>BLKR01000361.1:0-452701 GCA_011170035.1 Teleogryllus occipitalis
ATACTTACAACTACTTACTGCTAAACAATCTTCGTACTTGCTCATAAAGAAATACTTACAACTAATACTTAACCTAAACACTTTGCATAGAAATAACACATACACACTATTCCACTGCCTTTCCCTCTGAATCAACGCACACTTTCGTCACCTTGACATCAAACTATCTGTGTCTTGTAAGGTTTAATGTTATATACATTTTGAACCCCTATTTCCTGCCCATCGTTTTCCAACAAAACATTGTTATTGTTCAGTACCCCTTTCACCTTGTACGGACTGTCATAGATGGGAAAGAACTTCCGAAACAATTTCTGGTCGGAGGAAGACGAATGTGGCGAACGGATCAAAACTTCGTCCCCTACACTAAACGTTCCCCGATAGAAATGTCCCTGGGCCCTTTTCCGCAGCTTGGCCGATTTCTTCAACTGGTCGTACACTATCTGGTTATTTGCAGTCACCGTTGGTAATCCACTAATCTCCGGTGGTATCTTCACTGCGTCAAACGTCCTTAACTTCTTCACGCCGAAATGTACCTCCCACGGCGTCGAATGGGTGCTGGAGTGTGGCACAGCGTTCAGAACCTCGTTCAAAACGGGTACCGCCTCGAACCATGCTTTGTGGTTTTCAGCCACATACACGCGAAATAACCGCGACAACTCCCTCATTACTCGCTCGCTAGGATTGCTTTGCGGGTGACGTACCGCGGTAAAATGCACTGCAACACCTAGTTCTTCCATCTTCTCTTTCCATTTTTCGCTGGTGAATTGAGTTCCCCTATCACTAAGAATTCTCGCCGGTTTCCCGCACATTTCAAAAAATCGCAACCCCTGTCGTATGCAGTTGTTGGCGTTGGGCTTCTTTATCGGAAAAATTTGGACGAATTTGGAGAATACGTCCATGATTACGAAGAGATGCTGATTGCCGAACCGGGTCTTTGGCAGTGGACCGTACAAATCAACGGCGTACAAATCTCTGGGACCTCGTGGCACTATCGCTTGCCATTCCCCTTCGTAACGCCGATTGGGCTGCTTTGTCTTCTGACACAAGTCGCATGAACTTGTCAGCTGCCGTATCTCTTTCCCCATGTTTGGCCAATAGCAATATTCGGACAGGATTTTAACAATCTTGTCCCCTCCAAAATGCCCATAATGTTCGTGTGTAGAAATAGCTAATTCCTTCCTATGTTCCTTCGGAACCCAAATCCGGAAAAATCTTGTCTTGCCGTTTACCTTCCGTAGCAACATCCCATGGTATATCCTCCAATTGTCCACGTTCGCATCCTTGCTCCTCGGAATTTGGTCGACGTCATACGGTCGTCCCATCACCAAGTTGATCACTTCTCGGGTGAATGGATCGCGCTGCTGGATCGCGATGATGGTTTCCGCGGTCCATCGCGGATGAATTTCTCGCACCTGTAGAGCCGCCATAATATCCTCCGCCATTTCTTTCTCTTTGACTTTGATTCTTGACAGATAATCTGGGAGTAAGTTCTTCCGGCCTTCACAATATTCGATGTTAAATTGGAACTGTTGGAGCCACAACGTCCACCTTAACAACTTATCGTTATTGGTGTGGCTTCGCATCAAAAAAACTAGCGCCTTGTGATCCGTAATGATCGTAAATGGACGCCCGATCAACAACGTCCTGAATTTTCGGGTCGCCCAAACAATCGCAAGCGCTTCCAGTTCCGTTACGCCGAATTTTATCTCGCCCCTTTCAATGATCGGCTGTCTAAGGCAATGATTCGCTGCTCACCGTGATCACCTATTTGGAACAGTACTGCTCCTAGTGCAAAACCGCTACTGTCGGTCTGTAGGTACATGCGCCGATGAAAGTCTGGGTATTCCACGACATAAGTGCGCTCGAACGCATTTATTAGTTCTTCAAATGCCTCCTGGCATTGTTGCGTCCAGTGCCACTTGCTCCCTTTCCTCAGTAAATGCAATAATGGCACGACCTTCTGAGAGTAATTTTTCACAAAACGCGCATAGTAATTGCATACACCGAACAGTCGACGCAGCCCTCGAACGTTCTTCGGCGGCGGTAGCTTCTGAATTACTTCTCTTTTACTCACTTGCATCCTCATACCCGTGCCGGAGATCTCATGTCCCATAAACTGTACACGTTCGCGGCAGAACTCACACTTCTCCAAATTCAGTTTCAAGTTATATTCTTTAAAAATTTCGAACAACTTCCTTAAGCTGCTGAGATGGGAATGTATGTCTGGTGAAAATAAAATAATGTCATCGACATACATTACCAGGGTTTCTTTGAGCTCCGCGGGGATTACGTCATTTAAGTAACGGATCAGCGCAGCTCCCGAATTCTTTAATCCGAATGGCAGTCGTCGGAACGAGTACACAGTTCCCTCAAATTTGAAACTTATATAACGCTGACTGTCAGCTTCGACCTCTATCTGCCAGTACGCGGATGAAAAATCGAGCGCACTGAAGATAGTAGCCCCGCCCAACTTCATCACCATCTCATTTATCGTAGGTGGCGTCTCGTACCGTGGAATAGTAACCGCGTTTAATTTTCTCGCATCCAGGCAGATGCGAATGCTCCCGTTCCTTTTTATTACCACGACCAATGGACTGACATATGGGGTAATTGCCCTCTTTATTACTCCCTTTTCTTCCATTTCTTCCACTAGCTTGCGCACCTGTTCTACGTACATTTGCGGTACGGGATATTGCCTGGCAGTAAACGGTGTAGTGTCCTTGAGCTGTAACGAAAACTTGTAGCCTTTCACCGGCTCTGACGATTCTCCGAAAATTTCTGCGAACTCTCGCAACAGTTGTCGAATTCTTGCGGGACAGTCTCCCAAGTCCATGACTCCTTCCGCGGCCCTATCCACATTCTGGAGGATCTCTTCCATAACGGCCAGCATCTCATCCCCTGCGACCTCCGCCTCATCAAGTTCAGCGACCACTGGACTGCTTTCAATAAAACCTCTCGATCGTAGCGTCACTTTCCTAGCACCTACGTCGACGACGGCTTGGTAAGCCCCCAATGCGTCCATCCCAACGATGACGTCACGGATCAGCCCTCGAATGACGACTGCTGCTACCTCAATGGTCACCCCTCCGACATCAATCTCTAACCAGACTTGTTTCCCGGTGGTATTCGCCGCTTTTCGGTTTGCCATCATGACTTGTAGTTTCCGCGTCGGTAATTCAACCAACATGCGCCCTTCCTTCAGTACTTTGTTACAGAACTCTTCCGACACTGCACTCACACTACTGCCTGAATCTACCAGCGCTCGTACTTCTATCCCGTAGCATACACCTCGCAATAATAGACATTGGCTAGGTTTCACCCCTTCACTTACTTCTTCCCGGAGCAATTCATCCCCTTCAACGATGATCGTTGCTGCAGCTATCACTGTCACGGTATCGTCGCTATCCTCCTCGTTTGGGTTGAGCCACCTGTTCGTCCCAAACGTTTCTAGTTTTCCTGTCTTCCTTCTTTCTTCTCCCACCTATCTGGTATTGCGCCTGCTTCAATTACCTGACTTCTTTCTTCTCGCACCATTCGTTCATCCCCCGAACGTTGCCTATTATCCTCTTTCGGCTTCGGTTTGTTTTGTGCCTGTCCATTACGCGATTGTGCTTGCCTACTGGATTTATCATCACCACGGACTTCAATTGCGCATACGTTCTCCTGCCGATATCCTCCCCCATAATACCGATTATTCCTATTCCCGTTGCTGGAACTTTGACCGCGTCCCTCCTGCGCGTCTTGCTCATTTCCGTCGTTCGCCTGGTCGAATCTGCTCACCCGCTCGATCAGCGCGTCGATGGTATCTGGCATGTTGTTCCACAATAGGTTTCGAATACCGTTCGGCATCTGTCGGATTAGAATTCGGATAATTTCGGCCGGGTTAAAGTCCTCGCTGCACACCTTAAATGCGCTTACTTTACGCGTGACAAAGTCACTCATGCTTTCCGAACTTCCCTTCCTATAGCGTTCTGACATCAACCTATACTTCAGCTCGAATTTGTGGTGCTGATTCCAATATCTTTCCAAAAATTTGGCGCGCCATTCCCCGTATGTACGTGGCGTCGGCGTCAAAGCTTGCCACCAATACTGCGCCTTGGAACTTAACGCCTCTTCGACGAATCTTAATTTCATCCCATCCGGTATATTGTTTACACTGAAGTAATTCTCTAGCGCGGTTAGGAACGAATACGGCTGCTCCTTGCTTTCGCCATGGAATCGTAAATAATTGGGTAACGTGGGATGCCCTATCATACCACCGTTGCCATTTACCCTACGCGCGGTGAACACCTGTCGTTCAAGTTCCTCGATCTTGCGAAGAATTGCTTCGTCGATTTCGGCTGTCGGCCCTGCGCCTACCGATTTTAAATTGTCGATTTCGGCCTGGATTGTCGATCGAATATTTTCGTCCATCCCGCAGACCGATTCCTCAATTTTTCCAATCCGAGCGTCCTGTCGCAGTGATGTTTCCCTGCATTTTTGAACGTCCTTGGCGACGTCAACTAAACGCGCTCCTTGCGAGTGCACCGATTGTTGCAAGGTGCCCACTGTCGACCTTACCTCCCCCACTTCGGAACTAATCTGTTGGTTAACCACTTCTTGCACCACGCAACACGTTTCAAGTTTCTCTTCTATATTTTTAGCGTTCGCTTCTAATTGCGACAACCGCGCAGCTGATTCGGCTTTAAATGCGTTAACTTCTTCGCGAATACTCGAAACTGTCGAATGCAATTCACACTGCAACTTACTTAACGTGGAATTTATTGCTCGGTTCTGCTCGGCCACCTCCTCAAATTTATTCTGAACGTTACTTTCCATCCTAGCGCTACGTTCTTCTATCTTGGCCTGCATCTCTTGCAAATTCTCCCTAGCTACTCGAATGTTATCGGCTTTCATTCCTTGCATGAATTGAAACAACATTGCCATCGTAGGTTCCGGCGTCCTCTGTTCCTCCGCTGGAACTACCTCTGCTGCTGTCTGGCTCATTACTGCCCCCTGCACATTAATTGCAATGTTACCCTCCCCTTCTACCTCTAATTCGTCTAAGTGTTGATATTCGTCGTCCCCCTCTCGAACAGAAATAGTTTCGGAGTCCGACGCGTCTCGTACACTGACCAATTTACCGCTTCTCGTCTCCATAGCGACTGACACTGATAACGATTACTGCGTTAACACCACTGATCCACACGTTGCTTGAGTACCTGCTCAACCACAGCCCACCACGTTGGTCGCCACTTGTAATGGGTTCTCTCTCCTCCTTACTTCTTTTATCTATTCTATTTGCCCTGCTCTACCCCTTCTTGCAAACAAACCGATAAACATTAGCCTCGCGTTGGGTTGCCACATATGATAACTTTCCCCCCTTTTTTTACTCACAATTGCCCCTCTGCTAGCTTACCTGGTCCTTTCACTCACCTGGGCGTGGTCTGCGGTGCGTCTGTACAGACGCGAGCAAGGTACTGCGCTCACGCGCGTGGATCAGTCTAATACTGCGTAAATGATGGTGAAAAACACATTGATTTTCCGAATCATGACCCCCCCCAAAATGGCCATGAAGTTTATTCAATTGCCTTCGTTATCAAGTTCTTTTCAATTTCCACTATTTAGTGCCGCAACGGCAATGGTACCTCTGACGGCACACATCAATACAACCCAGCATCAAAAACAACAACAAAATAAACACTTCTCCTCCCTCAATAAACAATACATAGATATATAAATACTCTTTCGTTCACACAAACTATTTACAAACAAAAAAAACAAACAAACAAATACCATTCACGCATATACATAAACCCCAGAATGCATTCTGTCGAGATTTTCCGTCTTAAAATCTACCAATTACACGGCTTGGTCTTCGACAGAGCTTTCTTCCATCAAAACTAAACAAACAAATGTCAAAATGCTTTGGCTCACGTATACTGTTGCCTCCGCGATGAATCTGCGTGTCTGGAGGTGATTACTCACGCCCAACAGCGCCTTCCGTTGTCGCCATCATATCCGGGACACTCACACACGCACCACAGTTGACTCATGCTGTCGGAGTTCACGCTGCCATCTTATTTTTTTATAAACCCTCCAAATTGTTAAATTTCACCGAGTTCCGAATTAAATTTCGCGCCTCTTATTATTCATGCAACGTCGCGCTCCCCACCGTTGCAAAACTTCTCGTACCGCCGCTCGCTCTCGCAGGTCCAGCGGGCGTTGCCGAATTTCGGAATAGTTCCAAAAATTTCCCTTTTCTTTTTACGAAATTCTCCTTCCACGACTGTTACACACCGTACTTAAAATATTTCCGGTTACTATATCGGATGATGCTCGTAACTTCCGCACTTTACAAAAATTTTTTTGAGAATCGCCTACGCGAACATACATCCTACTCTCACCGAGTCCAGACACATTCTGACGAATCTTGTTCAACCTAGCATTGTTATCCTTGCTTCAGCACTTTTCCCGATCGCTCGATAACTGACGATCGCGTCACCTTGGTTCTCTTAAAATATTTAATTTCTAACGCTTTCCGAAACACATTATTCTCGTTTTGGTTTTGATAAAATTCTCCCGGCAATTTCCTAAAATTTGATGTTCTCCTCTTGTTTTCTTTTTGTCAAAATCCTTTTATTTTCCCTGTTTTCCGTTTTTGACTGTGAAATGGAACGCACTGCATTTGTTCGCTAATCGCTTCGTCTTGCTTGAATTAATTTACCTGTGTTATTAAAATTTCGATACTTCCCGTCAAGATATTTAAATGGGGTAAATTTTATCTGATGCAGCTAATTTTCTTGTTTTACCTCCCGAAAGTCTGAATTCGATATGTTATCGCGTTTTCTTGCAGTATACGAAAAACCTCTTCTTTATATGCGTTTCATCGCTCCAACAATGGACTCCATTAATATTTTTCCTTAATACAAACATGCAAAATATGAAAATTTCAATAACTTTTTTATTGCCTGACGCGATTTCACTGGGATAACTTTCAAAATGTTTCTAAATCACGGCCGGATCTAATGTTTATAGTCCAAACTCGCACAAGTCTCGGGTTCGCTTTATTCTCTTCTTTACTCGGTTTTATTTTTTTTTTTACTATGGCGTTTTTGCTGTAAATGTTTTGAACCGTTTATCATGCAAATGCATACCATTGGGGATCGTGTAAATTATTACAATATATATATATATATATATATATATATATATATATATATATATATATATATATATATATAGTGAACGTACTTACCTCAGTTTCCCGAATTAGGGATTCAAGTTGACCAAGCAAGTACTAACCACATATTAGAATTTTGAATGCAAGATATGCTGTTATCGAAATGATTAAGAACAAGGGATCGTTCTAGGGGGAGCGCCTTTACTAGGAGGATGTTGGCTTTAGGCTTGACTTTTCTCATTCAATTCACGATGCACCAAGTTACACATTACAATTGATCATTTATTCACAAAAAATCGAGAATGTTCAACAATTAGACAAATCTTCATTACGTAATCGCATGCTATTAACGTGATTTATCCACTTTGGTTAGGTAAAGTCAAACATTACGACATTAGGTTCAGTGTCGTAATGAAGCTCTTTACCGCACCCAGTGCGGTAAAGTACTTCATTACGACACTCGTTTTGTAATGGGTTATTCCGCGACTAGCTTGATTCCTACTATTAAAAATAACAACAATTGTTCAAAGAATTTTTATTGACATAACTTTTTAACAGAATAAGAGTTCAAATTATAATAATAGCTATGCTTATTTGTTGTAAACATTAATTACAAATTTGCTGCAATTTGATACCGTAATTCCCGATGATGTTGAAGCTGTACAATTCATATTTGCATTTGAAATATTTGTAGATTCCACATTCGAAATATTTTCCCCCATAATTTTCATAGCTATCTCTTTTTTATTTTGCACTGATGTTTCGACATAACCTTCAGCAACAGAATTTGACTTCCATCCACCGTGCCTCTTTAACACATTCATGTCAGCACCTGCATCGGCGAGTAAAGAAGCAGATGATCGACGAAAGCAATGTCCTGTAAAAGTTTCAGAATTCTTCAAACCAAGATACATTGCTATTTTTTTTTGGAATGTTTCCAAAAGTATTTATCCCAACTGGTTGCGAAGAACATTTTCCATTCTTGTAGGAGAGAAAGAAACGATCGTGCTTGACATTTTCCGGCCGAAGGCGAAAATATTGACGAAAAGTCTCCAAACAGTTGAATTCTTTGACACTTCCTTGAGTAATAACAAGTTGTCTTGAAATTAATGTCTTGGTGTTTAGTATATTAATTATAATATACGTATTCTTATCCTCTATATCACTTAATTCTAAATTTTTCAATTCCTCTCTACGGCAAGCTCCAAAAACGCCAACTATTAATGTCACCTTCATCATTAAATAAATTTCATTATCTGCCTCTATTAAAAATTTATGTATGTCATCTTTCGAAAATATTTTAGATTTCTTGCTCATGTATCCTTCGCTCTTTCTTTTTAAGAAAGCTATCAATTGTGTGAACTTACTTATGTCCACATTATCATTAAGTAATATTGTACTCTTTAACATGGAATAATGTGACCATAGACTTGAGGGTTTCTCTTTTTTAGACTTACCAGAGAAGTACGCCATCATAACTTTTTCCGAAATGGTTTTAATATGTTTGGTTGCACTCCAGTCTCTAAATAAAGTGTATTCACGCTCATATTTTTTTCGTGATTTCTCTGGTAATAGCGTGTCTAGAGCAGCATTTGCTGCTATTTCGATGTCAGAATCACAGCTGCTGTCACTCATATTGGAAAAAAATACTCTTACACCGTGGAAAGAATACACAAAGCTTGAGGTTGACACCAAATGTGTTTCAATTGTTATCATTGTTAGAAACAGTGTCGCCACTTCTAGAAAATAAATCGTTAGTACTAAACGAACGCGTAGGACGATCTTTTAGATTAAATCTAACTAATTTTTACAAAGTGGATAAAACGTTGTACGATATACGTGTCGTAACATCTTATTACAATACTCGATTGGTTACCAAACTCGGCCTAACGGCCTCGTTTGGCAATCTTCCAATCTCGTATTGTAATAAGATGCTTTACGACACTTATATCGTAAACTACTATAACATCATTACTGATCAATACCGTTTGGAATATACCTAACCATCCGGGAGCTCCCACACTCTTATACAATAATGAAATACCAATATTCTATCCTTCAGTTTTACATTCAGTGTTATTATTACCTAACATTAACCAGTTACAATCTATTCCTCCCTCTTTGAATATTTGTGATTGTTGATCGTTATGTCCTCTCCCCACATTATACACTCTGAAGCGTATTATTGCAATAATTCAACCCGACTTTCACGAATATTACGAACTTCGTTACTTATCTGAGGATCCTGCATTCCTGTCGTGGGAATAGAGCCGCCTCTGCTAATGTCCTTGACGTCGCCGAGCCGTGGTAGCCACTCGTTCCGCCGACTGCGTGTTATCCATGTGGTCGCCGTGCCGTACCCAGCGTTCTGCTATTTAACTATTCACTTCCAAAGTCCGGGCACGAATTCGGTCTTCTTATGGCGATGTACTGGCTCAGACTCGTTAATTTCTCCTTACACTAATAGTTTATGGCCCACATACACCGCTGCACCAAGTTCTTTCACATCACCTGATTATTCTTGTTCATTGGCGCTCAGAACATAATACTTTTTAATTCATGCTTTTGTCCAATACTCCGAGTTCTCGTCTAATCACATGACAACACTTCTACGCGTCTTTTGTCCTCGACATTACTCTATTTCATTCTCTCATGGCCCGTACATATTACTATACCACATGCTTTCACTTCACCTAATAATTTCTTGTTGATTGACGCTCGGAACACAATATCTTTTAGTTTTATGCTTTTGTCCAATGCTCCGAGTGCTCGTATAATCACATATCAACACTTCCACGCACCTTCACCCCTCGATGTTGCCCGATTCCACTCTCTCACCTCACACACGCCACATAGCCCCGTGCGCGCCATTCTCTCTTCTTGCTTCCCTCCGAACCGCCTGCCTCTTCCCACCGGCCGTGATTCGTTCCTGGAATCGTTCCCCTAAAAGATCGATTTGCGGTCTCTTATACGCGCCAGATTTGAATTGGCAATCTCCGTTCCTTTTCTGTTGATGGCCAAATGAATATTATATAATAAATTATATATATAATTTATTTTATATATATATATATATATATATATATATATATATATATATATTTTAATATACATTTTAGTATGATCCCATGTAGTAAATAATTTCCATATTATATTGTAATTATAATGATATACTTCTGTAATCTCTTCTATCTTTAGGAAATTTGCTGATTATTGAAAATTGTTTGTACTAAACATGTAATTGCAAAAAATGTGACATTAATATTTATGAAAATATAATAAAATATTTTAAACAATTGTCTGTTACATTTGATCTTTAGAATTTAAAATATAAATTATTGACCAACATTAATTTGTTAGAAAGTACAATACCTTGCAATCACAAAAAAAAACAAGAACAAAAAATGCAACTGGAGCTTCATGGTCTTGTTGGTGGTACACCACACATGAGTGACGTTTGCAAAGCAGCATCATACTTAAGTGGTTAATTACCGGGAGCGGTAGCTCGGTGCAACTGATGTCACTGCAGCGCATCTGACCGGGAGGTCCTAGGTTCGAGTCCTGACGGCGGCAGGATTTTCGACACTAGCTTTTCAGCTAGGTCGAATTCAGTCGCTGTCTGGAGGAGAATTCTAGCGGCCGGCTGCTCTGATCGGTAGTTTTCCGTGGTTTCCCCGATCAACACCAGGCGAATCCCGGAGCAGTACCTTACCAAATTGGCCACGGACCGCGCGCGATCTTTCCTTCCTCGTTCTTGTCCTATCCTCTCCCCTTACACACACACACACTAACATGCACTACACTACCATATATTCCGGGAGACCGGTCGGGAGCTTAGAGCTTGTCCCGGCAGGGGCGGTGCCCCGCTGGTGGGAGTCTTGGTTAGGGGGAAACCCCACTAGCCGACGGTAGGTCGGCGCCGGATCTCGCCATCCAGAGGGGGAAGATCACAGACATCTCCCAAGAAAAAACATGCACTACACTAAACTAACTAATGACCACAGTAGTTGACGCGCCCGGAAACACGCAAAAATCAATCAATTAAGTGGTTAATTAACATTTTTTAATTGTGTTTTTTTATTTTGTATATTATAACCCCTGATGATGGACATTTTTGATATAAAATTTATATTGAAAATTATGCGCTGCACTTACTGTTGTATCTAAATTGCGTAGAACTAAGACTGGAAACTCGTCGACGACTCGTAAATTTATAGCAAAGCGTCAACTGGTCTGTAAGCATTTTCGCGCTAAAAATTCTGGAAATTGCGCTATTGCTCTTGGAACGGTAGGGAAGAAAATTAAAATTCGGCTGCAATTTACAAGTATGTGGAAAGACATGGTGACAGTAAGCAATGCTGAGATTCTATTTTTTAACAACCGGTTCTCTCCAATAATTTCCAATAACTTCTCCTTTTTTATATCAATGGAATAAATTGTTCATTTAAATGTGACAAGATGCCTCTACGAAAAGTTTTAATGCAACATGCTTCTACATATTTATGGATATAGTAATTTAGGTACTGTAAACTTCTGCCTGAAGGTTTATAACTGAAGGTTAAAATGATCACAGAGCTAGTTGAATAATTTAGTAGTTCTTATCTTCCTGACGCTGTGTCAGCAGCCGTAAGGTTTCTTAAGATGGAGGGAGGGAGGTTTCTTAAGATGGGCATTTTCCAAAATTAGTCGCGTCCTAAGCAGCAAGAGGATCAAATCAAGAGAGATCGCCATAATCAGAAAATATGTTTATTCAGAGCTATTATAATTTGAACAACTTGATTGTCATTATTCCACTCATGAAATTATAACCAATAATGTTTATATATATATATATATATATATATATATATATATATATATATATATATATTGAGACGAGCTCGAATATATGCCCTGGTAACGGACCGAGCCATGTGTAAAAATTCCCAAGATACCGTCTTCGGCAGTTCGCTAATTTGAACGCGGCGCGAGAACCCCGTCACTCTCTGACGTCGACCGCGGCCGCGCCGAGCGAAACGCTTGTCCACGAATAAGAAATTCGAAAGATAAGCTTGGGAACGAGATCTTGTGATTGGCCGGTATCCGAAAAACGAGGGAAGCCAACGGCAAGAATTTTTTTCCGTTGAAAGTTAAAAGACTCTTAGGAAAATCTCGGAGGAGGACGGATCGCTGCGGAACGCGTCTCACCAATCACGTCAAAACCGTTATAAGTGATGGTTAGTGAAGAGAAACCGGTCGCGGGTCGCTAGCAGTGAAGTTCACGCGAGATTGTTTCATCCGAGTACGGGAAGAGAACGAATACTGTACTCGTCTTTTTATTGATAATTCACGACGGAAAATAAACGTGTATCAGTGGGAGCGAATTATGTGAATTCGGTGAGGGCTGAATCGGACTCTTTTCCGGCGTACACCGAACAGTTTTCTGCATCGCCGCTACGTCACATCACCGAAGCAAGGAGCCAAGGCGATAACCATTCTTGAAAACACCGCCAGAGAAGCATTTGTGTTGAGGAAGGAAGACGGGCGCAGAGGCGAGGCCGAGGCAATTCTCAGCCGAGAAGATTGGTGCGAAAACGCAGCGGAAGGAGGGGCGGAGGATCGTGGAGGGCAGGCTACCCCGGCGCGTCGCCAGCACGAGCCGTCGCTACCAGCGCGAGAGCCCGGAGGTCGCGTAAGGTGTGATCGCCACGTTCTCCAAACGCCGAGGCGCCAAGGCGCCGCTCGCAGCACTCGACTAGGCTAGTTCACTTAAAACCCCATTGGAGAAGCGTGAGTACCCGTGCGACAGAACGGTCGCAGTAACGAAAAAGATGTAATCGAACAATGTTAAACCACACTATTCTTTTAAAAGATTTTCAAATGTTACGCATTTCGAGCCACATTTGTGAATGCTGGCGTGTGGAACTCTTGAATGAAAGCTATGTTAAGAACATAAGTGATTAATTTGCTTTAAACAAGTCACCCAGTTGATTGAGTGTTTAAAGAGGTTTATAAAGTGTTCAAAGTTCATATAGTAAATTTATCTGCAGTCTGTGCTGAGTTTTCTAAGCATTGGTGGTTGAAGTGTATTGTGAATTAAAAACCACTTTTAAGAAACGAAAGCAATTGAGCGCAGGGAATTTAAAAATTTGTGTTCTTTGTGTCCTTAAGACGGAGGTATTCCTACACCAACTGGTGCATGAATTACAAAATTATTTAATGAATGATGAAATAAGGTGTTTTTTTATGAGGTAGCGATAATTGCTTCGAATATGCATTTCCGAGCACGAAGGTTGTGTTCTAAATGTGATTATTTGTGAAGGGTTGTTATTTTTGTTGAATTTGTGTGTTGTGTTTTTTTTCTTTTTGTTTCTTGATTGTAGAATATACATCCTTGTATGCCAGAGCCACAAGTGTTTTGCTTTGAGTACAAACCTGCCCGTAGTCCCCACCCAGGTGCATTTTCAGACATAAGCCTCATCAAGGCAAACGATTCGAAACAACTCGAGAGGTCTGACGTCGGGACGGCAGTGAACTGTCGAACGACGCCGGTAACGCCCACGCGATCTCACACATCCTTAGGGCTAACGACTCCTTATCGCAACTGAGTTGTATTATGCGCGGCGCGTCGGAGGGAAGGCCACGACGTGTGTTCCGTCGCAATATATATATATATATATATATATATATATATATATATATATATATATATATATATATATATTACTATACACATACTCGTGCTTCGCGAGTCGGGAATTTATCGACAATTTTAAATGCACTCGTAGCATTACCTACGATAAATTTCAACTGGCTCTGCGTATCACAAACATTTTAGCAACCGGTTCTGAGAACTGCAATAATTTTAACAACCAGTTCGCGCGAGCCGGCTGAATGACAGCTCTGAGGGTGAGCGATGTGCGCCGAGACAGCCGTGCAGTTGATTCTACCCCCACACACACGAAACGTTGTTTATCGCTAATCACCCTGGATCGTATCACGAAGGTGTCGTGTAACCAAACAGTTCAGTATGTAATTTCAGAGAGGTTAGCTTATCAGTAAATTATGAATCTTTTCAGCGGACTAACTGTCCTGTAAGAGTTATCAAGTTGTCAACTTGGAGGAAAAGGGACACTGAGAGAAAACGGTTACAAAAGAGGAGACTTCCTGCAAAAAAACTATTCCAGAAAATGGCAATAGGAAGATTTACTGACAGCAGAAGACGACCTACTGTCAATTCGGTGCCAAGATAAAGTAAAGATTCATTCTAATAGTCATTCAGCGGAGTCAAATTAAAACACAAGATCCTTTAAGAAACACATCCGTATAAATATGCCAGGCGCAACTGCATCTTAAAATATCAACACGAGTGTAATTGATTTAAATACATGAGTTTATCCACATCCACATCCTTACGGAACCACAATGAGAACAAAGAAGTGGTGGCCATTTTTTCGGTGGTCCCAAAACCCAACCCACTAAGCAAGGATGGGTTTTATTTAGACGTCTTGGAAATGGTATGCCTCTCCTCGAGTTTGGAAGTCTTGTCACTCTACCTCTTCTGCAGTACTACTAAGGGACACCAAAGCGTAGACCAGGACTAAGCATATCTCCTTCGCTTGCATCTATTGCCGTCAGTGCTCTCAATGGAAGAGAAAAGTGTAGTAATCAAACGAAACCAGGCTTTCAAAAGACACAGGGTGTGTCAGGACTGAACATTTTTCTTACCCTAGAAATGTAAGATAGTACCTCCCCATAGTAAGAATTTTGAAACTTTCCATTCCTAAATTTTACACCTTGTTATTAGAGCCAAGTATAACATTGTTTGTGAAATCGCAATTTTGAATTTTCTATGTTAATGTAATAAATGTTAAATTTCTTAACAAATAATTTGGAAAACCTGAAATATTTTTAAATTATCTACACTTCACGTCTAATCAATAAGAACACTGTAGAAAGTTTTTTAAAAATACAAAAGAAAATCGAAATTCACTTGTAAGTTCTTGGTGGTTAAAAAATTACCTTTCATTATCTATAAAACATTAGTAAATAACGAGTAATTTTTAATAAAATGTCGATTTGAACTAATTATAGTATAAAATACGAAACCTAGACGTTTGTGTAGACAAAAAACCTATTTTGAAACAAAAACGTTCTGAGCATTAATGGGTTAAATATTATTCTTGTTTAATGTACTTGTGTTAACTGTGTGTGCCTGTGTATGTTTAATTGTTCTACAATAATGTATTTTTATTCAAATGCGAAATAAATGTTTCAAATGAATAACTTTTCTAATAATAAAAATGACTTGCCTACTAAATTCATTCAAGATTATTAATTGTACAGAAAATAAAACTTGCTAAGAAATACTCCATTACTTTCCTTCAAAATTTTGGAATCTCTAATTTTTTTGTCCTGATTTTTTCCAAATTAGCTTACCGTTAAAATTGGAATTCCGTACGAAATACTATAGCATTGTGTGATGCTAACAGTATCCATTCTGTATGGAAGGCGTATAGTTTTGTCGTCACAAAAGAATCCTTCACGATGGGGTTTTACGTATCCCAAAATTAGAAGAGCCAGAGGAAGACCTGCAATTAAAGTAGCGAGCGGTGTTTAGAGAGAGATTATGTGTAACAAGTTGTATGTAATCACTGTTTATATGTATTAAATGTCTTCCTAAGTAAAAAATGTTCCTTTTGTTTTAAATGGAAGCCGTTTGTGTAGATCAATAACTGAAATAAATCTTTCCAAAATCATTTGCTAAATTGATTAACAGACAATAGAATATGTACTTAAATAACTATGAGCTCCGGTTAAAACACTCAACACCCTCATTTAATTTATATATTATTAATTTTTTATAATATTATAATTAATGGAAACTTTGAGAAATATATTGTTTTTTATTGATATCATATTTTGTTTGAGTTTCTTTTAAAATATTTCGAGTTTATTCTTGAGTCCAAATACAACACAATTACAAAACTCATTTTACCACTTTTATACCACACATTGACAGTCTGTTTTGTATATTCACATTTTGAAACACATTGGGGAAATAGGAAATTATTGTTTGGAATATTTAAGATATAAAACGTACAATACAGTTACTGTCTCATAACTACATATATTTTCAAATCAGTTATGTTAAAATTATAATTTCTTTTTTCCAATTTTATTCTCTGCATGGTTATATCACATGAAATACAAAAGAGGAGTTTTAACTTTTTAATTTTATTTTCTGTGATTTTTAATTTAACTCTTTAAACAGAAATGATATCTTAACTCTTTGTAATTCGTGTAAACATAGTTAGCTTATTAATAAAAATGAATGAGTAGAAGTGCTCTAACATTAATATACTACATTTTTCACTATTTTGTGAACATTTTATGACATATCCTTTTATAAACTAATATGTTTACGCTGTAATCAAGTTTTGGCAATACAATCGAAATACTTACTGATACATGTTATTATGATATCTATCACAACACTAAAAAGTGTTATTTCTTCAGTTGGAAGTTCTGTTGGAGATGCCATATTTTTAACCAACTTTTCAATATTAATTATGAATACGCATGATCCCTAAATTCATATCATATGTGGTACCATTAAAAAATTACAAATAGACTGGAAAAAAGTATACAAAAAATTTGGTGGTACTGTACTTGATGGAAATTACGTATTCAATTGTCCATTTTAGCTAATCGCATGGGGTAAGGGTGAGGTATGGAAATTGGCAACACACTGCCAGGCCACTTGGAGCGCTGCTTGAAGGAATATCAAGAAATTATTGGTTAGTGGTTTTCGCTTGTTTTTTGCACGTATCATTCAGCCAACATCCAATTTCCACATGGTGGACGAGTTAACCCCCATGCTCTTACTGACCATTATGTTCGTGCGTGTGGGTTATGTGGGGCTAGTGTGTTTCAAGTTTCTACAGATTTTGTTTTTAGCTATCTCACTCACAACGACTAGAAGTTTTGTTTACGTGTGTGAATTTCGTATTGCTGATTTTGGAGAAATATAAGGATGTTTTGCATTGTAGAGGTAAGCATTCAATTTAATGTTTCATTCACATATAATTGTATCGAATTTGTAGCCTACTCTATTCACAGAATCCTATAAGGACATTTCTTTCAACACTTTTGTTTACGCGCAACCATGAAGCATTGAATCGTTTTCAGAATAAATCGAAGCAGACAGAGGTCGAAGTGTTGTTGTGCGTGTTCTGGCTGTAACAGAGGCTACTATGTGGATTCAACTGATGTTGTGAATGCTTTTACTAGTTTTCTAAACAACCTCAGGAGCGTCTTCACAAATGGAAGAGTATTTGCAAGGTGTCAGATGGTGTAAACTGGGACAATTTTTACGTGTGAAGATCACTACTTGCAAAAAGATTTTGTGAATCAAAACAGGCATGCACTAAACAGGGGTGCATACCCAAGACATTTAAAGGTTGTTCATTCTCATATTGGAAACAGTGAATTATTTACTGCTTTTTTTGAGGATGTTATGTGTGGCCCTAGTTTTGCAGAGAAAACAAGTTTTGCGTGAGCAGACAATGAATCATTTGTGCCACCTTCGGAATGTGAGGATTCCTTTCTGTTTTCGTCATCATTTAATAAGGAAAGGGATATTTTGGGGTATTGGAGTATCAAAAGCAGAATTGACTCCAAGGAAGTAAAAAAATATAAAAAGAGCATAGAAACACTGCAGCTAAATTACAAAATGAAAAAAATGTTAGAACATGTTAACTATACATATAAAACCTTATAAGAATTGTATGTTGTAGAGCCTGTTTTGCATATTGTATAATATAAATTGAAAAAAATTAATGGATTATTTATTTTTATATTTATTTCTTCATTCATTCTGATTCTTTCATTCCTTCCATTATCGTATAATTAGATGACTTCTCTCAGTTATGACCTTCCCCGAGTGCATTGAAACAAGAATAATCTAATATATTTTAGTAACATTGCAGTAGAATGCAGTCTGTTAATATTCAATAACTTCGCGAAGGCGATTCAGTGAAATTCATTTTCACACGCTTGTCTATGGGTAGGCGAACGATTCAGTGGTTCTTTGTCAGGCCATGTGGAGCGTGGTGAGCGACTTTTGTTTCCGTCGCTTAAAATTGAGAGATTTTAAAATCATTGATTCTCCAAAATTAAACAAAAAAAACTTTAACATATCAGTACTTTTTTAGAGGTTACTAATAAGTTTTTTCTCATATTTTCATGTCCTTGAAAGAACTTTTTTTGTCGAACAATGATCAATAAATATTAAAAAAAAAACATTAAGGGGCCCTTCTATCCTTTTGGTGTTCTGTAGCTAACAGGGAGTATAGCGGACGCCGCCAAAGTAACAAAGCCACATACTAGAGAAATTTCTAGTTGTGATGACGCTGCATAGTGGCAAGACCGATTATTATACCCGCACGTTTTCTTGAGCCCTGGGCCCACTTCCCCCTCTCTGCTACTAGAAACAGTCAAATAGTTTGAATTGCAACAACCACTGTTGACAATATTATAAGAATAAGGTGCGAGAAGATTGTAGACATTTACAGAGTGCTTAGGGACGCATCAAACAGTGGATTGTTTTAGTTCGTGGTGTTCACAATTAAATATTCTTTAATAACGAAAATGGCAGTTAGGATAAGGTCCCCCCCCCCCCAGAAGCTACCTCAATCACCTTTGAAACAGGTGCACTGGACATTTCAGAGGAGAGAGGAAAATAATAACTGGAGTTGCGGAGATGTGCCAAATTGAAAAGGAGACAAATTCTTTACTTTACGACATTCTTCAATTATTGAAACGGGCGTCTGCTTAGACGGGGGCTAGTAGGTCCACTATTACGAGCATAAAAGCTTAAAAATAAATAAATCAAGAATGATACTCCAGAAACACCTTGCAAAAGGAGGTAACATACGTGGAATTTAAGCGGGTTTTATTTAGCTCTGAAATCCCCTAATTTTTCATCAATACTCTTAAACGTAACATAAACGTAGCATAAAGGGGTGTTAGGTGTCACTCTTTGCTCCCTTCGTTAATTCTTGCTTCATTGAATTTTTACAACCTTGTTAAATAGACTAAAATACGTATTAAATGCGTTTTAAAAATTTTGAATTACTATCGAATGTTTACAAAGAACTTCAAATGGGTAAAAAAGTTCTAATGAAAAATAATTTGAAAGAGTTCTCCGTTCAATTCCACAAAAGTATATTTCAGCAACTTTCGCAAACTTCACGTCAAACGTCACGTCTTGGAAGCCAGGGCAACGCGAGAAGTTGCGAAGGCAGCTTCTCGGAATTTGGGGTCAGCGTGGGTCATCGTTTCGACCCGCGGGGTTTGAAGGTTCGATACCTCACAGCGACATAACGTTGTTATGACCCTCAGAGGCGCATGACTATCATTGGTATGCGGAGTAGCGGCGCGGTTAAAAAAGAAAAGAAACAAAACATCTCATGGCGACTAGCGCACCGAGTCCTGGCGGAGTCCGCCCGTACATAAAGTGAATCTTTAAGCGCGGTCGCCCTCCTAGGTTGCTAGTACTTAAAGTCATTGTTGCAGCCCGCGGCAGAGGCGGCTGCCCCTCCCGGCGGTTAACAATAGAAACCTCACACTGTTAGCTTACACTGGAAACTAACTTCCAGCATTTTCGACAATCCATGTCATGGAGTCACGAAACCATGAAAAACCGTGAGATTGTCATTTCATAACTATGTTAAAGCATTAGTTACGATGGTAAAATATGTTACAGTGTAATGCGTTTTGGAGGTTGCATGTGCACCTGATAATCGAAATATATTATCTGCGAACTTTTGTTTTTAATTTTAAATCTATTTGATGCACCCTGCTGAGTAATTCCCTAGAGTAATACATTTATGGGGTTTTGTGTCCATTATTTCTTATAAAATGGGATATCCTCTTTTCCTCAGGGTTTTATATACAGAGGGGGTAATATGGAAGAAAGGTAAAAACGTTGTTTACACATGTAACATGCTACTTTCAATTTTATTGTTTTATAGAAAATGATTGCCTAGAAAATTTTTAACTTTTAAACATTTCTAAGGAAAATATACATATAATTAAATTCAACGAATCTCAGAGGTTGTCAAAAATATTAAAATTATTTTTAGAATATTCAAATTATTCAATAACATTATTTGAAAATACCTTTTAGAGTAGCCTGTACTGAAAACTTAATACTTATTTAATACTCTTATTTATATTCTTACTTCAGTCGTATATACTTCAGTTCCTCAGATCTTTTGCAGTTTTTGTTTTGTGTTAGTATGCACGGTCTCGGAAAATTTAAGTTAAATATCTGAACTTTTGATGTTTTTCCTTCATTTCTACTCAATTTCTTCCTTCCGGATTTACTCAGGGGAAAATACTTTTCTTGCAATGTACTGAATGGACATAATAGTTTGAAATCACTGTGTAAATTTAAAAGATTTAAATGGTGGAATGTAAATAAGCTACAAACGTTTTGCATAATTTCATTATAAAATATCTCCCATTTTAAGACCAAAATATCGTTTACTCAATAAAATTGGACTGAACCTGGAAGCATACATGAATACTTATCTAAAGTCTTACGAATTAGTCTCTTTTTCGTTTACTTAAATTTATTTATATTTTCCATTATAAAGCAGAGTTCTATTAAAGTCACCGGTAAGTGTCAACAAGAGACATTAATTGTTTCGGTTTCGAAGATGAGCCAGTTTTGAAACTGGGCATATGACGTAGCACAATATGCTCCATGGATTACATTTTTGTCAGGTATCCTATATTGTTTTTCGAGTAAATGTGCTCAAATGTAATCAATCTCACTTCTTGTAAGTTTATAAGTCTAGTTTCGTGAAAATTCGAGGAGCATCTATAAAAAGTGACTAGATTGTTGAAAATATCTTTGTGCTTTTTGAGAAGGAAATCTTCCAGGCTAAAAGCATAGCTACCAATTTAAATATGTTACCTTTAATTAGTACCTCGTTCCTAATAATATTAATACATATCTCTGGACATACTGTAGAGCAATGGATATTTTCAATAAGGCTCGTTATAAATTCAATTAATCAGACAATAAACGTGTTGGAAAGATATGGTTTATGTACCAGCAATGCAGCTTGTTAATATCAGAGGTACCAGATTTACCAGTTGCAGTGTTAGTCATCGAATGTTCATTAACTTCATTTCACGTTGTACATGAAAACTTCACTGATGAGTACAAAGTCTCTTTGTGACATCGTGGTACTGGGTAAGAAACAGTTGGTGTGTGATCTCTCACATCTTTTCCTCGGGGCTGCTGGATACGCCATTGAAAACGAAGGTGTCCTCTGATGTGCAGTTCGTAGTCTCCGGGTCAGCACGAACGTGGAGTACGCGCCGTATCTACACATGGAACATTTTCTGAATCAGCAATGTCCATCCTTATCAATCACTACAAACATTATGTGTATGTTTGAGTAAATGTACTTTCATGGGAACATTCTGAGAGGTCACAAACAGTATTGGTTTTATATGCTGAGTTTTGGATAGTAAGGGAAGAAGAGAAAAATACCTTACATTTTTTTACTTTCTTGTAGACGTGTGTATACGAAGTAATGTACATAGTATAGAGAAAATTATGTAATGATGCGGCGAAAAGTGCTGACTTTTCGACACAAATTTCGTTTGGGGCTTTCTGAGACCGTAACATCGGGTTTATCTTGTTCCTATACGAAATTACTTTCTACATGGAGTAGTCGGAATCCACATTTAATGACGCCTTGAAACCGAAAAATATTTTTTTTTACTTCTTGGCCTTAGCACGTACGTCAGAAAAGAAATTATTGTTATTGTGCGACAGAAATAGGCGATTTTTCAACAGAAAAACTCTTATGAGTGAAAGTTTCCGGGCTAGTAGGCCGGGGTCCAGTTGGCATTGAAGAGCCAAACGTTTCGTCCACGTCTGCGGTGGACATCTTCAGTGGCGGCAGCCTCGTCGGGGTAGTCTATTTATTTATTTATTTATTTTACGTCAAAAAAACAGTTAAAAACTGCGTATGACGTGCTATGGGGAAAAGTGAATTGTGTGCACATTTTCAAAATTCAAGGATAAATAAGCAATAAATTTTGAATTTTGAAAGGGAGAAAAAAACAAACAAAAAAAACTCCCATGTAATAAAATCTATTTTCAAGGATAAATAAGCAATAAATTTTGGCTCTTATTACTTCCTGCCGCGACAACATGGAAACGATAATTTGAATAATTGTATTTCCCACTGAATAATTGTATTTCCCGCGTCGTGTTTAGTGAGAAAGGTTTCCATTCGTACGTAAAAAAGTCTCTCTAATATTTTTGAAAAAACTGATAGAAGAGAAATGGGCCGATAATTTTGAATTTCATTTTTGTTGCCTTTTTTGAAAAGCGGCTTAATTTTAGCTGTTTTGAAAATATCTGGAAACATTCCAGTGCATAAAGATGCATTAAATATGTGAGTTAACGGGTGTATAATGGCATACGCACAAGTCTTTAACAAAGAATCCGGGAATTCATCTAAACCGGACGAATATTTATTTTTTAGTTTACCGATTATTTTGAGAATTTCATGGGAAGAAGTTTCGGAAACGAACATCGTGTCTAAAATTTTGGGTGAACTGTCTGTTATTGAATTTTGTGGCTGAAGACCCTTAGTGAGATCGGCAGCAATTCTCGAAAAGTATTGGTTAAAGAGACTAGCCACTGTTGCCGGATCGTTTACATTTATATCGTTATATTTTAAAACATTCTCTACGGGTTTTCTAGTTGATTTGGTAGTATTTTTTATTATATTCTACATTGCTTTTGTTTTATTATTTGAGTTCAAAATATCCTGATCGTTTTTCATGATTTTAGCCTGCCTTATGACTTTTCGTAACAATTTTTGTTTTTTTTAAGTAGATAAGGAAATCTTGAGATACGTCATGACGTTTAGAAATGAAAAAAAGAATTCGCTTGTTTTTACAAGATGTCCTAATCCCTTGTGTTATCCAAGAATTGCTTTTCCGTGAAATATTTAATTTTCGTTTTTGAAGAGGAAAGCAAGTGTTAAAATGAATTGAAATAGTTGAAAAAAAAAAAGAATTATATTTGTCGTTTGTATCAACAGTATTATAAACCGCTTCCCATGACTCCTGCATCAAGTAATCAATGAATAATTTAATTTTACTTTTAGTAAACAATCTAGTCATACGTGTATTATTTATTGTGTCAGTGATCGCATTTCTTGTAATGGTAAGAATTTGTGCATCGTTGTCACTGTATCCTAAATCTTTGGTTTCAACTTCATATCGAGTAGTAGTTTTGTTAATTATAATTTGATCAATTGCCTTCATCGAATGTTGTGTGATCCGTGTAGGTATATTAATTGTAATGTCTAAATTGAAGGAATTAATTAAATTGAGAAACTTTTCTTTCTCGCAAGATTCGACCAGAAAATCAATGTTAAAATCTCCGCATGCAACAATGGATTCAAAAGAGCGATTGCTGACTTTGTTAAGTGTTATCTCCAGGTTTTCTAAGAACAAAATATAATCTGCAGTTCTCTTTGTTGGAGGTCTGTAAATGCAAAGTATTATCACTTTTAGTGAAGTAAGATGTACAACAAAAATTTCGAAAATATTTTTAATGGAATACACATTTAATTCCGCCAAGGGGATAGAATCAATATTATTTCTAACGTAAATACAGGAACCCCCGATACGTAGGACCTTTATGCGATTCTCTCTCTCTCTCTCTGCAATAAAAGCCTGCGAGGTAAAAGTTTGGAATTTGGAAAGTGCTAAGTTCATTAGGAGATAACCAATGTTCTGTAAAGCAAAGAACGTCCGTTTGATTTAGATCGCTCTGTAGAGCTGCCTCGATAAATTCAGTTTTATTTGAAAGGGATTGAACATTATGGTGAAGAATGTTTATTTTTTGCAAGTACCTACACGAATGTTTTTCTGCTGCATCTGACTGTAGTTGCTATATATTTACTCCATTTTTACCTCGAGTGCGTGGTGGAAGGTTGTAGTGTGTCCCGGCTGTGACAGGTTGTGAGGAAGATGGGGCATCAGATGTAGACGAATTGGTAGTGGGAATGGGAGAAACGGGAGTAGGTTCAGAGGAAGAGGCAACAGGGTTCGAAATAAGGGTGGGGGGTGGAGAACGTAAGGAAGGTGAAAGGGATGGATTTTTGGCAGGAGACTGGAGACTAGTCTCTGGGTCGGCGGCTGGCTAGCGACGTGGACGAAATGTTTGGCTCTTCAATGCCAACTGGACCACGGCCTACTAGCCCGGAAACTTTCACTCATATTGACTCCGGCCATGAAAGCCTACGATGCTGTGTAGAAAAAACTCTTTATTTTCGCGCCTTGGTTAAGAAACTGTTCCAGTTCCTTCATGAAGTAAATTACTTCCCCTAACACGTTGTGCTGCCATAATCCACATTTTGTTGGTCCTTGGTACCTAAAAATCGATTTGAAGGGAAAAGTCTGCCTGTCCGTCCGTTTGTGTGTGGATAACGCTAGCGCCCAAATCGAAATTCGCCCGCCCCCAAAAATTGCCCGCCCCCAAAAATTGCCCGCCCCCAAAAATTGCGCGTCCCAGGCTGCAGCCTACTGGGTAATCTAGCACTGTAAAAAGGCATGTGTCCTAAAGTCCGAGGTCCAGTCAAAAGTGATACGTAACACTTACAAAGTACCAAGCGATGGCGATTCCCAGCGCGGAGCCTGTGAGAACGTCTCCCCAGTGGTGCTTGAAGTCAGGAAGGCGTGAGAGCGCGGTGAACCACGCAAGCCCCATCACGACCACTTGAAAGGCGGTTTTGTATACAACCAAGCGATCCGGCCAGTGCACCCGCCTCTCCAGGAACATCTGAAACGTGAAATTAGGGTTAGCGTGGAAGATGGACCGGGGTCGACAACACGTAACGACGACAACCGAATCTTGTGTTGTCGCGCGCGACGTGAATCGTGCTTTTGTCTACGTAGTGGTAAATTGAGAGACCTGCTTAGGTTGCTCAGGGCATCAGCTTATGTCACTGCGATGCCCCTGACCAGGAGGTCCTAGGGTTGGAGTGGCAGGATTTTCGACACCAGCTATATAGCCAGGTCGAATAAAGCCGTTGTCTGGAGGATAATTCTAGCGATCGGCAGTTCTAATAGATAGTTTTCCGTGGTTTCTCCTATCAAAACCTGGCGCGAATGCCGGAGCGGTTCCCTAACAATCGCCTTCAGCTTAACCATCTAATCCCCTCAGCAGCCAGAGCCTATTGACATAATTATAGTGTAACTTTCCGTTATTGCCACTGTTATGACAACTGTTACTTACGAACGAAGGTTTAACCATTTTAACGGCCACATGTATATTTGTAATCTAGTATGTATCAGTCCACTCCACCACAAAACTAGTATTTACAAAACGAAGGTGTCTTATCGGACATCCGCCTTTATGTTCTTTTGCATTTGCGGTTAACAGTTGAATGTCATTGCCATTCGGATACGCGGAGAACACCACGGGGAAGGAGGGCATCGGTAGTTCCAGAATAAATTGCTATTGTAGTTGAAAACAATTGATATGTTTAGAAACTAATGCCACATGTATTTAGCAATACACGATTACAATCGTTTGCTGCAAGTTTGTGTTAAAGTATTTTGTTTTTTAAGCGTTATTTTCTCAAACTTGTTTGATTTTGTATACGTAATATTCAATTTTTTTCAGTGAGAAATTAATCTGGGCAGATGCTAAAATACAGTGATCATACATAGTTCTTTTAACTTCATAATTTGTATAATAAAAATGTACCAACTCACAGTATTGTATATTTCTGTGACTTTTCACCGTCATATTTTGATGGGTTGTCACTAGTTACTTTCTCGTGTACTTACGTATATATTTAATACACGTAGTAAAGAGAAAGGTATGTAATATTGCGGAAGATTGATTTAGAGATTTCAACGGAAATTACTCGTTTTGGATTTCCCTGCTACCGTAATAGTGGATATTCTTCAGTCAATCTGCCTTGACTAAAATCCCTGCAATTTTGAAAAACATTATTTAAATTTTGGGGGTACTTCACATGAAGTCCTTGGTACATTTTCAAACTTTTCTAAAAAATACCTCCCAATTATTTCCTCAATTTTTTGTAAGAATAAAAAAAAATACACTTATAAAAATGGCATAGATCCTATTTACACCGTTAACTCTGAATTTTCGAAAAGTCATAAATCATTTCTACCATTAGGGGACCGAAAAATTGAGCAAATTTTTGCAAAGCTCTGAGAGGCGACAGAAGGCATCTAGGAAGAAGGTGAAGAAAAACCGATAAGCTAGCCCACACAAAAGGAATTAAACTAGTGCGAGAAATTCTGTGCGATTCTGTAGTACCACTAGTTTCTCATTGTTTCAACGTCCCTGATTTTATTTTCGTGCGCCTCTTCGTTCTCTCGGGATCATGTGAAAAACTACACGGGAAAGCGCGGAATTCCAAAACTGTTCCTTCTTAGTGCATTTAGTCAACAAATACTCATATTTCTTAAAAAAGGTAGAACATGATTGGAAGATCTGAAATTGAGGGGTCAATTACTTACGAAAACGTATCTCTCATTCTAATATTAGAGATATAGGACAGGTTAGAAAAATATTAACTTTCAGATGTTTTATTAAAAATAGGAATTACGACATGTTTAAAATACACTTTATTCCATTCGAGGAAAAAATAAACAAAAAATTTACAACCATTTTCCAGAAAAAATTTTAAATGTTACAGAGCCTTCATCCAAAGTATTCCCAAAAATTGAAGTACTGTAATCATCTCGAAAAGGCACAGCTACGTACTACTACTGACATACACCAAAATGCAGCTAAAGTGACAGAGTTGTACCATACTTTCATCTACACATTCATAAGGACATCCAGATTTGCATCTGTCTCCTCAGCATCTGCAAAAATCTTAACTGTATTTGGAAGAACACTAATAGATCTTAATTATGAAGTGCGAAGTTACTACTCAAAAGAACAATAAACACGGATTTTGCGATCAAAAATTAGAGATCGTAGTGTTGAGATTAAATTCTCCCTTATGCAATAGGAAAGGGAGGAAAAGTAAAAATTGGCATGTCTAAACAATATGCGGATGTTTTTCCTGTTTTTAATGTTTTCAAGGTTAGCGTATTTTGTGTAGTACGTGTCAATCGTTACTTTCTCGTGTACTGTAATAGTTTCACTATTGTTATATATATTTTCCCAAAACATAAAGCAAATGTTACTGTAATTATGATATTAACCAAAAGTGCAATATATAATTGTTTTCGATAGAAAGAACAATTGGATCTTAGATTTTCAGTTACTCATTTTCCTTGGGATACATTATTATTAAACCATTATTAAACCAAATTTTATATCAAGTGTAAATGATTGGAAAGAAAGAATAGTAATATTGTTTCAATACTTTTTACACGTTTTTTATCGAATAGTAATCGAAAAAAATTCTCGAAAAAATAACTAGCATTGTTGATCATGTCCTTGTCCGTGTTTACTTACCACTGTAAAGACGGCGGCATAATACGCCATTGCAGAATGGCCAGATGGAAATGACAACCTGTAACAACAATTTGAATGTTTTTTTTAAGATTTCGATTTCATTTTGTTTGTTTACTTATATACATTAGTTTTGATTCAAGATACTCGAAAAGTATAATCATCTTAAATGTTGAGAAAACTAAAACGACGTTTGAAGAATGCAGAATTCTCGTTAGAATTCCGACGTTTCTTGAAAATAAAATATGTCCAACCAACTTCTCTAATACATTGTAGAAAACTAACTTGTACTCGTAGATTGTGTAACTCATATCAGTGAAAATGAGAATAATCAAACTTTATAAAATACCCATGAATTACGGTTCTCGTCTCATTTATGAATTTTTACACGATGAGAAAGGAAGAAGTAAGGTCGGCGCGTGGTGTAGTGGTTAGATTGCTCAACTTTCACCGACGCGACAGAGGTTGAATTATCAATTATGTCATATTCGCGGTGGATAGAGCAAGTTTACATTGCCAACGTTTCGTCCATTTATTCGGCGTTCATCAGGACTGTAGGATTAAAAACTAAACAAACTATACATTTTCATGGTGCCCCATGTTCCACGTACCAATATCCTGTAATATGAATAATTAGGCTCAACTCTGTGTCTAAAAGTATGCAAGTGCTGATCACTAGCTTCTGTATACAAGTGTTGTAGTTATGATACGTTTTTTATGTATCATAACACAACATATGTATCATTACAAGTGTTGTAGTTTTGTATCATAACTATTGATATGATGTGATATTGGCGCGTCGAATATGGGTCACCATATGAAGGAATAATTTGCTTAGTTTATCTTACAGCCCTGATTAACCAAATAAATGACTGAAACGTCGATAATGTTAAGTGTTTTTGTTGCCCTAAACTCAAGAACCACATATAATTCCAACGGATCAAGAATCACGTACTATACTTACTAAAAGTAGTGATATGTGACGTGCTTGGAAGCAAGTACGAGTACTCTTACAAACCACCTGACCTCGCCTCGCGAATTCGTTCTTCGTCTCCGGTGCACTCGTAGTCCGTGATGTAGGCATGCGGGTCCATCCCTGTGGCGTTGCACCACACGTTGGGCTTGCACACGTCGAGGAAGTGGGGCCTGAGGCGCCCCACCGTCAACTTCCCCGCGTTGACGAACGCCTCCTGCGTGCCGAAGCCCAGGATGAACAACATGACGTGGCGCGCCCATCGGGCTATCCAAGAGGGCACAACCCAGCTGCCCACCACGACGCTGCCCCGCTCGCCGCGCTCCCATTGGTGCAGCCCCAGCTCCACCGCCGAGATCTGTGTGACAGTTGGGTTTCAACTCAAGAAAGGAGTGATGTAGGCATGTATAGAAGGATTTTTCTAAGAATGAGCCAAAGTGACAGCTCGCCAAACAAGTGAACATCACATGTAACTCAGAGAAGAATCCCTCTGTCGCAAATGCTGTTTAGCCACACCTCTTCGTAAAGTTTGGTTATGGCTCCTGTTAAGATATCACTATACAGAAGTCTAAGAGTTTCGCTGAGGTGTATGCACGGAAGCGAGTCCGGCCAATATTTAAATTTAATTACGTATGTGGAAAATCTCTTAACATGCTCTCACAATCAGTAAAAGAAAACTGTCAAGAATTTAAAAAGAAAGCTCTCAATCACAGTCGCCACACAATAGCACAATACCCGGAAACATGTGCACCAGTACGTTCTCACATTCAAGTCTCGGTTTTAAAATAAACATAATATTTATCACACAAAAAGTAAAGTAATGTAATGTTTGTAGAAAAAAGAATTTTTACAGATGAAACACATAACACTGCACTTCGTAATTTCAATTATTTCTCGTGGAGCACTATATTTTCGTCGGACGAGGACATCACAAAAGGAAGTATCGAAGCCATTTACGAGTTAGCCAACTGCAAACGAACAATTGCAGGAAGGGAGTCTAATGGGCTCAAGGATAGAACGACCACAAAACCTTCAGTTATGTTGCCAGCACTACTTGTCACTTTGGATCATTCTTAGAAAAATCCTTCTATATTACGCTACCCCATATCTTTTGTTTCTCGTTTGCTTTTTTCGCAAATGAAAAGTGGCAAGCGAGAAATTTTGTTTGAATTGTAGGGTTAAATAGCTATGGTTGTTAATCGTCTTACTAGATAATTTGAAACAGAACCAGCGAATACTTGAATAATTGTAAGAAAAATGGTACTTTGGAAATATTTTTTCATGAATCGAAACACGCACGGATTTTGTTATCGTCTGCGGTGACAAGAGTTTGAAACTGCAGTGTCCCTTTTCGCCAAAGGCATCTCGCGTGTGCAGCGACACTTCGGGTCTTCGAAGCGCGTACGGCATGCGGATTGGGCAGAGGCTTCGACGTAATTGAAAAATTACAAACACCAAACAACAACACTTTATACTGTGATTTCTGTGATTAAACTGTTATAGCAATTATTTTTGATAATGTTATGAGGAATACTCTGGTGGTTTTGCATATAAAATGACTCGCTCAGTATTTCTCCCGACCTACCGTAAATATATTTTTAACACGCCGTGCGCGAAACGCGGTTTCTCGAGCTTGTTTTCCGTGTGCGAAACAGCTGCTTTCCATTTACCATTTACTTGTATACAAGCAAGGCATTTCCAGTTATTTGATATTGAATTTATCTCCCATTACTTGACGCATTGCTTTTCGATCTCGGAATGTTAAGGAATAGTATACTTAGGGAGATTCCCGCACTCGTCTCTTTGTCGTCCGAGCGTGGTAAGGACGACAAACTCGACCTGTGCGTGAATCACCTTTTTCGTAAACTTCTATTTTAAAATCTTTGATGCCTCCTCTGGAAAGTTTTTGAAGGAAAATTCTTTGACTCGTATGTACGTTTGGAGAATATACTCACCGTTAATAAAGGTATCAAAGTCGTAAATGAGTAGAGGTTTGGATCATCGACTGTACTAGATTTATACGGATGGCGAATTGTGTCATCATCGCAGAAAAAGCCTCGACGAAATGGTGTCAAATGATTTTGCATCATAGTGGATGAAGACACAACTGGAACATAAAATTAATTTACTGAATTTTTAGTCCGTTCCGATAGAATGTTCTAGCGTTCAATACATTAGTTTATCGACTTTTTTCATGAGGCGTTTGGTTAGAAATAGAATATTCGAGAAAAACACATTAAAACAATCCTTACAGGGCGAACAAATCCCTTCATTTTCGCATATTATTATTATTATTATTATTATTATTATTATTATTATTATTATTATTATTATTATTATTATTATTATATGCAACCTTATAAAATAAAATGTGATGTGATTCTATTTTTCGAGAGCAAAAGTCATGCAATCTTTTCAACGTTAATGAATATTGTCTATTAAATCAAAATTATACAGTTGTTTAGTTTTTTTTAACCCTTATAAATGTACATCATAATAAAAGTATTTACAATTCTTACAAAGAATGTCATAAACTTTAAAGAGGTACAAGATAATTTCTTTTTGCCAGTGAACATGTTGGGGTGGGTAATTGCATAATAAGGAAATTACAAACGTGAATTTTCCCCTGATTGGGAGGCAACCCATCACACATTGTTGTTTGGCGGGTCTAGGAAATGTCTTTTGAATCCGTCAGAACGTGACCCCTTAAACACTAAAACATGTTTAATTGCCACCAATCAGGGACATATGTTACATTTCTATTTTATATGAAATTTCCCAGCATATGTTCATTGAGAAAAGTTATGTTTTGTTCAACTACATGCTCCAGAAGTTTGTTATATTGTAACGGTACCTACGACTACCTCCGAAAACCTTCTACAATGGCCCCCACGCTGGGCTGCCAAATATGTAATGGTACACGTTACCTATCCGTTCTGCTTTTCTTTCTCAAAACTAACTTACAAAAACTATGTAACGATCTTTACCTGTGCTCCTTTCATCTATAGTTCTTACCAAAATGTCCACTATTATGCCTGACGTTGGGTTGCCAAAAATACATACATCTGAAATTTGCCCGTTGCCTAGCTGCTTTTCTGATATTTATTCATACAGATATAAATACTGGGCGTGAGGCTGTGGCGGACCTATACAGGATCCTGACGTAGTATTCGGGCACGTGGGCGTAGGTCCTCATCTAACTACACATACTTATAAGACCAATTGCATTGGTTTAATGTCGCACCAACAACGTTCGACATCGTTTACTTTATCTGTTTTTTTTTGTTCTCCTTCCTCTGCTAGAGGCATAACAAATAACAAACAACACAAAATCGAAAACAATACACAATACACTAAATACACAATAAACAATACCCTAGAAACACGAAATTCTCATTCACACTGAAGATTTACACTATAAGATTAAAACCAAATCATTCATACTTGAATGCGCATTCTATTTTTTTGTTTTCACTAAAATCTATTTCTATTTGACAAAACTTGGTCTTGTACATTAGAAGCTATGAGTCTATTCTTTCTTCTTATCAATGCGCATTACCAATTTAAATAAAGTTAGTGCACTTTCCTTTCGTTGAGTTCAGCGACCTGCACCGCGCCGTTCTCATGCATCACCCTCGCCAAATATACGCAGCGTCCTTTCGTTTGTCCATTCGCAGCATCCTTCCATTTTTCACACACGTAATTCGGAAAAATTCATTTTTAAATAATTAATGTCTCTTCGTTATAACTGTTTATTACTTACGAAACGAGTTTAATCACACGGCTGATGATGCGACTGTTTATATTCGCGAACAACGTTCTCTTTGGAAATTTTGCAATAATTTTCCGCGTTTCACCTTCTAAACTTTCTCCGCTACAACTAAACGTTATAAAATTAACTTTGCTCGCGTGATTAGCACAACTTTCTAACACAATTTTTAATTTCCGCGGAGCGTTTCAACATACGTCCTCCCTCAAGCTATTCCCCCCGCGTTCTCTTTCATTGTTGTCCCGAGACTTCCTCTTTTTTTTTCTCGAACATTTCACGATCACTTCCGGGTCTTCTATATAATATTATATATTTTTAAGTTAATCTTCTTCTTTCTGGGTCGTCTCTCTATTATTCTCATGCATTTTCAAATTGAATGCTATTACCGTTTTATATTTGGTTTTCTACCATCTAAAATTTCCAAAGTTCTTTTAATCTGAAGACGGTCGATCCCCTTCCACCGCTCTGACGTCATACGACTCGTTTGGAATTTCCCACTTATACAATTTACATTTTCTTTTATGCCGTAGCCCCCCGAAATTTCTCCGCGTTGTGAGTAGTGCCATAATTTTCCCCATAATTTCTTCTATTAATGCCAAAAGTTTCGTTTGAATCGCTTCACGCGTTTACTTAATTTTTTGAAAAAAACAACTTTTTACATTAGATCTTAAGCTACAACAATGGCTATCGTGTCTAGTTGTGTGCTTAAAATGTACTTCACTAAATTGTTTATATCTTTGGAACGCGTGAACCGATTTCTTTCAAATAACTTCCAAAATGTTTCACTCGACAAACGCTACTGAACTATATTGTCCCCATTATGATTTTGTCGCGTCTTCTTAGACTTCCAAAAAATTATCGCTACGCGACACCGCATTCATTTGTCCCCGCCTTTGATGTTAATACCACTTATTACATGTTTATCTTTATTCTTTGCCCTGTCTTCATTCCTGGGGATCCTGGATTGTTACAATATTTATTATGAGCCATTGTAATAACCTTATGGCTAGCGTTATTGATAGGCTCAAACTTAACAACGCGTTATACACATTTCTGTTGCGTTTAGTCGCAAACTGATGTCGTTTACTGTCATGACCTTCTCTTTTTACGAACTCATACTACTTACTATCGAATCGTGAATTCTCGGGCTGAAGAATTGGCTGAGGTTAATTTAACAGTCCTGTGTAATCGTATGAATGTTATCAGAGGGGAAGTCAATTTGGAAAATGTCACCATTTATTGATGAGAATAATCTGATGCGAGTTAATTTTCGGGATACTTCTATTACTATGCATACAATAGAGTACAGTCAACCCCCAACTTACGAAAATTCGTTTAATTGTTTCGAGAATACGATCTCCCCTTATGAGAATTCGGAGATACAAGCGCAGCGATAACATTATTTACATTGTAATATTTATACTCGTACAAATTTTACAACGTAATAGTAGTTTATGCAATTAGTTTATAATGTTAAGCTTTATTGCATGAGTACATGTTTTGAAAACGAGCGACGTTAGGAGCGAGTTTTCAAATTTGTACGAATGCAATAAAGCAACATTATAAACGAGTTGCATACGCTATTTTTTTGTATAACAGCATTATAAATTTACAAGAGAATCAAACTTAATTTCGCGAAACAACTTTCTTCTGACGTCTCGGGTGCTTGACATCCAACGCCCTCTGGAAATCAAATTCAAGATGGCATTGTTGACATCCGTGCGAGAAAACGGTGGTCGGCTGTTCCGTCTTCTTCTACCTCCCCACGATTCTCTCGCTACTATTGGCTGAATGTGTGATGACGCAATCATTCGTGCAGTAAAATCTAATACGTCATCATTTGTGCCGTAAAAGACCCTTTTATGAACGATTTCTTGCCCCAGAAAATGACGTTTATAATGCTGGTATACAAAAAAATTATTTACAATTAATTTCAAATCATTTCATTTCTTATACCTATATAAAGTATAAGGCTCGGCGCATCGTAAACAGGCTATTGTTGTTGGTGTACAAATAATTGACTTATGATGTTCTTTTAAAGACTAAATTAATGGAGGATTCCCTGGATTAAAGACATTCTGTCATGTAAAATGCTTTAAATTAAGTTTTATTTCATGATGTACTCTTATTATACAACGTCCTTGATCTCGTGATAGTTGAATAAAATTAGTGTGTCATAACTTATCGACTTCTATGATTAATGCAACTGACACAAAATTACTAGAGAAAGGAATCAAAGTTGGAATCCGAAACATATAACAAAATACAATAAGTTTAAATACAAATAAGTTTAAATAAATAAATAAGTTTAAACTTTATTAAAAGCTTTTTGCTTATCTCGTTGTCCTGGATACGTAATTCAGGACACACATTCAATTATTGATGTTCATCGGTCAGTCATTTATTCCAAACATAAACATTACACTTTTCGTTTCCCTATTTATCTCGTAAGTCGTGGTATACGATTACACCCCTATAATTGATTGCATATCACAAACCCAAATGGAGTAATGTGCTAAAAGAGTTGCTGTTGCTAAAAGAGATAATGAAATATTATTCCTTGTAGTAAATCTACTCACATAAGCTGATATAAATGACTTTTCCATACGTGTAATACAAATCTACTTTTAGGAACGTTTGTATTTGGAAGTTTCCAGTCACGCTGATACTCGAAATATGATTGTATGAAAACATTGAAATGAAGAGAATTGTACTTACCAATACATATTATAAATACATCTAATAAAATATTCCAAAGGGGGATGTTTTCAGTTTGTTGCACGTGTTTCATGATGATAGTTAGTTCTTTACTTCTGGTTGGTGTTGTAAAATTCTAGAATACGCACTGAGATGGAAATGGTAAAAACTGTTGTTGCTGCGCTTGCTGACTCTTAAATGGCTGTTATCATACGAAGACGTTCAGGAAATTATTTACCATGGTTTTTGTTCCCCAGAACATTGAACACGTCAGCACAGAATTTTGAAGGTTGAATGAGATTAGTTGTGTGTGTTCAATGATAATGGCTGCAAGCAAGAATAATGGGATTCACGCTATAACAAACTTAGAGGGTTTAGTTGTATTTCCTCGTAATGTTTCCATCGTGTTTGCGCGTAACAAAATTTGAATAACAATCTGTGTAAAAGTTGTGATTCTTATAAATGTGACTGACACACATTTCCTTACTTTACGAATGGCCATATTTACATTTAAAAACTGATGAATATATGTGAACATATTAAAGAAAGAAAGAATAACAACTAATTCTTGTGCATGCCATTACTACACAATGCCAAACATGACGAGACAAAATTAACCTCTGTTATTAATAATGTAATATAAGGAATAAGAAATAGTGTAATACAATTTAAAATTAGTTAATACTAAATTTAATTTTGTTTCATTTTACAATTTCCCTCATTATGAAGTAATTTAGTAAGAAGATTTAAGAATTCATTAAACAGCTTGTATAACGTGTTCACACTATTTTACGTAAAATAATACGTTAAAATAATACGATTGCTTCGACTAATTGCCTGGGCTCAAAACCTGCACATCTCCCTATTTTCAAAATATCTCAAATTCCATTGTAATATAATTTTCACGAACACTTGCAATATATAAGAAAATAAAGTATTAATACACAGTTCAAAAAATACGCGGACTGTTTGAATTGCGCGGCTCAAGTTAATTCCAGGGGAATACGCTTGATGTTGCTATGTTTGCACAGATCTTCTGATTATGATACCATTTACCGATTGTTGGTATCTTCATTTGTTTATTAGAAACGTGCTTTTAGTGAAGTGCAATTTTTGCGTTCAACGAATTTAAAAATGAATAACCTGGAAGAGCTACGTCTTGCTGTGAAATTTTCTGTTAAACTTTTTCTATGTTTAACATGACTTACAGATATCTTGTGAGGAAGCGTAACGGCATGTTTCAAGTGTCATGAACGTTTTAAAGATGGTCGACTGTCCATTGAAGATGATGAGCGTTCTGGACGTCCTTCCTCGTCAACCGACGACCCACACGTCGACAAAATCAATGCTCTGGTGCGAGAAAATCAACGTCTGAATGTCGGGGAGCTTGCTGAAGAGTGTTGGACCTTGTCACGAGATTCTGACTGAAAAATTGAAGATATTCCGCCTTGCTGGGAAATTTGATCCACGCCTGATGACAGAGGAACAAAAAGCCCGTCGTGCCCAACTTTGTCAGAAACTGCTTGATCGTTCAGAAGAAGATAGAAACGTTTTGACAAGGACCATAACTAGTGATGAATCATGGGTTGATGGTTATGACGTTGAAACAAAGATCCAATCGTCCAAATGGTCCAATCTTCCAAATGGTCCAATCGTCCAAATGGTTTAATCGTCCGGATCAAAAAAAAAAAAAAAAAAAAATCGCCAAGTTCGGTCCAAGGTCAAGGTGATGCTGGCACTTTTTTTTATGCTAGAAGTGTTGTTCAACCCAAGTGTCTCCTCGAAGTCTCCAAAATAAACAGGCATTACTATATTGAAGTTTTGAAACGTCTGAGGGATGCCATTCGTCGCGGAAAGCCAGAAATTTAGAGGAGTGACGACTGGTTTTTCCATCATGACAAAGCTCCAGCCCATTCAGCTCTCAGAACTCGTGAGTTTTTGTCCAACCACCCGATCTCTGTTATTTCCTACCGTCCCTACATACCTGACCGTGCTCCTCGTGACTTTTTCTTGTTCCCCAAACTCAAAAGACGCATTGAAATGAAGAAGATTAGAAACGATTCCCAAGGTTACGGCAACTGCGTCGAAGGAGCTGAAAAACATTACAAATGAAGCGTTCCAGGACTGGTTCAACTAGTGGAAACCGTTGGGATAAGAGTGTGAGTTGGGGAGGAAATGACTTTGAAGGGGACCCAGACATCTAACTTATAAATAAAATACATTTTGTTTTATGACGTCAGTCTGCGTACTTTATGAACAGCCCTCGTTTAATATTTTTATTGTTATGGATATCATCCGTTCATTATCAATTACTTTTTAATATATTTTACTACCTAATCACGAATTAAGTAGAGTAACTGTTTTCTTTAAAAAAACTTGTAAATTTCCCTTTTTTGGCATTGCGAGAAGGCAACATGAAATAAACCATGGGCAAAGCAGAAGTCTTCTAAAAACACACCCACATTATCGAATTGATTTTGTGACTGTTTAATGGCGAAAACAAAATCAGGTACCACTGGTCTTTTTTGTGATAATTATATCCAAGGTTGGTGTATTAGAGGATCGCTATATTTATTTATTTTTGTGTGTTTTTTTGTCTTAGGATCTCTTCAAACCATTGTTGCCTTAATGTAAGTAATTGCATCAAATTTCGACCGTATTTAAGCCGAATTTATTATTTCTACCTTTTATTTTTAATTAAACTGATTTTGATAAAGGAGGAGGAGCAAGACTTAAGAAAATGTTTTAAAACTCACTTTGCATTTTCCTCCACATTGCGATACAAAATCCATACATTTTAGAAAAAATATACCAGGCATTGATGCCATGGCTTGCTAATTTATTTCATATTCTGATATCATCTAACGATCTAACATTACTCTAAGAAATTCTTCACTCGACTAATTCCAAATAAATCTCAATCGAACTACACCTTGATCGCATACAGTATTTGCAAACTGTACTACCTGATATCGCTCTCAAAGAACGTTTTCATGTTTTGCATTTTAATTCATGTGTATTAAAAATATAATTTGTCGTATAAGTTTAAAGTAAGTTGTACATTTCTAACGGACATACATTTACGCTCATTTTAAAGGTTAAAAATGAATTATTTATTAAACTAGTGGTTCTAAATCAGCACGTAGTTTCTCGCCCTATTTTAACGTAAAATTATTTGAAAAGTACTCAAATTTTAAAAAAATTGGACATGACCTTCTTTCACAATCTATCTTCAAGGAACATATTTCATTAAGGGAAATAATCTCTATCTTTAATATTTTAGTTGAAGAAGACTCCTAAATAATTTGAAGTTTGCATTTTTCGAAAAATTGGGGTTTTCAACGAACGTAAGACCTACACCATTCTCTTAAACGTTCTTCACACTATCCAACAACAAAATTTAATCAATAACGATGGGTCAATTTTTTTGAAAATTTTGAAAATGTCCCAGGGGCTTCATGTAAAGTACCCCCCCCAAAAAAATTAAAATATTGGTTTCAAATTCAAGGGGTCGGCACATCAGTCATATCAATAGGGGAATATCTATTTTGGAGAAAATAGGCTGAACGGTTTAGCCGCTAGTGTTGTTCAAAGACGGATGGACAGACAGACTTTTACCGCCATTTAATTTTTGGGAATAAAGGATCTCCAAAACATGGATTCTGGGTACAGCACGAGATAGATAATTTTGTTCTAAATTTATCAACTGGATTTATTCACTTTTTCGTTACTAGGGACCGGTAATAAGAGTTTTTTCTACCTAAAATTTGCCATTTCTTCGCGCTGCATTTCATAACTCTCTCTCTACTCTGTAGCGAGAAAGTAATAGGGAAGTGAATTAAAAATTATGCGTATGAAGTGCAAGTAGTGTGACTGAGAAATCTTGGGGTACATTTTAAAGATAGCCAATTCACAAATTCGAAACATACGTCATACATGGCCAGTATGAAGGGACACATTAGTTACATTTGTTTGAATTCAAGTATTGTGACTGGAAGAAGGTGATTAATACTCACGTCTGTTAATTTTCCAATTTAAACTAACAGTATTACAGGAAGTTTATTCTTCCCACCGTTACCAATTTGATTCGTATAATGAGTGCAAAATATACTGTTGTTTTCTGTTATTATTCGATTAAAATAACAGGAGTTACATGTTTGGAAATGCCATTATAATTACATAAAAGATATCATTTTCTAAATTTCAGTTTTTCTAATTATATTTGAGTGTGAGACAACTTGTAACTATGGGTCCTATGATTAATCTTATTTAATCTATTATTAGAATTTATTACATAAATGCTACGTTTTTTGTAAACAATTTCGTCTGTCCGTCGAGTAGTTACATAATAATTTGTATTAACTTATTTTTATTTAAAATTTCTTCCAATCTAGTGTCATTTCACTCACTTGAACAATCTTTTTTATTTATTTCTATGACATTAATTTATTACCTAAAGTTTCCAAGTGTTTTTAACGCATGATTTGTTGAACACACGACCAGAGTAGCATCCTAAAGAACACCAGCGCTCTCTGGTAATAACGTATCGGACTACTTTCATGGCGCGTGCACGTCGCGCTTCGCGGCAAAATGATGAACTACAACTACGGGATGAGGGCTAAGTAGTTTTATTTCGGTAGACGCGCTAAATTAATTTTAATTAATTTCGTTGATAATCACATTTGCCTTGAAGAAAGTTGCATTTAATGGAGGTGCTAACATTTTTTTTTGAGGGGAGCGGGGGAGGAAACCAGTTAATATATGCATTTTCTTGTGCAAAACGCAGAAGCAGAGTCCGCGCAAAAAAGTATAACGATTCCAATGTGAATGGAGGGATCGCTACAGTCACCGGTGAAAGAATGATTTGGTTTGCCTGGAAATTTTTACGTTTCTCTGAAGTTTCCTTTTAATATAATTTAATGTTAATGATGTTAGCAAGGAGAAGTTAAATTTGTAAAGGCGTGGGACAACTCAATGGAAAGGGTGTTATGAAACTAAAGTTCTCAGTCAGATAAAGTTCCAATAAATAGTGCTGGCGTTCTTTCCATATAAACAAACATTCATATTTATTAACCATTAATTACTGCCTTTTTTAATGCGGATCCTCTGAACTCATAACTTCATTAAATGAATTTTAATAATGAATACGTATTCTTTCGTATTTTAAATGTAAATTAGGTAAATGCGGAAGTACATATTTGAAAGCATTAATGAAAACAACGCGGCGGAACTGTGAGGCAGTGACGTTTGAAGCGAGACTAGTTGCTTCAGGAATATCGTCGAGATATATTCGAAATGTTGTTCGGACAGAGTCCAATTCTCATCCTCGATAGTATCACTTATTTAATCTTGAATGACATTGATTAATAGTGTACGTTCTAGATCTGCTAGCTATTTAGAATCAGTAAATTCATCATTTTTTTACAAACTAAATAAAAGAATATTTTAAAATTATTTATAATCTTGAAATATGAACAAAAAGGGTGAATCATTTTCAGTATGTTGCCTTCAAAATGACGCCTCTGATAGATTTACATATGATGCAATTGACTCTATGAAATTCAATGACGTTTCTAATTTTGATAGAACATAAAGTTTATCATTCCCGAATACGCTAAGAAAATAGGACGGTTTTGTACGATTTATGACACCATATACAGGCTACCTCATACGTTGTTAGATGTCCCCACACGGGTGTATCATATAAATTTAAGACTAAAATTTAGAATTTCGCAGAGTATATGAAAACAGCTGGCGTACTTGCAACAACCATAACACATTGCTGCTGCTCTCATTGTCATCGTGTATTACTGGGAAACGGTGCATCTTTGAACCTTAAACCCTGATTTTGGTATCCCTTCCTACACACTGGTTTTATTTCTTACACAATCTACCACTGTTTGAACATTTTATTACATTTTTAAATGGTGTCGCCACTTCATATCAGTAACTATCAGTTACGTTGGAAGTTGTTCTCATACGAAGCTATTTTCTCTGTTAAAACAAGTACGGAATTTTTGAACAGATTAAACTCGTAATAAAAGTTAGTAGCTAGCAGATAAAAACTAGTAAAGTTCTAAACGTCTTGAGTTTGATTACTATTGTCAAGCCTCAAAACACATAAAGGGAGGGTGGGAGATAATTTGAGAGTTAACGCGAAAGCTTGGAGACCAGTTTAATCCATTGAGGGCTACATTTTATCGCTTTTCCAAACCCCAAAACCTGCCAGGGGCAGGGGTTCTTCCCTAAGTTTTTTATTTCGTCTTTGCTTTCTTTCTTTCTTTCTTTCTTTCTTTCTTTCTTTCTTTCTTTCTTTCTTTCTTTCTTTCTTTCTTTCTTTCTTTCTTTCGTGCTTCTTTCTTCCTTTCTTCGTTTTGGAGGCGAAATAAGGCTCTTTTGTCAACCCACGAGGTACTCCGGTATGATAGAATGCAGTGCAGCGAAGACGAAAGGACTGAGAGGGAGCAGAGGCATGGACGATTGATTAATTGATTAGTAATTCTGGGCTCGTCAACTGCTAGGGTCATTTAATCTAGCACGTATATATTTTTATCGCGAGAGGTGGCGGGATACTGCTCCGTTGGCTGAGTTCCCCTTTGCCTTTGCAGACTCCTCCTTTCAAAATCTTTTTCACAAATGCCTGTAAGGAAGTCATTTACAAAATCATGGAAGTACGACGTTGATGGAAATCTTCCATTTCTTTGGTTCATCTTCTAGAATTAAACGATTATACGTATTTCTGTATTCCAGCTAAAGACAACAAACCCTCACTCTATTGGTTGGCCTCTCTCCCCACAGACCTCCTCCAACCCGTAGTTTACATCATTCTTACCTTCACTTACTTCCTTTTTTAATTTTGACAGGTGTGGTCGACCCGATGCCAAAGTACCAATTGAGTCTTTAGGTTTAGAATGTTCTGTATGGAATATTTATTGCTTAATAAATTTTCTATTTTATGCATTAACTCCAGTTTAAATATTTATTTGAAATATCTAATGACATCTCAAGGACTGCCCATCTTATAGCGCCTCGCATCGTGAAGTCGTCGGAAGGTCTGGCGGACGCTCTCATGACTGTGCGCTCCCCGGAAGTGGAGTGAGCCCTCCGAGTTGCCACCTCGACTCCCGAAGCCCAGGCGAATGCCGGAGCCGTATCCTAACAAACGGTCCACGGACCGCGCGCGATCTTTCCTTCCTCTTCCCTGACCTATCCTCTCCCCTTACACCACACACACACACACACTTACACTAACATGTATTACACTATCACAAATTCCGAGAGACCGGTCGGGAGCTTAGAGCTTGTTCCGGCTGGGGCGGACCCCACTAGTGGGAGAGTCGTGGTTAGGGGGAAACCCCACTAGCCGGATCTCGCCATCCAGCAGGGGAACACCACCGCCATCTCTCGAGAAAAAACAAACACTACACTTACGGGAATAATGACCTAAGCTGTTGACGAGCCCGAAATCACTAACCAACCAACCGAAGCGCCATTGAGGCAGTTGCGTGCAGTTTGCATTCAAGCACAGAGCCCAGTAACTCTCCATTAGGGCATTGGAATAAACTAGTGTGTAATGAAAGGGGCACTTATGTCACCCGGTGCGAATTTGCCAACTTTGGATGATAAAATAAAATTGAATCATCCTAGGGAATCATCTCAGGTATTTGATTGAAATACCCGTGGAAAAAGTATTTATATTGGCTATTTCACTCATTTCTGTCCGTGTCGTAAGTAACCAATGCTAAACAAGAATCTATTCAAATTAAACCAATCGCAGATGTCTATCACCATATGATTATCACTTTACCTTTTGCACTTCGCTTTAATCACTTTGTTCACCTATTTAAGTTAAAAATAGTAATTGTTTTAGGTCTACAATAGCTTCTGAGCATCAATATAATATTAAAATGTGTCGTTTTGATAATGTTTAAAACACTGAAATATAATCTATTATTAAAGGTTCAGTTCCGAAAACAGCAAAAGAAACAGAAAAAGTGTGGAAGCAATTTCAAGAATTTTGTGAAGAAAGAAAATATAAATTGACAGCACAAACTACAAATGAAGAAATTACACATATTTTAGGCAATCAATATGCGAAGATGAGATGATGAAGAGTACAAAGAACATGCTATCAAAACTATGTGGAACGTTACAACCACAATTATTCAGAAAAATACTTTAATGTGTACGCACTTTGTTCAACCCATTCGAATTTGACGAACCCCACTGCTAATGCAGCTTGTACATCTTCCGTTTCAAATACTTACACGTAACACCAAGACATGGAAAACTCAACTTGCTATAACTTTAATTATTGTGTTTTTAATAAGTGTTCTTGTAAGTAACTTTTTTATAACTTTTTGACAGTTTTATTACAATAAAATCGAAACATATTTGAAATAATTTTCTGCATTGAACTATTATTCATATTTTACTTGATTATAAGTTATTCCAGAAGGTAGTGACTCGGAGCTGAATGTAACTTTCATATATTCCGGTAGCAATTTTGAGTAATATTTCTCTTTTTCATCATTCCTGTGATTTTAATTATCCATTCGAATCATGTAATGTCTTAATTCGTGAAATAGTCACACTAAATATCAATCGAAGTGCTATGCTAGCCGGTAAATTCACTCCTCGCTACGCGTGTCATGAACTTATCGGCTATCACAGCATCTCGTGATATTCCTTATGATAACACGTAGATGAGAGAACCGAGGTTGTATGAAGAGAAAATATCAGCTATGGAGTTTCCTATGTACACACCTAATAGTGTCCTGCAATTCTACGTCCGACTCACGTACCTTTTCAATAATAATAATAATAATAATAATAATAATAATAATAATAATAATAATAATAATAATAATAATAATAATAATAATAATAATAATAATAATAAATGTATACACTCTATTTCTTAGTAGCAATAATCAGTACTTACTACACAAAAGATATTTACAGTACACAATGAAATACAATAAGTCAGTCATCCATTTGTACTTTTTTTGCGGTTGTTAACTGTACTGTAACAAAAATAACTTTATTTTAACATTATAATTGAGAATTATTGGATCAATAATATATATATATATATATATATATATATATATATATATATATATATATATATATACCACGAATATTGGAATAAAATAAGAGAACTTGTATGGATGAATGCTACTTATCAAAGCGGTAAAAGAGTTGAAGAGAGGACATTCTGTTTTTTCACAATTATTAAGATTTAGTGCTGTGTTAAGTTGCATTTCCTGACGTAGGCAATGTTTTCAGTTTATTTCTTGAAACATTTCTTGGTATATTAGTAACAGTAATGCAATAATTGTGTTTTCATTCTTCGGAAAACCCGCTGTGTGTAACGGTGGTTCTAGCATGCTATCTTGGGGAACTCTGGATTTTATAGGTAAGAGATACAACTTTCTTTTTGGTATTTAATCTGGAAACATCTATTTCAAGATATGATTGTAAGATACGAAAATATGAGTAGAGCAGGTTGCGTGTAAGTTTATAAGCTTATGCCATACTTTATCGAAAGCCTGATATATGCCGAGAAAGGTAGCAGAGCAATTTTATTTATTATGGAGGTTGCTTTCTAAATATAAAGTTGTCATGTTTATCTGATCCATAATGAGTGTTGCCGGCGAAATCCAAATTGATGATCCAGAACGATGTTGTTACATGGAATATCATGTAACGATATTGTTGCACGATGTCGATGTCTTATTAATAGTAGTTTCTCAAAAACCTTAGAAATGACTGGAAGAAAGCTAATAGAACAGTAAGCCGATGCTTCATGAGAATATTTACCAGGTTTTAGGAATACCATAATTCGAGCTATATTCCATTGAGAGAGGATAGTGTCCAATCTGAATAATGCGGATGGATGCAATTGCTTTGCGAGGTAGTTCTTTTACCATCAACCATGCAAAATCGTAGTCCGGAGATTTCTTGCAGGGTAGGTCATTCTTTATCACTTTAAGTATTCCTCCAGGTGTAAAATATGTTATAGAAAGTACCATTTGCGCTAGTGAATCTATGTATTCTTGAATTTCCTCATCATCTGCATTTATGGATGAAATGCTTTGAAATACTTGTACAGCAGTAAAATTATGCTCGGAAACTTCAAGTTTTTCTACTGCACTTCCTGCTTTAATATTTTTGTGTCTAATTGGAGGTTTAATTTTCGTCTCTGAAACCTTTGTCAACAGCCAAAGATATTATCTTGAAACTTGCTGCTGTAGTTTTTATTGGTTTGTTTAATTGTTTGATAGCTCAATTGTAGTTTGTTTTGCTTATTGGATTTATTGAAGTTAACCATATTCTTACCTATTTTTCTCGGAGATTTCACTGGCAACAATTTGCGTAGAAAACTTTATATGGATTTTAACGACGTTTTCTCATGATGTAGCAACCTAAGCAGCGTTCAGCAGAATTTGCGTGAACTATTCAGAGGCTTCGTCAGTGTCGTCTGCAGCCTTTAAAGGAAGGTGAATTCTAGTGTTGTGGGGTATTTATCTTTGGCGACCCGTTAATTTTTCTGTTATTTAGAATGAGAGTGGAGCATCGAAGTAACTACACAGATGTATGATCAGACTACATTTCATATGCTTCTGCTAAATTGTAGGGACCAAATAAAATAAATTGTACGTAAAAATATCGAGTAAGGCTGGTGTTTGGGTCCGTTGATCTGTAGATTGGTTCTGTTGTGGAGATGGTTTCTAGACGAAAGTCTGTCTTTATTTTCTGGAGTTATTGTCCTCTTGTGCTAATCGGTCTGAAAATCCACTATGCATATTTTGCGTTGAAGTCTCCCCTGGTATAAAATTTACAGAGTTTCTGCCCACCTTAGCGGAGCGACTATCGATCTTCTGCGCGCGCGCAGATGCTCAAAAGTGAAACATACCCGACGTTGACTGGTGCCAATTTGAAACATAATTATTACTGACAAATGTAATTTGGGCGCCAGGAAAAGATTACACTTGAAACCTAATGATTCCTACGTAATTTAAATATCCCTCCTTACAAAATTATGTGGGGCTAGCTCAGTTAATTGGGGGTTCGAAGTTCATAATTGTTGCTACTTACTCTGCAACCAATTATTCAATCTGTCATCCATATGGAGTGGCAAGGAATCTGAAAATCTTATTAAAATGCTGGATTCCACGTAACGAACAATAATAATCAGCCTTCTTTCAACTTAACAAATTAGAATTTATTATGATAATCAAAGTACACAAAACATCGTATTGTGGAACCTTCATATCGAAAAAGTGGAAAATATGTGTAAAACTATATAATTTAACACATATAGAGAGGGTGATGTAACTCAATAATGTTTGGTGGGTCCTTGATACCGAGACATACGTTTACGGGATAAATTCTGTCCGTGTAAATGTGCGTCTGTAAACAATGTTAGCGACTAAATTGTAGGTAGAATGTTAACCGAAATTTATATTCAACGATGACCTGGCTGACTTGAGATTTTTTAATTTTGGGGTACGTACTGACCGAAAATTAGTTTTGTAACATATACTTTAACCATCAATACGGTACTTATTAATATGCAAAAAAAGTTTCTCTCTTGCTCCAGTTGGTGAACGGAGAGGGAACGCCCAGGAAATCGTGTTCTAAGAGAATTTATTAAGCAGTATTCAATATTATGGTAATTGTGCACATTATTCACACTATAGTTTTGAGTATTTACGCACTCGTGAAAATCGTGCTCATCCGGCTTAGTTTGAGCAACAGCGGTTCTTTGTGAATACAACCAGTGTCGAGCGGTCCCTTTAATAACAGCTTGTTGCAGCGAATTGCGTGTGGGTACACTATAAAAGCATGAAGATTGACTCCTACATTCTACGTTTCCCAGAATTAAGATGCACGAAGGTTTTATAAACAAGTCATAGAACATAGAAGTTCTTCATAGTACGTCATAGTTTTTAAATGTTTTTGACGTGAAGTAAATAATTGAAAAATAATTGAATATTAATTGGATGTAGCAAACAAAAAAATATTTTTGTAACAAAATTCATAATTTGCAAAGTTATTTCGGCATAAAAGTGTAACAAAGAAATGTATGAAGGTCGACTTCACCAACCCACTCATATAAATCACTCTTTAGTTAGAAAATGGGTTTATCAAAGATTATACTAAAAATATGACTGTAATAACTTCTTCTGCCGAAACGACCACGCTTCTTTAGCTGGATCTTTTACAAGAGAGCTCAAGTGATACATTTGATGTAATTTGTAATATTACAATACGAATATTACTTATCTGTTACATATAAAACGAGAAAGTATGTACTGTTGTAGCTTTAAAATAAATATACCTAATTGTAGTTTCCTTGGAATTGTGAACGCCGTCTGAGATGCAATCCGAGAATGCTAACGACGCAGCACGACAATATGGAATTCATAAATATGACTTCTCAGTGATTGGCGACAATGTTTCTCGCTGTATGGAACGCAGTTTTGCATTATTGAATTTGTGTAGATATATTAGATTTAAAATAATTAGTTTTTACATCTTGTGCGTAAAGATTGGTAATGAGGTTTAACATGAAATGGCACAGGTAGTTAATAGACCCGAAATTGCATCATTATAATATTACTTAATCGATTCTAATGCGAAAAAGTAAGTACCGTTCTTGCATTATTAGATTTGTCTTGTTCCGCATTTACTGGAACACTCTGTAGACCTAGTGTTTAGATACATTGGTCATAGAAAACTACATCGGTCATTGTACAAAAGGAGACACCATTGCATGCACATAATTTGTCAGCCATCTGCGGATTCATGCTGAATTCTAGTGAGTTCTCTTGGATGAGTTCTTATGGCACTCTTCACTAGTTTTACAGAGAATCATCGTGAGTTGTAAACATGTCTTGATCAATTGTTTATTTTAGCATTTCCTCAATGAAGAGAAGAAATGTTGATATGTTCACACTCTCAATGCGTATAACGTTCACGTGAACCCACTCTTATAGGCCGTTGAGATTCCTTTTCACCAAAATATTTCAATAAAGTTCTCGCACTGCTGCATGTTCTCATATCATATAAAAATTTTCGTTTCATATTATAATGAATGTAAAAAAGTAAAAATGGTATGTTGCTGTTAGTAAATGTACGGTGTGGACATCATTAATAGGAAGGCAAGTCACATTGGATTATAAAGAAGAAACCGTTATGCTAAAACGTACCGGAGAAAGTAACAGAAGATGAGAAAAGTAGGTGTTTACATCTGCTACAAAACTTGAAAAGCAGACCAGTTCGCCTTTCTCGTCCACAGCTGAGCGCTCGGTTTATGTGCCCCGTCCCGGAAGCCCAACTATCCCTCTTGCGCTTCCTCAGCGCGGCACGGCGCGTCCCTGACCTCCAGAGAGCACTTCACTTGCTCACTGGAGCGTTGAGCGCACGCTTTCGTGAAGGCGAGGGGGGCGGGGTTGTGGACCACCCACGCGACTTCCGCCGCCCCCACGCCCCTGCCAGCACTTGCTCCTTTGCCTCTCTCGGTGCACACCGTCTTTCTCCATTCTGCGGTTTCGTCGGTTTGATAGTCCTGCCGTCTCGCAGTTCTGCCGTCTCGCAGTTCTGCCGTCTCGCAGTTCTGCCGTCTCGCGGTTCTGCCGTCTCGCAGTTCTGCCGTCTCGCAGTTCTGCCGTCTCGCAGTTCTGCCGTCTCGCGGTTCTGCCGTCTCGCAGTTCTGCCGTCTCGCAGTTCTGCCGTCTGGCAGACCTGCCATCTGGCAGACCTGCCGTCTTGTCCTCTGCCTTGTTATACGCCTCCTGCCCGCCGTCTTATCAACGGAAGAAATTCTCATTTTTCCGGCGTTGCAGCTAAGGATCAAATATTTTAATACTTCCTGTAGATAATTTCTTGTCTCATTCATGTTTTTACTTATTGATCGAATATAACTTCAGAGCATTAATTGCATACGAATTTACACATGAAATTTATTGCAATTGTTATAGGTACGGTTGTTACATTGAAAGTAAAATATATTTAAAACGTGTGTTCTGAACATACATGATATTCATATTCAACATTTCTCACCAACAAGGTAACAGGCTTTCTGTTTTGCCCCCACCAATATATTCTTTGTATTGCCCCTTCTCCATCGTTTTCGCCTACAGTTTGTCATACATCCTACGTCTTATAACACCCTCAAATGACAGCAACAGTTTCCTTCCTGCATTAATAAAAGCAACATCCTACGTCTCGTCTATCGCAATCTGAGTTCGCTAACGCCATACCTACAAGTATATTTATATCTAATCTGAAACAAATTTCCATCTGAAATGGATTATTACAAAAGAATTAAACTTAAAAAATGTTGAATTTGCTTAATTTGAAGCACGAATTTCTCGACAAAAATTTAGAAGTAGCAACAAAATCGAGTTTAAATTGTTTTATTTGCTGCTTATCTACCGTTCAATGATGGAGGACAGAATGATAGTGTAGAAATCGAATTTATTCCTTAATTCTGATGAGTAATATATAATATTTTAATGTATAATAAATGTGAATTGGATATGTTTATGTTTCAAATGTCGTTAATTCAAAGGCGTATCATTTATTAAATGTTAAAGAATATATCGATGCTAATTGAAATGTTTTGATTGATAATACTGATTATCGATCACTTTATTGTCAAACATTGAACATCTTTCCAACATTCTTTGAATAACATGGTACATCGTCAGATTATTTTGTTGATAATTAATTTGAAAATTTCCATTTCGGGTATCAGATTTAGCTTCCCGTTCGCTGATGTGCCAGTTGATGGCCTGATAATCAGAACATCATCATTAAGTTTTCACCGGCTAAATAGCTCAAGGCAACAACTGTTGCCACTGCATTGTTTCTGACCGAAAGGTCCCAGAAATCGAGTCCGGATGGTAGCTAAATATCTAGTCGAATTCAACATTTGTCTGGATGAGAATGCTAGCGGCCAGTTGGTCCGATCAGTAGTTTTCCGTGGTCTGTAAGATCAATACCACGCAAATGACGGAGCATTACCGTAACAAACGGCCACAGAGTGCGATCCTTCCTTCCTCATTATTGCGACTCCTGTCCCCTTTACACACACACATTTAAATGCATTACATTTCCCAAGTGTCGGGCAAACAGTCACGAGCTTACACCTTGTGCCAGCTGGGGCGGTTCCCCCAAGGAGAAAATATCGGGACGAGGAACTCCCACGAATCGACGTGTGGGTCGGCACCGGATGTCACGTTGTAGCTGGGGAGGAATAACGACCCCCACAGGATATTTCATGCCCCCTACCCTTTCAGGACTAATGACATTTGACGCGCGTGATTCCGGAATCACGATGTAATCAAGGAACAAACTTTCTAGACAGAGCGATCGCTACCCTTGCCCCAGCGACGTCTGTCCGTCTGTCCGCAGTGTCCGTTCCGGCGGCGGCGGCGGCGGCGGCGGCAGTGGTGGCAGCGGCGGCCGTGGTGGTGGTGGCGGCGACGGCGAAGGCGGCGCTGGTGCTGGCAGCGGCGGCCGTGGTGGTAGTGGCGGCGACGGCGGTAGCGACGGTGGCGGCGGCAGTGGCGGCGGCGGCGGGGGTGGAGGCGGTGGCGGCGGCAGCGGAGGCGCTGGTGATGGCGGCGGCGGCGGCGGCGGCGGTGGAGGCGGCAGTGGCGATGGTAGAAGCGGCGGTGGTGGTGGTGGCAACGGCGGCGGCATCGGTGGTGATGGCGGCGGTGGAGGCGGCAGTGGTGGTGGTGGCCGTGGTGGTGGCAGTGGTGGTGGTGGTGGTGGTGGTGGCGGCGGCGGCGGCGACGCGGCGGCAGCCTCTGTGGCGGGGGCAGGGCGGGCTGGCAGGCCAGTGGAGCAGCAGACCCCTCACTTTCCGCCAAGTGGAGCAGCCGGGCGGCGCGGCGGCCTCTCCATCGCAGCGTAGCGCGCGGCGCGGCGCGGAGCGGCCAGGTCGGTGAGCGACGACGGCCGCCGGGTGCAGGCACAGGGATAGGGGAGGGGTGCACGGAGAGAGGAGATTAAGGAGGAACCCGACATGAAGGGAACGAAGAGAAAGTGGGCTCAGTAATCTGCGATGAACGCGAACTCGGTTCGCTTCACCAGCCAATGAAAGGTGTTAGCTCCCAGACCGTGAGGACTTCGGAGGATTTTTCTACGCGGAAAAAAGTACAGCAGGAAAGGAGAAAGAGATACTAGAGAAGATAAAAGCTTTAAAGTGGATAGAAGACCTACCAATTACAGAAGACATAACACAGAAGATACGCCCAGAGGGTAAAAAAAGGGTAACATTTTTAGATAACATAATACATCAGAGAGAAGTAAGTGATAGAAAAAAAATTATAATGTAGGTGAAGGTGATTTGAAACAGACAACAGCGGAAGGAAAGGGGGTTACAAACATGAAGAGTATAATGGATACATCAAGTCCTCCTTGCACTTGACTTCTAATTCAAAGAACACCTTCGCTAATGTTACTCTTAACATCATCGATCTGATTTCTTACATTACACCTCTACTATCACCAGCGACTGTACCTCTTAATATAGACGTACAGACCTTAATACAGACGTACATCAGGGCATCATCTCACCTCACTACAGTGCCTCTGATCGAGAGGTCCTAGGTCCGAGTGCCGACAGAGGCAGGATTTTCGATACTAGGAAAATAGCTAGGTCGAGTTCAGGCGCTGCCTGGAGAAGACTTCTAGTGGCCGGTTGCTCTGATCGGTATTTTTCCATGATTTCTCCGATCAATACCAGTCGAATGCTAGACCAGACCGAACAGGCCACGGACCGCGCGCGATCTTTCCTTTTTCTCCCTCGTCCTATCCTCACTCCTTACACGCACTTACACTCACATTAACTACACTACCTCTAATGGCAGGAGACCGGCCGGGAGCTTAGAGCGTTTCCCGGCTAGGGCGGTGCCCCGCTGGTGAGAGATCCTGCTCAGTAAGAACCCTGCTGTCCGGCTAGCTAATAGTAAGTCGGTGCCGGACCTCGCCATCCAGTGGGGGAAGATCATCGCTACCTCCCGAGGAAAACATGCACTACATTTATGGGGCTAATTATCTTAGCAGTTGACGCGTCCGGAATCACTAATCAATCAGTCAGTCTTAATAAAGCAATATGGTTCTGTAGACCCCTTTCGTACCACCATTCCACCACATATTTTTTACTTCCATAAATTTTCAGAATTTTTTTCAGTCTTTACTTAACCCACGTCTTTACTCAACCCCAACACATTCTGAGGAACCGCTGACCATCCCCACGCACTCTTCTCACATTGTCATCAATATTTCCTCATTTACTTCGTCAGTTTAATTAAAAAGTACGTTTGCAAAATAGACTTTGCTCCACCCTTTCCCCTTTATTACGAACGTAATGCTTACAACCGTCGCCTCCGAGTTACACGTTCCATTTCCATTCCCACCACTTCCTGGTCTAAATAAAATACAACTTCCTAAACCAGTATTACGTATTTTAATGTGCAATGTAAATTTAAATAGGAATAATATTTTTGTTTATGTTTAATATTAATATATTATTTGAGATTCATAATAAAAAAACGTGCGTTGAAAATGTTCATTTTTCATCAATCCCTTTCTATCATTTTCTTTTTCGACTCTTGTGGGAATCCCCTCCGGCTAAAAGCAAACATGATCTTTGAATGGCTCCTTATAAATGTTTTTATTACTGTTTTATACGCATCCTTATGTCAACGACCTATAAATTCCCGTTTCCATTCCCTTGTATACCACAGTCACAATTAATTTTAGCTTTGGTCATCTTAATTTGCACACATACACGCGCGCGCGCACACACTCACAGAATGAAGCTATTATTGAACTGCCATGACTACAACCACCATTGTCACTGCCACCTCCTAACTCATTTCTCATACCTCCACTACAGTATTATCATCATCACAACCACTGTTACATCAAATTCCTCAATCACTTCCACCTCTTTCACATCCATTGCTATCGCCACCGCTGCCGCCAGCAACAAAACGTTCTTCCATACTCATCATCACCATCAGCACCGCCACCACTATCACTACCACCATCACCACCACCATCACCACCACCACCACCACCACCACCACCATCACCACTACCACTACCGCTGCATTTACCACTACCACTATCTCCCCACTACAACCACCATTGTCACTATCAGTTCTACGACCACACTACCACTATCACTACAACCACAACTGCCACTATCGCCACTACTGCCACTATCACCACCCTACCCCTACCATTATTACCTGCCACTACCACTACCAATTCCACTACCACTACCACCACCATACTACCTCTACCGCCACCCCCACACGATTACGACAACCATCAATCTTACCACTGTCACTACCAGTAATACCACCCCCACTACCATCACCACCACTACCATTAGTCCTATCACTACCACTGCCACCGACGTTTTGCCATAACCACCCCCTTCCCCGCCGCCGCCGCGTCCACCACCGCTGCTGGGTGAAGTAACGGAGCCTGCTGCGCCGCGCCGCGCCGCGGACTCAAAGCGCCCGCCTCGCCGCGTTGGGACGCGTCACTTTTACAGCTCACTGCCTAACTGTTCCACCGTTTCCTTTCGTTCTGCGTGCGGCGCCCCCAGCCCGGGCCTCCGCCGGCCTCCGCGCTCGCCGCCCTCGCCAAGCGCTCAGCTACGCACGCCTACAAGTTCAGCACTAGGGAACGTTTGACCTTTGGGCGGAATCGGGCGAAGGATGCTTTTCGGAGTACTCCGGATCCCACTTTAAAGTCCGGTGAGAAACTAGATACCATCCGTCAGGTTGCCCAGGTTCCGGCGTTACCCATGTCGATAGCTGGCGGTAAGCATTGGGGAGACGTGATGGGGACTCCGGGACGCCTGGATCTTAGTTCAGTTGGCCCCAGTTGGAATCTCGGATTCGTCGTGGCAGTGGCTCGATACTCTGGGCGTAAAGGAGGGAACTTGTTCCCGGCGCATGTGAGTGGCGCATTGTTTAGACTCCGGTACTAGCCTGGAAAGCTAGGAGCTCTGAGCTAGCAGGGCGGCCCTTACCCAAGAGTTGTATGGGGAGGTTGCCGTGAGGGCAAATTGGGTTCCGACTGGATTCGGACGTCAGCCCGTCGGCGTATTGCGCGTCGGTGGGGGTGAGGATAAGAGCCGCAAAGGCCAAGGTGGCCACTCCGGGGACTTGTCCCCCTGATGCAGCAAAGACAGCGTGGTATTGTGGGCCACACGGGGTTTCATATATGGGGAACGTTTACCTGCCATGTAATACTCAGAGGCAAACCAGGGGTTAAGGGCATATGGGCACACCATTCTGGAGGAAACAGAAGATGGATACTGTAGTTTGACGCCTCCCAAATCTGGAAATTTGACAAAAGGCAGCTGAGATGCCTGAGGGCAATAGCTGTTGCAACTGCAGCGTCGTAGACTAGGAGGCCTTACAATTCTAGTTCCGACGGTGTCGGATTTGTGGCACTAACGAAGATAACTAGGTCGAGTTCAGACACTGTCTGGAGGAGAATTCTAGCTGCTTTGTCGATTCAGAAACTTAACAAACGGACCATTGACGGCACGCAATCCCTCCTTCCTCATCTTAGTCCCCTCCTCTCCCTTTAAGTACACACACTAACATGCAGGACACTTCCACACACGGGAGTTTAGAGTTAATCCTGGTTGGGGTGGTGCTCTGCCGGCAGAAATATTTGGAGGAGGGAACCCCCTCAAGCCGAAGAGCAGTTCGGCGGCGGAATCAGAGGGGGAGAATACCGCCACTTCCCCGAAACCTACGGCACTAATGACCATAGCAAATTACGCACCCCAAAAACATAATAACTAAATAATCAATCATGAGAAAACTACGATTTTTTTTGTATGAAACTACATTTTTTGGTTAAGTCTAAGTTACATGTCAAAAAGTAGAGATAGCAATTTAAACGAACGATCAATGAGTTAGTGTTCTATTCTTATAGTTCAACAAGTTTAAGGTCCTATTTTAGTTTGGCAAAAACCATAAAATGAGCAGATTGAATCGTTTATATAACTTATTTTTGCGTAATTTTAAATTAATGTTTTGAATTAAAACGCATGGGATTAGACAAATATATGCCAAACAACAAGCAAAATTGAGATATTTTCCTTTTTGGTTCCTGCTAGAGGTTGACAATCTACTCGGGAAACAGTGTAAAACAAAACAGGTGTATCTTTTGTTGCTGCATATTTCAATACATCAATATACTTTTTACGTTGATTACCTGATATACAAAATTGTTTGAACTTCTATTAGCCTCTTCCCTAAAAGTCACTCGAGATAGCTTAACATTATCAAATCTTGAGCGCCTCAGTTATCCTGGACGAAACAGTTCTGAAGCTATCAGTTCTGGATTTTACAGTCCGCCATCCATTAAAACAAATTAATTGAATCTCAAGATGGCGAATGAGAACTTTTTATCCAATAAAAAATATATTTCTTTTTATATTATTGTTTTCTTTTAAGAATATCGTATCAGAAGCAGCCGGTGGATTGCAAATTAGAAGGGACGGCATATATGTCCGAACTATCACATACATTTTACCTATTCAAAATAGTTCTTGAACAAGGAAAACTGTAGTATGCAGTGTACAAACGTTTTGTATGCATTGGGATTTTGATCCTTGTCTAAGAAAACTTTTACGTTGATAACGTTGTTACGTTGAGGTTATAATTGAATAGAAAAAAGTACTAGTCCTGAAAGTGTTCTCTGGAGATAATTCAAGTAATAACTTTTGATTAGATATGACCAAAGAATGTTCAGATTTAAACATTTTTCTTATTTCAGAATTTATTTTCCCAGAAATAATTGCGATAAAAACTTTAGTAATTAATGATGTGTTATATTTTAAACAAAAATCTGTGCTCTTTCAGCGAAGATTTACCAACCAAATGTTTTGCAAAATACCAGTCTACCACAAAAATACCACATTTTATTAATGTAAGAGTGCACATAAGTAATATAACTTGGGGTTGTCCATATTTCAAGTTGAAACTTTAAGAAGAGCTCATATATTACAATTTTTTTCCAAGATATTTTTTATGAATAGACTGTGTTCGTTCAATTGACGTTCAGTTCACTAGGCAGAAACTTTACAGAATCTGATTACTGGTGTGCAATTTTTCTTAGAAAGAATTCTGTGTGTTTTTATCTTAACAAGATTTTCGTACTTGATAGCATGAGGCCTGGCATTGTACGTTCCTCTTCCATCTTTTGGAGATAGACCTGACAAAAAAATTCCTGTCAGTCGTTGAACATGAATGTCTGATATTCCATTTAAGCTCGTGAATGCTTGTTTACGAACATGACTATGAACTTGACTTCTTTTATCACAAGAAAACGAAAATTACTGACTCTTCGCTTACTGCTCCCCTCACCTCTCGCTATTCGGTTCATTACAGACACATTCTCGATCAGTAACAAACCAAGTAAATTGCATCAGCTCTGTACCATTGGCAAATAAGAAATGAGAACCGTCCGTTGCAAGCAGCCCAAGTCGCCAGACGTCTGAAATCCTGATTGGAAGAGCAGTACATGTCCAGAACAGCAATGGTTCTTTTACTCTTCAAAGAGAAGGAGCTGCCTGGTTTGAAGTCAAATGATCTCATATAGAATTATTTTCAGTCTCAACATGTAGTTTCATGCCTTCTGCACTAATTTCTGTAAATGAAAATGATTTCAGTAAACGAAAATGACCAATTTTGGTCTAGTAATGTTTCCTACTCAACTACTCAATTGTGCTCGCGTGAAAATAAAGATTTAAAAAAATTACTTCTAGCAAACAAAACAGTAATTTATGAAATTAGTTCAAAGGGTCGCTGCATAGGTAATAAGTGCGGAATCTGCCGAACAAAATCCTAACAGCAGCACGCTGCCCCCACCCACCTCCCAGAATCCACACTTTACTGAAAGTTCCATTACTATGCCAGTCCGTCCATGCACCAGCTATGGACGGACTCGCGATAGTCCACGATGCGACTCATTTTATAAATATTTATCTTTCGCTTAAGCGGGGGTATTAAATTCGTCCTTAAAAATTGTGCTGATGGTAACCACAAATTAAAAGAGTCAATTTATTGAATTTTAATACTTTCTGCAACTTTTTCCGAGGTTGGTTTTTAAATAAAAAACTTAGCCGAAGAGAACAAGTGGTTTTAACAAGAATTCGGACGGGGCATTCAGAAATGAGTCATCTTCACATACTACAAAAGAATCCCTCCCCCCCGAATTGCCATGTATGTAGTTGTACTCTAACTTTGGATCACATCATTGAGTCATATCCCAAGTTTTCCTTACAGCGAAACACCTCTTGCGGGGACTGGACGTTGGTGCACTGTTGTATTCCTCTGCCCATCAAAATCAAGTGGTTAAGTTTTGTAAAAGTATTGGTATTATGTCAGAAATTTGAGCTCAAACTAACATGTTAATTATTGGGAAGTGTTGTATTTTATTATTGTAGAATTGTGGTATTGTAACAATATAGTGTATTAGAGATCTAAATTTAAACTGGATATTGTAATTGGTATGGTCACTAATGACCTTACAGTTCATGCAACCTAAAATAAATAAATTTAAAAATAATTGAATTGTAACTTAGGCAAACTCTAAAGACACGCTACAGCAGCAGACGGCGGGCAGTGAAAGTCACGTCTGAAGGATTAAAAGGTAGGTAACATTGAACTTGTTGAAATAATTATTGTTTATTAGTTTCCTGAAATATCACTTCACTTTAAGGAGTTTTTATCAAATTTTATGCCACTGGAAGTAACTCGCCAAATTTTTCAATCGCGTCATACCGTAAGAGTAGTAAGAGTAGGAAATGCGGATAGAAGAGAATATATCAAAAAATAAAATAATAAAATGGTATCAATGGCTTTCCTTACACATTATTGTATTAATTATTCAAAATATGGTTTTCCAATCGGATGTAATCAATGGCTTTCCTTAAACATTATTGTATTAATTATTCAAATTATGGAGATACGATTCAAAATACCATGAATATATTATTTGTGTCAAGATAAATCGATGAAAATGAAGGTAGATGTGAATCTCATCGACTGTATTTCTAGATTATTATTTACAAATTGCGTGTAATTTTAACGCTCTAATTTGAACACTGTATCTGTGCCATTGGATTATATTTTGTAAACAACCTCCATTATTAATTATGCTACATAAGACCACTTATCTGTTGTATCTGTATGCTTATCAGAAAGTGTGTACTTCATGTAAATTCTCTGTAAACAGAAAAGTATATCGTTGATTTAGGGAGTGCGTAGATGGGAAATACCGTTTAAATAATCTGTATTTTCCAGGAATTAACTATTTGAAGGTCTTAAAAATTAATCCAGCGTATCTTAGGGTGAATTTGCAGAATAACCTCTGATAATTTATAGCCCGTTATATATCTCTGGCTCACGTATACAGTCTTTGTAAGAAATAATACAATACATGAACATAGGACCACGTAGTTGCGTAATTGTTTTTTCAACTTGCTCAGGAATAATTCATAAGCATTCTATAATAAGTACCCTCATTTTACCTGATTAGTGATTTCATTGCTTGTGAATAATTGTTTATTACTTGAAATGTATGTCTAACATACTATTTTTTCTTACTAGCTGTTCGGACTTGCCACATACTCTTGCCAGCGGCCAGCTATCGTCGCCCAAAGTACATTTTTTTCTCATTTTCTCATTTTTACGCTTTCCTAATTGTAGAACCCAAGTATTACTTTAAGAATATAAGAGAAAGTTAAAACCATGTCCTAATTAGCAATTTTCATTGAAAAATTAACAGCCGTTCTTATGAAAATTGCGAAACCGTTACTGTAATCGCAAAATTTGAAGGTCTTTTTCATAGAACTCTATTGAGTTTTCGAAAAACTTCTTTAGAAGTCATATCAAGTTCTTCCACTCACAAATGCTATAGTTTTTACAAATCGTTATAAATGTGCATCCTAACGACGTGAGAGATATAAAAAAAATACATTTGCGTAAATTTTGAAAAAACAAGAGGCTAGCCTAAAATTAACTTTACGTCATATTAAACATTGCAATTTTTACTATCCCTTTGAAAAATTTGAAGAAAAAATTTGAAGCCATTTTTGAGAAAATGGCATTTGAGCGTTTCTAAAAGTGTAGAATTTTGAGTTAATTTTAACAGAAAACTATTGAGTTTTCGAGAAACTTTATGTAATATTATTTAAAGCACATGTACTCATAAATACAATAGTATCAAAAAATTCCAACTAATGTAAATATTAACGACGTGAGAGACAAGTCAAAAAATTACATTTTCGGCATTTTAGAAAAAACAAGAATATAGCAATATGGCGTTTATGTCATTTCATAGAGTACATTTAGTACTATCCCTACGAAAAGTTCAAAGAAAAATGTGGAGTAGTTTCTGAGAAATGCTTGTTTTTGTTATTTCTTAAAATTGCACATATTGCAGGCAATATTCCGCGAAACCTACTAAAAGCTATAAAAAAAGTACACGACCTTAATGAAATAACTAAATATGGAGAACAAATTTCATTTGAACCAAAAATCTCTATCTTCAATTACTTGTATATAGTGATAAAAAGACGCCGAAAAAAATTTTCAATTTTCAAACTTTTTCAATTTTTGAAAATTCAGAATTACCAGTGAAAACGGACCTATGGCACCTTTATAAATGTATTTTACTCTATTCTTACAAAAAATTTAAAGAAAAAAATTGGTGCCGTTTGAAAATGTGCCATGGGCTTCGTGTAAAGTACCTCCAAATTTTAAAGAACGTTTTTCAAAATTTCAAAGCTTCAACTTGAGTAAGATCGACAAGGGTTTCTTCAATTTGGAAAATATCCTTCGCGCGGTGTAGGCGCTAGTAGTGTTCAAAGACTGACAGACGGACGTTTTGTCATCAATTAACTTTTCAGTATCAAGGATCCACAAAGCAGGGATTCTGGCTTACCACGTGTTACAGGTTTTTTTCTTAATTTATCAACTGGTTTTATCCACTTTTTCGTTATCAGGGTCTGACAACAATTTTTTCTGGCGAATATCCGTCGTATTTTTCGTGCAGCATTACATAACTTTCTCTATACTACATATATTACTCCGTATATACGTACTATAAGAGAAAGTAAAAGCCATGATGGGTTCGCGCTTCCAAAATTAGCCAGTTTAGCTTCACGACAAATGTTGCAAGAAATTGGGCGTGCGGGGCGGAGCGGACCGGGCAGGGGGTGGCGGGCGGGTCGGTGTGGGCGTGATTGAGCGGGGTTAAACAGTTCATAAAGAGCGGGCGGGAGCGTACAGGGCGAACAGGCGTGGAGCCATCACAGCATGCGGTGGAGACAGGGCGATCCCAAGAAGGGGGCCGATCAGGACGGATAGAGAATACGATAGGAGGGGTGAAGAGGAGGGGCGGGCGTTGGGGCCGGGAGGCGGTACTATTTAATAAATGGTTGTGATAAAAAAAATTCCTGGAAACACCAGATAATCAGTTATTATTGTTATAATGCCGAATTATCACACTTCACTTGTTCAAATAAACTTCACTTGGTCACTTAAAGATGTCAACATCATTGTTGACAAAGTCGTGAAAGAAAATTTGGTGCGTTTGGAGCGACAAATGCCTTTGGGTACTGGAGTTAAGTCATCTGCATAAATCTATTTAGGTGGCTTTGGTTTAATTCCCGGCATACGCATTGAAATCGCAGCGCCAAAACACGTTTTTGCATATTTTGACACAAAAAGCCATGAAAATTTCTCAGCTATCTTTGGCGAGTAAGTTTTGGTACGGCGGCTCTTTCTCGGTGTAAATGTTGTTGCCTTTTACACTAACTCTCTTATAAAAATGAATATATTACTGATTTTAAAGATTTTTATCCGTTAATTTCGTATTTTTTTAATAACATGTACTGTTTTATTTTTTGAAATACATTTTTACTTCACTAATTCAATTATTGTAGTTTGAAATGTGTCGATTTATTTTCTCTTTTACAAAACCAGTCAAAGCAATGAAATGTGTTTCATTGAGTATTTTGGAACTACATCTACTACATGAAGCATTTTTAGGAACATCATTTGAAGTTTATGCTTCATTTAAAGTTTATCGATTACAAAGTGATACACCTAACACTTTAGAATTGTCGATTGAAACGTTTATTTTTGAAACAGAAGGCTAAATGAAATGCTTCTCGCCCCCGCGCTACTGTACGTGAACTTACAATACCTATTCGGTATTTGAGCAATTCTAAGTGTGCGAATGTGCGGTTCCGTCACTCACGGCTGACTAGCCGTGAGTCGTACCTCCCGTGCACCTATCGAGACACATAAGCTGTCATCCCACGCGTCTCCGTCTCCTGCAGGGGAACTGATAAATTGTTTTCGGATTCGGCCAGAAGATTCAAAGAAATTTCCAAAGCGTGTTTTGGCGCTGCAATTTCAGTGAGTATGCTGGGAATTAAACCAACGCCACCTAAATAGATCTATGTACGTGACTAAACTCTAGTACCCAAAGCATTTTCTGCTCAAAACGCCACAATTTTCTTTCACGACGTTGTCAACACTGATGTTGACATCTTTAAGTGAGCAAGAGAAGTTAATTCGAACAAGTGAATCACGAGAATATTTGATTTGAATTTTTATTCGTAGGCCTATTACCACATTTAAAAATAAATTTGCGAAAAGGTACGATCAGTATTGCCTTGGAACATTAAATTGAAGAATTTTAAGTGAATACGAATAAAATAAAACTGTGAGTAATGTTAGAGAATGAATGAACGTCTTTACGTTCGACTTCTCACTTTACATTCCTAAGTGCACAAATAGCGATTTTTAAATGATTGTGACCCATTATTAAACCTAACCAACATTTTATTCACATAAACACACAAAAATCGTCTTTTAATGTTATATTGTCCTATCAATAGTTTCGAATTCCCTCTTGAGATCCAAGAAGATAACACCTGCTTTCTTTCCTGCATCAGTATTAATCTTCCATTCGTCTTAAAGTGCTTGTACCGCAGTTTCACATGATTGTTTTTCTCTGAAGCCTGATTGTTCTTTTCCTATAATTTTACTTGTTTCAATATACTCATTTAAATGCTTCTTTACTATTTCTTCTAATATTTTTTCATATAAGGGTAACTTATTTATTGTCCTAAATTCAGCTGCTCTCATTGTATTCGCCACTTTTGAAATTGGTATTACTGTTGATGTTTTCCATGTCTCTGAAAAAATCTCTTTTTCTGGGGAATTATTTATACTTTTCAATAATACTGCTTCTGTTATTTCATAATTTTCTTTTAACATTTTAGTCGTAATACTCTCGTCAGTTCTCTTTTGTTTGGTAATCCACAGATAATAATACGCAATTCTTTCTTTTTTATCAATATAAATTTATAAATTTCACCGTCACACCATCTCTTACCTTGCTTGTAAAAATTTTGATTCCCTGCGTCAGCATTTTGTACTAATCTTTTAATCTACTTACAAAATATTTATTGAATTTGTTAACTATATTTTCTTTACTAATTTCATCAAATATATCTTTAGTCATTATATCACAGTTTTTACCTCCTGTTCATTTCTTAATTTCCTTCCATAATTCTTTACTATTATTTTTGTGTTCTTCAAAAGTATTGTTATAATATTGTATTTATTTTTCTTAACTAGTTTAACTACATTATTTCTTATCTTCTTGTACTCTTCTCACTTGTCTGCTTCTCTCGTTATTTTAGCTCTTTTGAATACTTCATCACTCTTTTTGCATAGTATTTTTATTTTTTCACAATACTATTTTCTTTCATTCCATTCTGTGTGCAACTTCAACGTTTTAAATGGTGCCACATCATCCAGGGCTTTTACGACGGGTTTTACAAATTCTTCACTTACCTCGTCATTATTTTCAGTTTTTAAAGTTTTCAGTTGTCTAAGATTAAATCCTAATATCTCTCTAAACTGAACGTCTTTAAAACGTCTTAACTGAACGTCTATAGTCCGTTCTATGTATTTTAATACGTTGTCTTCGATTTGTACCTTTTTCTTTTAAATCTGACTTCACTACTACCCACCTTCACCACCACCACCCCTATGATCGGTTACTTTTAGTTTGTCTTGTACTTCTACATTTATGTTTACATTTCTGAATACTAGATCGATGATTGACTATTACTATCCACTCTAGTTGGCTCTTTTACCAATTGGTTTAGTTCGAATGCTTTAAAATGATTTCCTAACTTCATCTTGTCGTAACTTTCTCTCATTACATTTATATTAAAATCTCCCATTATTATGTAATCATTAATTATCATTATTTTTTCCACTTTGTACTATAATCTATAAATTCGCCATCAGATGAATTTGGAGAGTGATGGACAGCAACTACTGATCCTCTTTATTCTTTACAAAAAATACCTTATTTAACTATCCAGAAGTTATTTTCTAAAAAGTCTATTTTAACATTCTCTATTTTAATATCCTTTCTCAATAATATTAGTACTCCCCCCGTTCTTCGATTCTGTGAGTTACATCTAATACATCTTTAACCTTATATTCTAATTTACCAATCCTTTTTATCTTCCGTAACTCGGGTTTCAGTGAACGCCATTAAGCTAGGTTTATTTTTGCATTCATTTATGTATTTGCTGATTTGGTCGAAATTTGCTAAAAGACTGTATATTTAGTGTCATGAATGTAGCTTGTATATTCAATGATTACTATTCAGAAGTATAATCAATTTGTTCCCTCTTTTCATTTACTATTCTTAAATAAGTTGGACAATCTTTATCTGTTGCTTCGTGATCGGTCGAAATGTCTGTCAGTTTTAGTCTTCTTACCTTGTCTTCACAGATAACATATTTTTTATTTAATTCGCATTCTCTACTGTCATGATTACCAGCACATACTTTACATACAATTTCTTTCTTACAATCTTCCCTAAAATGAATAAAACCTCATCACTTGAAACGTATGACAACACGTACGAATTCGTATACCGGACACCTCTTACATCCTAAGTTTACTTTGCCCTTTTCTATTAACAATTTAAATATCAATGCATCTGTCTCTAGAATAATATTACCTGTTTCATATTTTCTATTACCATGGTTACTATTATTTCTTTTTATCACTTTCATCTCTTCATCTTCACTCGTTTCTATTTCATTTTTTATCTTAATTACCTTAATAAATTGTTGGTCTTGTAATTCGTCTAATTCAAACTCCTCTTTTCTAGCTCCTATAGTTTTAAGATTAGTTTTAATATTCTTTCGAATTAAAACATCTCCTTTTTTCTTCAATTTTTCTTCTACTTTATTTTTCAATTCCTCTCTCCCTTTCTCATTGTTACATTCTACAATCACTACTCGCTTATTTCCTTACTTGATTTTAGTTACCCATACAGGGAGTTTATTAATATTAATATTCTATCCTGTGGTATTTTCGGTTTTATTACAATTGTTTTTTCTTTTCTAGCTATTTCGGCATATGTTACTGTTTGGGACTCCTTTTTATTAATATTTACATTTTTTTATTATTTCTGACATTGTATTTTTATAATATTTATTTCTTCCAAAACTACTTCTCTGACAATTTCTTTCAATTTATGTATTCTTTGCTATTTATTTTTAATTTCAATGATAAAATTCATATTACTAAATCTAATTTGCTTTCTAACGTACTATTAATGTTCCCACTTGAATTTCCTTCATCATTAATAATAATAAAAATAATGATGATGATAATAATAATATGACTAGAAAGTGCTTTTCAGCAGTGAATCCATCCTTGAATGTCAATAAAATTTTTCAGACAGGCAATCGTTTCCATATCGACAAGTAAACAAAGTTACTGTAGCTTTAAAAACGATGAAACTCGTGGATCAAGCACATGGAGAGACACATGGACATATTGATTGATTGATTTTTCGTGTTTCCGGGGGCGTCAACAGAGTTGTCATTGGTCCCATAAGTATAGTGCATGTTTTTCTTGGGAGATGGCGATGATCTTCCCCCGCTGGATGGCGAGATCCTGCGCCGACCTACCGTCGCCTAGAGGGGTTTTCCCCTAACCAGGACTCTCCCACCAGCGGGGCACCGCCCCAGCCGGGTCAAGCTCTAACTTCCCGACCGGTCTCCCGGAATATGTGGTTGTGTAGTGCATGTTAGTGTAAGTGTGTGTGTGTAAAGGGAGAGAATAGGACAAGGAAGTGGAAGGAAAGATCGCGCGCGGTCCGTGGCCCGTTTGGTAAGGTACTGCTCCGACATTCGCCTGGTGTTGATCGGAGAAACCACGGAAAAATACCGATCAGAGCAGCCGGTCGCCAGAATTTTCCTCCAGAGAGCAACTGAATTCGACCTAGCTGAAAAGCTAGTGTCGAAAATCCTACTGCCGTCAGAACTCGAACCGAGGACCTCTGTCTCCCGGTCAGAGGCGCTGCAGTGACATCAGTTGATGCACTGAGCTACCGCTCCCGGTGACAGACATATGGACAGTCAGACACTCGGCCAGACATAGAAACAGACAGACACACGGCCAGACAAAGAAACAGACACACAGTCAAAAAGACAGACTCATGGACGGACATATAGTCATAGACATACAGACACACGGTCAGACAGAAAGACAGAGAATCTCTGACACAGACAAATGGAGAGACACAATTACACGGACAGACACTCGAAGAGACAGACCCACGGAGAGACAGACCCACTTAGAGACTGACACACGGACAAACACACAGGCAAATAGACTTTTTTACAATTTAATTCAATAAATGCAAGATGCAAATAACACAAATATTTAATATCGTAGGCTTCGGTGGCCAGAGTCAGACCAAGACTGAATCTAACTGAAAAAACATAAATATTTAATTATATTCTGTTTAACTACTTTTTACAACACTAAATTATTATGTGTTAGTCAACTCTCTCTTGCATTCTTCTGGGTCAATTTTTCTCATTTCCTGAAAAATTCTTAACAATATGAAATAAAATGTCATATAATGAAAGAACGTTTTTTTTCTGAGCAGAGACGAACATTGCTAGGGTCAGAGGCTTTAACCTGTCAGTAAGTTCCAGCTGTCTTGTGAACCACCTTGAAGAAATGTTTGCTGGTAAAATTATGCTGTAGATTCGAAAATTATTTAACTCATCTTAGAGAAGACAGTGTCTGAGATGTTTCTCTTGTCTACCGACGATATGCGAAAATATAGTGGTCTAAGCCCCAGAGACGCAACATTTTTCCGGAAGGGTTCAATCGAATTCGTGAGTTGGAGTTTCGGGACGGCGCGCCGCGGCACGGTGGGGCAATGGGCCCGGCATGGCGCGGGGACCTTGAAGGAGGTTAGCGGCGGCGGCGGCGGCGCGGGGCGATGGCGGCAGCGGGACGAGGCCGGAAGCGACGACGGAGGCGGCGACACCGTTGCACTTCCGCCGCTACCTCGCCTCGATGTGGAGCAGGTGCCTCGGCGCCCCAGACGGCGCCCGGGCCGCGGCTTCCGGGCCCGCCCTCACCAGGGCCCTCGGCCTCGACCTCGCCCTCGCCCTCGCCCTCGCCCTCGCCCTCGCCCTCGCCCTCGCCCTCGCCCTCGCCCTCGCCCTCGACCTCACCCTCGTCTCCGCCCTCGCCTCCGCCCTCGCCTCCGCCCTCGCCTCCGCCCTCGCCTCCGCCCTCGCCTCCGCCCTCGCCTCCGCCCTCGCCTCCGCCCTCGCCTCCGCCCTCGCCTCCGCCCTCGCCTCCGCCCTCGCCTCCGCCCTCGCCTCCGCCCTCGCCTCCGCCCTCGCTCCGCCCTCGCCTCCGCCCTCGCCTCCGCCCTCGCCTCCGCCCTCGCCTCCGCCCTCGCCTCCGCCCTCGCCTCCGCCCTCGCCTCCGCCCTCGCCTCCGCCCTCGCCTCCGCCCTCGCCTCGCCCTCGCCTCCGCCCTCGCCTCCGCCCTCGCCTCCGCCCTCGCCTCCGCCCTCGCCTCCGCCCTCGCCTCCGCCCTCGCCTCCGCCCTCGCCTCCGCCCTCGCCTCCGCCCTCGTCTCCGCCCTCGCCTCCGCCCTCGCCTCCGCCCTCGCCTCCGCCCTCGCCTCCGCCCTCGCCTCCGCCCTCGCCTCCGCCCTCGCCTCCGCCCTCGCCTCCGCCCTCGCCTCCGCCCTCGCCTCCGCCCTCGCCTCCGCCCTCGCCTTCGCCCTCGCCTCCGCCATCGCCTCCGCCCTCGCCTCCGCCCTCCCTTCCGCCCTCGCCTCCGCCCTCGCCTCCGCCCTCGCCTCCGCCCTCGCCTCCGCCCTCGCTCTCGTTTCATCATGTTTCTCGCTTTCATCCTCTTCCTCGTCCTCGCCCTCGGCTCACGCCTGCCCCCCTCGTTCCTGCCCTTACATCCCCCGCCCTCACTCTGGCCTTCACTCTCGCCTTCCCCCTCCCGCCTTCGTCACCTCCTCAGTTTCCAGCTTCGGATCCTCAGTTCAGCCCCGCCCTCGCCCTACCAGCGCTCTGATCTCACCCCCGTCCCCTCCACCGCCTCCACCCCACCCTCTTCTCACCCTTCGCCCCGCACTCGACCGCCCCCCACTTCCGCTCTTGTCACTACACCCAATCGCACCTTCACCCTTATACTTCCGCCTAAGCCCTTCCGCTCACCCTGCTCTCGTCCTCGCCCCTAGCTCCAGCATCGCCATCCTCCGCTCATGTCACAGTCCCAATCGCCGTGCCTCGTACTATATTCCCACCCCCGACTCCCAGTTTTGCCACCAACCACGCCCCACCTCCGTCACGCGTTTTCCATATGCGGACTATTTGGCATTTTGTTTGTTTCTCTGACTCCCTTCGGAGAGACGCCTGGAAACCTCAATGCTCTCTCAGTTCTGAGGGTCCATGCTTTCTTGTATGATGCAAGTTCATAATGTTGAATTTTTTGTAGATCATTATATTTACGCGCGCGGTGGTTTTCGTAGATAAAATAATAGTCATCTTTGTCAAGTTGAATTTCAATTGTTAGAACTGCAAAGCCATCGAAAGTCGACAATCAAAATAAATTAAAGTGGTCAAAGATGATTCCTATTATTATTCCATTCATGAATTATGTCAACAATAACCCTTCAGCATTCTCATATTATAATTTTTATGATGTAAATTTAGGTAATTCTTTAAAAATGTGTTAAATATTAAGAAATTTATATAAATCCCTTTTAACTTATTAAATCATTGCTTTTTAAATTTATTCAATAGTACTATGCAACAAAATTTATCAAATCATTGCTTTTTAAATTTATTCAGTAGTATTATGCAACAAAATTATCAAAATAACTAGAACTACGTCAGGAGATATGAAATTATTGTTTATGAAGGCTCTAAATCTTACCTTAGAGGTGTTTCGTCCTTGAGAGAACACACTAGAGAATGATTCGGTAACTGTTCATTTCATCAATTACCACAATGAAGTTACCGAAATTATAAATTAATGCAAGCTACTCAAAAATTTTCTCAGGCTAGCTCTTCGTCACGTGAAATTATCTTCTATTTCAAGAGACTTGTGTGATTACAATTTTCAACTGATGCCACTGGAAAAAGGAACAATTGAAATTTTATGAACGATTTCGTCAGGAGTAAACTGACGTAAAGAAATGAATATTTTTCAATAAATTGCTTACTCTGAATTTAAATTTCATTTATTCCTGACAAAAATCATTTCTGGTGTATGTTCCTCGTGTGTCAACCAATAAGGAGTAAAGAACAGGAGCTTCCCTTACCAGGAGCGTTCATATCTCCATTACTTATTAATACCTTTAAACATGCTAATGAAAAATATTTGTACTAGTACGTGCCTTAATTATGTAGGCATTTATCATTGGAGAGTGGCAAAATATTGTGCATTGGAATCTTCACGGAATGCAATTGTATTGTTAAATATCGTCGCGTGTTCCGTTTTTTCTTCGTAAAGCTTATCTCATCGTCACAGAACACTGTTCATATGTAAATACAATAAACACACCTACGATGAAAGTGTAATGAAACTCGCCTTCAGACCCAACAGTTCCCCGCGAAAAAAAAGAAACAACTCACCCTCCGCACGTGGAAGGTCGTCGAACGCTTTCACCCCGCGCCGCCGCATGCGTGGGCGGCGGTGCATGCGCGTCGCTCGAGGCGACGAATTCTTCGGAGAAGCCGCGATTCCTCCACCGCCACCGCCACGCCCTCGCCGCCCAACGGCTCGTGACGTCACGACGAAGCGCGCAGAGGCGCCGCCGCCACCACCGCCGCCACCGCCAGCGGCCGCGACCGGCCGGCCGGTGGTGGGTCGGCAAGCTGCACCGCCACCGCCGCCGCCGCCGCCGCCACCACCACCACGGCGGCGACGTCGCTTCCAGTCTGGGCCAGGCCGCGCTGCTATGAGGACACGCCGCGACTCTCACGGGCCGCCGCACGGGCAGGCGCCGCCGCCGCCGCCGCGGCCGTCGCCGGCGCCAGGCGCGCGTCCTCGGCCGCGCCGCCTCTCGGCCGCCTTCTCGTCGCCCGCGTCCCCGCTGCTGCTCCTGGTGCTGCTGGCGAGCGCGGGCGCGCCGCCGTCGGTCCACGCCCAGGACGGAGAGTCCATCGCCACCAGCTTCCTGTCCGGTGGGTACCGAGCAGCGGCAGCCTGCAGGCACCCCTTTGCGCGAGGTCCTTCCGCTCTCCCCGGGCGGTGGGTGGGTCGCGTCCCACCGCCGCAACCACCGCCACCGCTCCTGCGGCGGCTACCGCCCTAGGCGCGTTTGTTGACCGCCTGCAAAAAGGCTGCTATCCCGTTCGTTCGTCGGTCGGGCGACGCGCCCGCTGACACGAAACATCGGCTTCGCGGGAAGCCAACAGGATACCAGCGATCTGCGATGGCCCCGGGATGAAACAAGAGGATTCGACTTGCGGAGCTCGAGTAAACAGGATGTGAAAACCGAACGAAACAAGCTGCCTGATCAGAAAATAAAAAAAGAACGATCGAACATAGCATTATGAACCTCAAGAGGAGTCAAGAATAACCGATGACAAACCTCATGAAGAGTCATGAATAGTCGACATCAATGAATTACATATTGTTTTCTTCCTTCTCACGAACCCCATCGTTGCCAATTGCCGGAGAAGACCGTCAATCGCCCTGGGAAGTGAATTTTCCGACGGCTCAACCGAGAGCCCGTTCGCGTGTTGTGGTGAGGAAAGCGGCGAGAAGTCGAAGCACCCGGGCCGTCGCCGCGGGCGGCCATCGCGCAGGCGGCGGTCACGTGACGGCCGCGGAGTACTCACCTCGCCGCAGGTCACCGCGCGATTTTCAGGAAACGATATGGGTCACACGCAGCGCGACGCCGTGCGGCGCGGCGCGGCGCGGCGCGGCGATGGCAGCACTGACCTACCGCAGGGGAGGCTGCTCGCGATGTGACCTGACCCGTGACATTTGCCGTCGTCTGGCGACGTTTCGGGAGTTCAAAAACTCGTCGTTCTATGCGGAATTTGTGGGTGACTAATTACACATGTAATGGGTTCTTACAAAAAGTTTCCTATCCCCGTTCGATAATTTGGTTAACAGAAAAAATAGTAATTGTTTACGTTGTCTTGGTCATCTACACGCACCTAGATAATTACGTGTGAATGTGAGTGGGTCATCCGATAAAATGTATGCAGTTTGATTTGTTTAAATTAATTTAGGTGCAACTGAAATACATTTTTTCGTCTAATTGCATTCAACAATGTATCTGCAGAGGCTAAATTTCTTAAAATCCTACAATTATTAATGCTTCTTCTGAAATAGTGATGAACCATGACAATTACATATAAATATTGCGGCATCCTGAAAACGTAAGTATACCGGAAGCATAAACACAGATTTATAATGATGCACATTTATAGTACTACTCTTTACAGCGACAAATTTCTTGCTGAGCGTGTCATTAATTTTTGGAAGGCTAAATTGTAAGATTCCACGTCATAATTTCATTTCAATTCATTGATAGTTTCGACTCCGGTGATTAAGGTTATATGCAAGACAAATCTTTGTGCTGACAGTGGCCATTACGAAATATTGTATGCGTAATTTTAAAATAGTGAATCAAAAGAAATGGTGAATGCCTCCTCCTATCCAGGAGAGCTGTTCCAAGAATTGCATAGATTTGGCCAAAGGATAGCCAGCAGCTCATTGTGCCCATCCTGAGCAACAGACGATCCAAATTTATTTCTCCAAAAGATTCGGTTTGTTTCAACTGATCCAACAAATTGAAATGTGAACAGGTTCAGAATCTCGCATTTACCTTCATCCATCAAGTCAACCTAGAACCAGTCAGCCAATGACACTCCCACAACAGTGTCGAATTCTCCGATACGCCGCATATACCGCCGGTATACCTAGTAATTAGAAGTGAGAGATATTAGAGAGGTATGAGAAATATTTCATAAGTTTGGTAATCCTTCAAAAAGTTATTGAGATTTTGTAAGCTTTAAAACAGATTCGAAAAATAACTGTTTTGGTACCGAGATCCATTCAGTCTTCTGCATCCGTAAGTGCTATGAAGTTCGGTAGAGTGAGAAGTTTCAAACAGTTCTTTATGCTGTCCAGAGACGTCGCTAGCGTTGGCGAAGGCAACGCATGCCAGCCGCGATAACCTAGGGCTCCTCGTGTTTCAACGGCGGGGAGAGAGGATGATACGCGTCTGGAAGGCCGGTAGGCACCGCAAAATATTGCGGTGAACAGTCCTTTCCTGGTCGTTCGCAAGTTACGCTTCTCTTAAGTTTTTGTGAAAATGGAGTGTGTTAACGATCCAAAAGTTAGTGGTTCGTTTAATTGTCTCATAGAACAATTATTAAGGACGGAATTTCATTGGGATATCAGAAAAGCTCAAAATAAAAGACAACGGTGGAGGTAGCTCCCATAATGCGCGGTATACTTGAAATAATGTTAGGGATTCGCCACTGCTCCACAATGAACACAAGCAACACTGAATGCTTCTTATCGCAAACCGATAGATGGTCTTTCGGCGAGAGGGCGGTTGACAGAGGCAGGGGCGGCTCCTGCACCCGCCCTTCTTGCGGAGTTTTCCCGCCAGCGTCGCCCGCAACGGGACACCCGCGCCGAGGAACGGAGCGGCGCGGACGCGGCGCCGCCGATCGCTGCCAGCGCCGGCGCAGTGGGCCCGAACGCGGATCCCAAGGGAAGAACGTCGTAACTAGGGACCGGAAAATATGTACTATGTACGTCATAATATAGAGACCGAAAAATGTGTACATAAATATGTAATGAAACAGTAAGAATATGTAATAAATATGTAAAATCGGATATAATATGTAATATTATAATACTCTAATTATAAAACATATGAACATAATTTGAACATCAGTCTATAAACAAATTCCTATACAAATTTTAACGTTAAATGCAAACGTTTTAAAATTAATTTGGAAAGCACAAGTTGATGCACACTTGCATCATACAACTTTCCCATCGATAGTAAAACCTTCACAAGTTGTTATCCAGCAATGTAGTTTAGCAGCTAGACTAGAAGCAATAGAAACTTTTGTAGTATAAACTGGCGATATCTACAACGAGCAAACAATCACCGCAGCATGCAATATTCTCAATTCTCATCGAAGAGGTACACGACGACGATCGCCAAAGTTTCTTGGAAATTCTGGTTAAAGGTCATCAAACGTAGCGTCAATGATACTTTCCACATCTGAATGTGAAAATTATCTGTCGCAGACGCGCACTTCCCGCTACTGAGGTAACTGAAGCAGGCGTGCCGGACTGTGAGAATATCCGACCGCGTTTTCATGTATCTTACCTCGAGTAGACTACGCAGTAGCCCGCAGAAATAATATAGGGAAAAATGCTAATTTTTGAAAACAGTTCTTTTCATAAAAATATGTAAGAAAATTGATAGAATAAAAAATTATTTTGTGAAAATAGCGAAATATGTTAAATATGTAATATATTTCCAAGTATGTAAAATATGTAACGAAAAAATGGATATCGTGTTTGGACGGCAACAATTCGCCAAGATTAAAATTTTGAGAGCGGTAAGTAGAAAGACAAAAAATATGTAATTAGATAAAAAAATAGGGTCTCTAGTCATCAGTTTGGTGCAGGGGAGCGATCGATTGTAGTTGATCCAGAGTGACAAGACAGCCCCAGCGGCTGTGGCGATTTGCACTAGAGTCGTTTATTTGGAGCGCAAGAAAGCTGTAAATGTTGCTGCCCACGTTTGTTACACGGAAAATGAAAGAAAATCACTACTGTTATGTACGTCATAATAATCATTAGCCAACACTCACATACATTTATATTAATCTTAATTGACCATTTCAAACTTACTCGGTAAAACCATCATCCTTCTAGAGATATAACACTAGAAGAAGTTAGTTAAATGTGGTCAACATGTTGAATTAACATACGGAAATGTCTCGTTTAAAATAGCGCAACACTCTATCAAATCTGCTGTCCCCTTCCTTAGAACTGGATTGAAATCTAATGATGCAATACCCCAAATAAATGTTGTCAATACTGATTCAATGTTAAATATAATTTTCGTACAAAGAAATTGATTGTACATCACATTTTTAGCTCGAAAATACTTTTCAAATTCTTAGCGATCCCTTCTCATGACTAAAAAGGTAATGTGTGGCTGAGAGTAATTGGTCAATGAATTAAACCGAATCTCATCATTATGCATGTACTTGGATTTTTGATTCGAATTAATCCGACTACAGTCAGCTAGCGGTGTTCCCGGGCCTGGTCCCTATTTTTAGTTACGATTCATGCCTTGGACAAAGGGAGACATGTAGCAAGCATGTACTCCTATCACCATACGTAGGTTTCGCCTGACTGAGTTTTCTTTCGTCACACAGCTGTAGAAACCGAGTCGATTTGTTTTAGACACAGTTTCATTTTTGTCTCCATCGGAAATCGAACCCAAGACCGCGTCACAGAAAGCTATCACGTTGCCCATGAACCCGAGGGGTTCATTTATCAATGAATGGTTAATTTCTGGCATGACTACTTTTACCTTTTACAAGGTCTTGTTTAACTCAAGATTTCATGATCAGGGTCTTTGCTTTGATAGCCTAAATAAAAGTTTCGGACAGTTAAAATTAATTATTACAAACGATTTAAGAAGTTTCATTGCTCTGTATAATCGATGAAACGTGTTCCAGCATTCCAAATAAAAATTCAAAATAATGATTTAACAGTGGTCATAAAATCTGAATACCTGCGCGTATGATAGATAAAAGGAAATTTTATTTCATTACATCTTCAGTAAGTAGGATACATATAGAATACATCTTCAGTAAATAACACAGGTGTGAATTGTCCGCTTCAGTAGTAAGAATCCATGAACAAGTCTCCAAGATGTGAATCTCTCCAGTGCCAGACAACGGACGTTAGACGCAGTCCCATTTCCCCGTAAGCGCCGTGTATTCTCCAACGCGTTGGCCCGCTGGGGCCCAAGCAGTTGCGCCATCGCCACGCGCCGAGACGCCGCCACGCCGTGCGAGTACCGGTGGCGGCGGGCGGGTACCGTAGCGCGACGGGACGCGCGGCCGCTACGTTTGGCAACGGGCCTACAGTGAAAGGAAGTGGCCGAGCATCGCGACGTGAAACCTGCGGGTGGGAGCCGCTCGCGACGCGGCGTTCCCGCCTCCGCCCGCCCGCTCGCTGTCTCCGACGCCGCCGCCGCCGCACCGCTGCCGACGCGCCGGACCGAGAGTGAAGATCTCGCCGCCGCGCCCCAGATCTTTCCAGAACTCGCCTCGCTCGTCCCCGCCCCGCCCCGCTCCATCCCGCGCAGCCCCGTCCCGCGTCTCCTCGCGCCACCCCGCCCCGCGCCTTGCCCCGTTCCACCCCATCCCGCGCAGCCCCGTCCAGCGCCTCCTTGCCTCACCCCGCCCCGCACCATGCCCCGCCCCCCGTCTCTTCGCCGCGCCTCGCCCCGCGTCTTGCCCCGCCCCGCGCCGCCCCGTCGTGCCCCACCCCGCGCTGCCCCGTCCCTTCCCGCCCAACGCCACCCCGTCCCGTCCCGCCCCGCGCTGCCCCGTCCCTCCACGCCCAACGTCGCCCCGTTCCGCCCCGCCCCGCGCAGCCCCGTCCCGTGCCTCCTCGCACCACCCCGCGCCATGCCCCGCCCCGCGCCGCGCCGCCTCGGCCCGCCCCGCCCCGCGCCACGGGAAGGAAGTTGCTTCCACGGCGCGCACCGTCTGGCCGACGCACGTTGAGTGTGGCGCTGCTTTCAGGATGCGAAGTGCAAGAGTTGCACATGATAGCGAGCTGTGAGTTTAGATTACGAATGCTCATACGCATGATGAGAAGGTTTCTACGAACAATAGGGTTTACGGCCTGTCAGTTATAGAGAGATCGCTGTAAGAACGAACCGATTTGACAGCTACTGCTTGGCCACTACAGGCAATATAACTGCAAGTTACGTTCATGCCCTCATTTTGTCTGTGCGTTCCTTTAGTTAGCTCATTTGTAAATGGCTTCATCACTATCTCTTGCAATGTCATCAGTCTCCAGAACATTCATTTGCTTCCTGACCTGTTATAGCGGCCCATTCTTAGAGTAACTCCTCTATGTTATTGCAAAGATTGCTATCGAAATTCATAATTTTTGCTATCAGAATACATACCGCTACGAAATACGTATTGCTATCGAAATACATACTTCGTCCTGTCTTGTCTCTGTCGCCACGTCGAATAGTTTACGACACGTCTCTTCTCACCCTCGCACAGGAAGCTGCAAACACGAGGAGGCTGCCACAGGCTGGTTGTCGCGGATGTGCTGTTATCAGAACGTGATGTGCGAGGGACGAAGGGATGATAATGAGCTGGCAATGTGCTATTTGAAAGTTAAACTATTTGACATTTCAAAATACAACATTGATTGTATTTTGTATTAAATCCTTTTCCCGCTATTAATTCAAAGATTTTTCTTGAAATAAATTGATTTTAGAGAACATTTGTTGCGATATGAACTAATCCAGTCGTCAGCTTCTAGGTTCAGGCTCCCCTCGCCACCACTCTCATCTTGCTCTCGCTCATTTTGTGTCATTCTGTCGATCCGTCACACTCAGAAAGCTGACAGATGCTGATGTACATGCACATGCGAATTGCATGGGTACAATCGTGCACGAACACAGACAATTGTTATATCTTATTAAATTCACGGATATTAGTTATTGGTGTGATATACTTCAAAGAAATAATAACGAGGTTTCGTAATTCTGTAAGGTTTTGGTAAATATCATGTTTACAAGGCAATAGAGACCTCCATTGAAAGTATTCCATGCTAAATTTTGTAACTATTGTAGAGATTTTAGAGATAAATTGATGAGAGTGCACATCAGCATACCAACTGTAGATGCACTTGCTACCTTAAACCTATATTACGTTACCTTTTATTATATTTTCCTAAAGTTATCATAACGCTAACCCATGATGTCAATTGCATCATCCCGTAAGTCATTATTTATTTCAAGTGTGGACTTCGAATAATTAAGCTTAGTAATCATCAAGCATCTAAATGGCCTGAATGATGACGCCAAAAATACCAACTTCGAAACTGCACTTTACAGAACGTGATTTATTCCGGATATCGCGAGATGGCCTCTTCGAGTTGTGTCCCTCTCTCTTCTATTCCTCTCGCCGCTTTCCTCGTATTTCCGGTTTGACGACTTTCAAAAGTTCTTGATATTTCCAGAAGACTGAGTCATTTCCTGAAGAAATGGACGACGATATACTCACGCTAAGATCTTTTGCAGCCTTAATTTTCAAATTACAGTCGACTCCGGTCATAATGAACTTCTGAAGACTAACATTTTTGGTTCTCTACATCAGAGGTTCACTATATCCGATTACGTGAAAATTAAATAAAATTTCTCCACAATTATTATTTTTAATATAGAGATACAGCAAAATACATTAACAGCACCAACAGAAAATTTCAATATTTTTATTTGTCTTTAAAAACTAAATTATTTTCAGTTGTTTGCCTCGTACTTTTTTCCTTAGTAATTTCTCTATATCTTCCTCCAGAGATCGTGCTATCTCCATACTTGAGTCTGGATTGTCCACTGTATAAGTATAGTAATGCAGTATTGATACCCTTCAAAGCCTCTTCCACTGTTGAAACACCGTCCCACCCTCCGAAGGCCCTTTTACTCGCCTAATAACATACGAGATCTTTTCGTAGCGGCATGGCGCAAGCGGTTAAAGAAACTGATTGCTGAATGAAACATTCCACGATATCCTTTACCTTATATATTTTTGAAAGGAATTTATTTCCATAACGTATTTCCTAGTTCATTACAGCCACGGTTCAGTGTTCACTATAACAGAATCTTCTTACGCTTATGTGTAATGTAAGTGAAATGGGACCAATGACTTAGGTTCACTGTAACCGTCACTATATCCGAGTTAATTATAACCAGTCCTTTTCTTTTTGTCTCTTCTAGCTCTTCCGTGACAGTTACGTACGAATGAACGAAATGATTCAGTCTGTAATCATGACGTTCCTAACGTAGGGCAATACTGGGCTAGGAATTTGGCCCTACACCTCTTTGGATGATATTTCTCTCATCGGAAGGTATTGCCTTGGAATGCTCTTTGACGAAACCCTTTTTAGAAGCTTAGAAGCAGAAATAAAAGTATAATTGATAAATGTTTATTTCCAAGAGGTGCTTTCAGAAACAATTTACATAATGTGAGGAGCCGCCCTCGAGGAAAGATTGTTTAAGAGAATCGTATGTAGGACCTACTGCAGCAACAGCTCCTTCATTGTGCCATTTTCTGCGAGTTGAAGTTCTGGAAAATGCATGTAGAATTTATCGCGTTTGCTACACAACATGATATTTGTATCCTCCGTAACTCATCATGCTTAGCCATTTGTCACATTGTCTGGAATTCGCCGATTTTATAAATGTTTTGCAACCCATCTTCAATGCAGGGATCATTATACTCGTACGCGTTCAAGACTCTTCAAATTTGGATGATAAATGAAGTTATTGAATGAGATAAAATAATAGAGATATATGAAATTCGTCAAAATGAACTTTTTCTGTTTATTACGACTCTTTCCAGTTGAAGCGTATCAATTATTATCCATAACTTCCTCTATTTTTGTACACCACTGAGGTACATATTTTTGATTTACCTCTAGAGCCAGAACAATGTGAAACCGATCAAGTCACATTCAAAAAACTAGAGACCATGCATTAATGCACACGAGAGGGTTCGATCTCGGATTTGTTGATCGATACACATACCAATTCTACGTCCACCCACGGTGTCCTGATACTCGTGACTCCCGTATACGAGTTTCCAGTATTGTTCTTGATATAAATTAATTTTAGAGAATATTTGTTCGGATATGAACTAATCCAGTCGCCAGTCTCTAACTTCAGGTCACTGACTCCGCCACCACTTTCCTCTTGCTCTGACTAAAATTGTCCCATCCTGTTCATCTATCCGTTATTCATAATAAACAAAGATCAGCGTTCCGCTCGCAAATATCGTCAGATCTTTTCGAGTAGGTACGATTTCCTCGAGTGTGATCAGACTACGTAAGACAATACTGTTGGACATCGTCATAAACGTCGGAGCCGTTACGTTCCAGTCTCATTGACGATTGCGTCTTTGTCTGAAGAGGCAACAGATTTCTCCCGCGATCCCATTGTGATGCGGAAGGGCACGAGCTTGTTTCGTGCCTCGGGATTCTGCCGTGCGTTATGCATGCCAACCTCTTCCGCGTATGCAAGAATTGTGTATGCTGCTTTGGAGCTTTCAAGGAGCTTACGAAGAGAACCCGCTCGTATATCTTTGCCTTATAAATTACAGAAATCATTCAAAAGACCAGGCGTTCACATTTCACCCTTGGGGACTCTTCAAATTACGGTTATTCATCGTGGAAAATGTGAATGAAACGGATCGTGACAGGTTTCCTCTATCGTCCTAGGATTCCTCTACATTCCTGGGTTTCCTTTGTCATTCATTCACCTTTCATAAGTCACACTTTATGATTTCATAAGTCACTTCCCACCTCCTGACCAGTTCTTCAGTGAATACTTGAGCTTCCGTACTACTTTTCTATATAGTTTTGAAACCAAATTATTAGAAGAAGAAATCTCTGGAGCAAAGGCACATTTGAAATCAGTCTTGCTTTATTAAATGATTACTTATGAACACTTTCACAGGGTTCAGGGTTATTGAGTAGTTTATGGTAAAAGTGTTTTTTCATTGAAAATTCTTTGAAACATTGATCTTCGGTAAATAACCTCTTTGTTATTTCTTGTTTGTTTACACTTTCCATGTGCTAGGAAACATGTCTAATACCTCACCACAGACATTAGCTGCATTGTTTTTATTATCTAGTTTCCATCTTTACTTAATACTAGCATTCAGTTTTCATTTCACCAGTAATTGTCATAACAGTTATTGCCATATTCTTTCCAATACTTGAGTTATTTTCAGTTGGACTTTTAGGGGATCTGACTGTAGCAGAAATTGCTGGAAGCTTTATTTTGGGGGCCTGTTAATCAAAAAAAATTTATTTATGATGCACCGTGAATTTTTCGCCAGCACACTTCGGACGGAATGAAATGCCATTTCTGTATATTAAAGAATTCGTAGCTCTCGGTCTAACCGAGAATTCAGAACGTTTGTGAGGTGCGATTATGAAACTTATCTTTCTAATTGCTGAAAGTCGAAGGACAAAATCTTATTTTGACTTCTCTAAAATATCAACTTACGTCTTATTAACTACTCGGTATTAACTCCAATGAAATCGAGCAGAGATCTGGAAAAATTTAATTAATGATTCATCGTAACACTAACAAAATCTTTAAACCTTTTTTCATTCATGGACTAATTGCTATTCATATATTGAGACAATGCATCCGTCCACGTACAAATTATTTTCCAGAAAATATTAGTTATATGAAATATTAATAAAAGAAAAATATCTCCAAATCTAGACTGTTACAAACATACATCTCGACTGTCAAGGTGTTACAAATATGAATCTCGACTGTCGTAGTCTTCTGTCAGAGTGTAATACTGTCAGAAGAAACGTATTTAACAATCTCTTGACCTCCTCTTTTAGAAATTATATCCCTGAATACATTTTAGATTCGTAGCATCCTCCATAAAGAGTGGTGGCAACGGTGGCACCTGGGGCGGAGCTGGTGCTTCATTTCGGGGAAGGCTATTGTCTCGGTTAATCGTCGTACTGAGACCGCGGACGCCCCAGGCCGCCGCCGCCTCCACCGCCTCCACCGCCTCCGCGTAGAAACCGCCATCGCCACCGCCGCCGTCGCCGCTTGGCGCGGCTGTTACATTTTCTCGGGGGCGCTTCCGCATTTCTGAGGATGAACGGGACACTTCGCAGGCATAGGGTTTTAATTAACGTCAGACGTGGGAAGTGCGAAACGCACGACGCAAGGGTGGCGGTGGCGGCTGGTTGCTTGGGGGTATCGTAACTCGTACGTTTAACAGGAAGGGTAGATTTGAACATTGAAGCCACCCAAAGCTGGATTGTACAGTGTGTACGGAAAAGCAACCACTCCCCCAAAATTGCTTTCTACACCTACAAAGGATCAAAAAGTGTATTTAATGGATATCCGTTCAACGTCCGTTAAATTCACACTTCTTAATTTGACACGTGGGAGAATGCAACTGCTGCTTCCGCAGTTTTCGAACACAAGGTTTCTCTCACTTGCAAGCTGCAAACGGAAGACCGGAGATACGATAGTCATCATTTTCCCGCGTAACGTAAGATGTTTTCTTTACCCAATTTTTTTCAATGAAACATCAGCTTTGAAAAATATCGTAACTTCAGATATCGTAATGATTCTTCCAAAGTTCCATTTGGACAAGATATACACGCTAAAACACAATGAATTTCTTAAGAAACGAAACCAACGTAATTGTGATAAGATTCCTCTTTTTTTTTTTTGTATTTCAACATTATATATGACCTTTTTCGGTGCAAAAAATCGTTCATAAAATGTCTTATGGCATAGATTATGGTTTATTTGTCGTTTTTGCACAAATAATTGCGTCAACACACATTTGACCAATCGCAGCGGGATAATCGTGGGAAAGTAGAGGTAAACGGAACAGCCAACCACCGTTTTTCTCACAGATGTCAATAATTCGTGACGCAACAATAAAAATTTTTCAAAAATTAACTTTGATTCTCTTATATAATGCTGTTACTCGTATATAAAAAGGCAACGTATGCAACTCGTTTGTAATGTTAAGCTTTATTGGAAGAGTACATGTTTTGAAAATGAACTACGGAAGGAGCGGGTTTTCAAATTTGCACTTGTTGTAAACATACTGTACTATTAAAGCAATTGTAATATTCTGTAAAAACTGCAGCAAAAGGACAACATCTTTTAATGTGCTTGTCCAGCAGATGCTTTTTTATTTCGTTTTCGTTCAAAATCTATTTTGACTACTACGATTTCCATTCAAATTCGTTACTATTCATTATTATTATTATTGTTATTATTATTATTATTATTATTATTATTATTATTATTATTGATATATGAGGATATTTGCAGACAATTCAAATGTAGTACTTTGCGTTTTGAATACGATAAAGTAGTACTTCAGTACCTGTTACAAAACTTAAAAAGGATGAAGAAAATTGTCATCATTATAAAATGGAGCAATTGTTAAAGAAATTGCACCTCGCACTAACTCCGTTTTCCGCCAGATGCAATTTCTTTTTCAGTCGCACATCAACAGAAGGAATTCACCTTAAGTTCACCTGATATAATTTGACGTAATATTAAGTATAAGTAATGTGTGAGATGTTTTAACCACTGATTAGAAACTTCAAGAAATTAGTTTCTCCGTGTGATTTATTTATACAGTCCTATTGTTCTTCTGCTTCTATACAAGAATACGGAAATACAAGATGTGTTATTGATTTCAGCTTGTATCTGTTCGACATTAAATCATTACGTGATTCAAATCAACACCAGAATTCAACATTCCAAGTTGATTTTGTATTTTAAAAAGTGTGCAGGCGGAAATGAGTACCTCATTTATTACAAAAATATTTTTCTCCTCTGTCAACTTTCTTCCTGTTAGTCCATTGATTTGATACACTGTACTGTATCTCAAAACAAGCTATATCATCTAATAATCAAATTCCAAGTGTATCCTGACAGACGTGTAATGCTGCAAAGACGTATTGTGAAGCATTTTTAAATACAACTTCTCTCTTCAGGGATTAGGCTTGCGTCTGTTCGACTTCTGTATCCATCTTGTTAAAAACTATATTTCAGTGTATACTATACTATACTATACTATACAACTATAACTTTGGGGAATATTTTCGCCGACCTGAGACGTAACGACAAACACGACACTTCGTGCGGTAAGCACAATTTCTTAAATAAAGTTTCCAGACGCAACGATAAATATTATATCCTCCGTTAGAGAAATCCTGTTATGTTGGACGTGGGCTTTGAGAGGGATCGACCAGAGTGTTTGTCCGTTGGAATGTAACCGGAGACAGGTGGCCAATTGGGTGCTGCAGTTCTAACCGCAACCATCTGCCTGCACCTCCAGCTGCTTTTGAGGCGAGCGAAACAGCAGTGTTGAAAGATTCAACTCTTTTAGAAATCAATTCTTAGCATTTATTTTTGCTCACACATTTGTCTTTAAATCGAATTACTTTATTTATAAAAGTTCATTAGAATGGTTTTCTGATCACTGTTAAATAATAGTGCACTTCTATACGCTGAGATATTTACCGTGATCATGTTGGTTGACTATTGCTTCCTCTTAATGAGAAAAAACTATTTAACTTCTACGAGTGTGATCCTGAAAAAAATTACTCGGTGATTCAGATAACACAAATAGAAAAGAATCTAGTTGGTTTTCACGCACTTGAATATGATCTTGATTTTGTGTACCAACTTGCATTGACACTCACATAAAATATTAAAACTGATGTGTGTGTGTGGGTACAAATTTGTATGTATGGATGGATTATGTATGTGTGTGTTTATGTGCGCCCGCGTGTGTGTGTGTGTGCGTTTGTGTGCGCGTGTGTGCGTGTGCGTGTGTGTGCGCGCCAGTGTGTGTGTGCGCGCGCCAGTGTGTGTGTGCGCCAGTGTGTGTGTCTGTGTGTGTGTGTTTGTGAGCGCACACATGCGCTTGTTCCATAATAACGTTTGGACTGCTAGAGCGTTTGACTTGGAAGAAACGAAAAAATAGTGAGTTTCGTAACCTCAGGTTGTTACCCAAATTTGGTTACATATCGATATATCAACCAAATTTGGTTATTTAACTGTAAACTTGAAATACGGGGCATTTCTGGCGGGCTGGATAAGCAGAGAGAACGGGACGAGTGGTTGGAGTGGTGATGGTGAGGATCCGCCTGGTAGCGCGATGTGACACGGGCAGAGTGTGAGTAGCTTATTATAGGTGACTGTGTTAGCATATACCCGTACAATGCCGAGTAATCGGCTAGTCACCTATATAATTTGTATAGTATATACTGGAAACGACGTCTTAAGGCAACATATACTGAAATGCATGTCACTGGAATAACCTAGACTTCAAGTCCTCACAATGGTGGATTTTCGACACTAACTAGAGAGTGTTTCGAATTCAACTTTTGGCAGATGGTAAATTCTAGCGGTATGCTCCGATTGATACTTTTCCGCCTTTTATCCGATCATTACCAGGAGGATGCAGGAGCAGTACTTCAACAAACGGGACACGAACAGCTCAGTCTTCCCTTTCTCCTCCTTGTCCTCTCCCTTTACACTCATACTTTACACTCACACGCACTACATTACTATTGTGTAGGAGTGCAGTGCACTGTAAAGAGTGCTGTCGCAAGTTTAGAACTTGTCCAGGTCGTGACAGAACCTCACAGGAGAGACCTGTAAAGGGAAAACGCCACAAACCAACATTAAATTTGGCGCAGGTTTCGTTACAGCGGGAAAGTTCATCGCCACATCCCGCGTTGAAATATGTACCACATTAACGGGACTAAACACCATAGCAGTTGACGCGTCAGGAAACAAAATAATCAATTTCAATGAATATATTAACGTATACTATCTTGTTTATTTTATTGTAATGATTTCTTGACCTTAATAAAACCAGTCTCAGTAATTAAAAAAAAGTTTCTTGTTGACGTATCAACTCTATTTAGAATATTTTTCAAAAATTAAAAAAATATAATATAAGTTATATTCCAATGATGGAGAATTATATCAATAAAATTGTAAAACATATCTAATAAAGCGATACATTGAACCATAATAATAAAACAAATTTTGTCATACATATTGTTCAGATTTATTGGCACCATATCGTAAACGAACAGTTATCATTTTCATTACAAAAATTGTCATTGGTATAAAATACCTGGTTGTTAAAATTGGCTTTTTAAAAAGCTTTTTAAAATTGGTTACAGGTTCTCAGAGTTTGAGACTAGTCAGAGTTAAAACTCTGAGAATACAACAAGAAATAAATTGTTATAAAAATAATGAGTCTGTTTTATTAAGGTCAAGACACCATTGCAATAAAACAAAATAATCTATATAGAAAAGGACCAAATTTTGCAGCCCTCACAAACAACGAATCTTAACAAATAAAGGATCAAAAGAAATAATTTCATGGAAAAGAGAAGAATGGCACTTTTATTTTATAAATATTGAGAATTTGTTAAAAAAACGCGATAAAAATCGATCAGCAGTCAATGCAATCCGCAACACTAACAGCTTGTTGGTTTGTTTCCATTCACATCGATCAAACGTAACTCTAAAACGGTGCAACCTATTACTTTAGAACTTGGTTTACGAGACATAGGACTTCGAGTTACGTTCGTCTTTCGGGAAACTGTTTGACACTGTTGGGGTTGCGATTCTTCTGAATGCCGAATTCTATACAAAAGTAATTTAGTTTGAAATTATATGCAATTTTATTATACGTGACCATTTTCATTTTGGTGGTTTTTCATTCTGATTTGGTTAAGATTAGTGGTCGGTATTCCACATGTAAACGTTCCCGCATGAATACACTAGTTTAACGTAGTATATTTTTAATGTATGGAGTTTATGCTTTTCAGGAAATTAGAAATCGGTCACTGCATAGTTCATTACCGACATTAATTTATGGTATTGCATTTTCCTTTCTCGTTCTAAATAAAGGTCAAATTTTACTGAAACGTTAACCTTTACGTGTAGTAAATCATACATGTTTGTATGACTCGTTTCTCATTCTCCTATTGCTTTAACTACGAATTTCACCTGATGGGCGAGAGGTATGCTGGAGAATCGCTACTGGCATTGCTACTTCAGTTTAGTCAATATATCCGCCGGTCTCGCAAATATCGCGCCTTCCATTATAAACGTCCAGCATCATCTTTCCCATTGACATTGCGTCCTCTCACACCAGCACTGGTGTGATCTCTTCCGTTAAGGATCTCATGTACGTTTGGGATGTGTAATACTTATACTCGTTCAATTTTACCGCGGCTCGCGCTTTCTGCTCAACGAGGTTTGACGGCACCTTCTTCTCTCTGGGCCATTTCTTTCCCTCTTGTAAATGACCAAACACTGAATAGGGTCACCCGCACAGACTTTTGGGACAGGGGAGACCGAACATTCGTATCAGAAGGAAATCAGAAAATGGGTTTCATTTGGGACAGTTTTTCTTAGCGAGTAGGGATCACAGATGCTCGTTTATGGAGTTTTCTGGTGCGTCAACGCGTGCGGTCATTAGTTTCGTAGGTGTTGTGCATGTTTTTATCACGGAAGGTGGCAGTATTCCTCCCTCGCTAGATGATGAGAAACGCCGTCGACCTACTCGTTGATTTGCAATGGTTTCTCATCCAAGTACCTCCCATCAGCATGACAATGCCCCATTCGAGGATAAGTCCTAAGCTCCCGACTGGACTCCTGGCATGTGTGGTAATGGAGTGCATGTAAGTGTAAGTGTGTGTAAGTAAGGGATGTGGATAGGACAAGGAAGAGGAAGAATAGATCGTGCGCGGTACGTGGCCCTTTTGTTACTGTATTGTTCCAGATTTCGCCTGATATTGATCGGGGAAATCACAGAAAATACCGATCAGAGCAGCCAGTTGCTCGAATTCTCCTTCAGACAGCGGTTGAATTCGACCTAGCTGTCAAGCCAGTCTCGCAAATCTTGCTATCGCCCCTAGAAACTAACCGGGATGTCCTAGGTTCGAGTCCCAACGGCAGCAGGATTTTCGGCACTAGCTTTTCAGCTAGGTCGAATTCAGTCGCTGTCGGTAGGTGAATTCTAGCGGCCGGCTGCTCCGATCGATAGTTTTCCGTGGTTTCTCCGATCAATATCCGGCGGATGCCGGAGCAGTACCCTAACAAAGAGGCCACGGACCGCGTGCAATCTTTCCTTCCTCTTCCCGGTCCTATCCTCCCCCCACACATTTACACTAACATGCACTACACTACAACACATGCCGGGAGACCGGTCGGGGACTTAGAACTTGTCCTGGCTGGGGCGGTGTTCTGCTGGCGGGAGATTCTTGGAATGCTCCGCTAGTCGACGGTATGTCGGCGCCGGATCTCGCCATCCAGTGGGGGAAGTGGGTCACCGCCACTTCCCAATGATAAACATGCGCTACACTTACGGGACTAACTATCTCTGTAGTTGTCGCGCCCGGAATCACTTATCTATCAAGCAATCAATCAACCTAAGAACTACTCAGCACTGCAGTGACATTAGTTGACGCCATAAGCCCATTCTGCAGGTCACATGCTCGCGTGTGATCAGACGGGTCAAACTGGCCCCTAACCCTGGAATGTGGAGCTCCTTTTACAGTCACTTGCAGCGACGGCGTCTTCCTTCTCCTCCTTGAAAGCCTTTCGCAATATTCACAACCGACTTCTTCTTCCCATTTACTCGCCCCTCCCGCCCGCTGCAGCAGCGCTTAACTCTCCCGTATTGTTTAATGACGTCCTGTTTCCTGTTCCGCCGTCTCTGCGTTCTTTGCCTTCTCTGACTTCGCAGCCGTCGTTGACATCTGAGCTTTCGCCTCCTCGGCTGTGTTCTCTTGCACCTCCTTCCGTCTCCGCCAAAACATCAGATATTTTGATTGCAAAACAACTCGACTCTTTTGGGTGACCTATTTACAGTTTCATTGGGAAAGGATGAAGGCTTCACCGAAATAAACATCTTCACATCGCGTCATTAGGCTTACATAGAACAAAAGAGATAAAACCCTGCAAAACAATGACAATTTGCAATTGATCACATGAAAACGACTTTATAATATACATCTTGTACGAATGCACCTCGGGCATATATTCTCATCATGTCGCAATATCCATCGTTAATTAATTTGACCATCAGTAACTCCTTTACATCGATTCAGTTGTATATTTTAATGTCACTATTACATGTCACGTGTCTCGGGAAGTACTTTTTCAAAATGAGTTTCTATTTAATGTTTGAAATATTATATATTTTCTTAGTTGCATATTTCACACTGCCCATAGGAGGCGTATTGATTTCCGTGTAATTCCAACGATGGATGTCCTAATAGGTTTTCCATTAATTATCTCTTCAATACAGGAGACGAATTTTGCCTAGAATCAATTTATTGTTTGATGCTGGTTTTTAATTGCCCGAAGTTAGTTTCCTCTATAATATAGTAAATATTTTGATAAGAACAATCATTTAGATTCTAAATACATAGGAAAAGTAGCACGCGAATGTCAAATAAAAGGTCTTTTAACTTTTTTAATTAGTGTCCTTTATCCATCTGCATAGGGGGTACCCCTTTTTCAAGTCTTTCCTATGTAGTGACTGAGTAAAGATATACTCAATTTTCCTTCATATCAGACCAAGGAAATATTATTGAATCCATCCTAATGACAAAGCTTTGTCATTACTTTTGTTTTATCACATCTTGTAACTTCAGCTTTCGTCTGAGCATAGTGCCTTCTTCCACCACCTCCACCTACTCTCAACGTCCTCTTCCCCTTCGCCTCACTCTTCTTCGCCTTTGTCTCTTCATTCGCTTTTGCTTCGCCCTCAATCTCTCCCTCTAGGCGCCCGTTTCTTCTTTTGAGCCGAGTGTTTCCTATGTCTTCTCATTCTCTGCCATCCCTTTCATCCCCGCCTTCTCTTTTTCGATCGCCCGCTACTCATCCTCCTCCGGTGCAGACTTCGCGTCCCCCTGCTGTACAACCTCCACCTCCGCCCCCGCTCCGCCCCGCGCCGCCCCCGCGCCGCCCCCGCGCCGCCCCGCACGCCGCCCCCGCGCCGCCCCCGCGCCGCCCCCGCGCCGCCCCCCCGCGCCGCCCCCGCGCCGCGCCCCGCGCCGCCCCCGCGCCGCCCCCGCGCCGCCCCCGCGCCGCCCCCGCGCCGCCCCCGCGCCGCCCCCGCGCCGCCCCCGCGCCGCCCCCGCGCCGCCCCCGCGCCGCCCCCGCGCCGCCCCCGCGCCGCCCCCGCGCCGCCCCCGCGCCGCCCCCGCGCCGCCCCCGCGCCGCCCCCGCGCCGCCCCCGCGCCGCCCCCGCGCCGCCCCCGCGCCGCCCGCCCGCGCCGCCCCCGCGCCGCGCCGCCGCGCCGCCCCCGCGCCGCCCCCGCGCCGCCGCGCCGCCCCCGCGCCGCCCCCGCGCCGCCCCCGCGCCGCCCCCGCGCCGCCCCCGCGCCGCCCCCGCGCCGCCCCCGCGCCGCCCCCGCGCCGCCCCCGCGCCGCCCCCGCGCCGCCCCCGCGCCGCCCCCGCGCCGCCCCCGCGCCGCCCCCGCGCCGCACCGCGCCGCCCCCGCGCCGCCCCCGCGCCGCTCCCCGCGCCCCCGCGCCGCCCCCGCGCCGCCCCCGCGCCGCCCCCGCGCCGCCCCCGCGCCGCCCCCGCGCCGCCCCCGCGCCGCCCCCGCGCCGCCCCCGCGCCGCCCCCGCGCCGCCCCCGCGCCGCCCCCGCGCCGCGCCGCCCCCGCGCCGCCCCCGCGCCGCCCCCGCGCCGCCCCCGCGCCGCCCCCGCGCCGCCCCCGCGCCGCCCCCGCGCCGCCCCCGCGCCGCCCCCGCGCCGCCCCCGCGCCGCCCCCCGCGCCGCCCCCGCGCCGCCCCCGCGCCGCCCCCGCGCCGCCCCCGCGCCGCCCCCGCGCCGCCCCCGCGCCGCCCCCGCGCCGCCCCGCGCCGCCCCCGCGCCGCCCCCGCGCCGCCCCCGCGCCGCCCCCGCGCCGCCCCCGCGCCGCCCCCGCGCCGCCCCCGCGCCGCCCCCGCGCCCCCTCGCGCCGCCCCCGCGCCGCCCCCGCGCCGCCCCCGCGCCGCCCTCGCACTCCCCGGGACGCTCCCGATCTGCCCCCGATCCGCTCCCGCGCCACCCCCGCTCCTGCCACCACCTCCATCCTCTACGCCTGTCCCCACCCCGCCTCCATCTCCACCCCGCCCCCGCCACCGTTTTCGCCGCTGCCACGGCCACCGCCACTGTCTCCGCTCCGCTGCGCGCTGTACCGCGCCGCGGGCACTGACCCGGCACGTGTAAACACAGCAGGCGCCTAACGTAACATACTCGGCGCTCGGCTCCGGCCTTGGCGCCGCGCCCGTGGCGTGTGCCCGAGCGACTCGTGCTCCTTGGCTGTGACACGTGCGCGCGTCCGTGTGCTTCCAAGTTGCGCGCGTATTGTATTACACGTCAGCGATACACATTCCAAATGATCAACATTAATACCAAGCACGTTTTGCAAGCACCTTCCTTGCTGTTGAAATGATATTTTGGCTTCCTTTGCCATACATGAAATTTTATATTTTCATGAAAATGTTTCATACTTTCATGAATTTTTATCTTAAAATTTCTCGTTTAAATTTGAAAAATATCAATGCCATGCCTTAGTTATTGACTACGCTAAGCTAGTAGATTATATGGCTACGCCACGCTAAGCTAGTAGATTATACTATGTACTACGGTATTCGTGAAGGCGATTTTTGTTAAAAATATTTAATCTGTTTCAGAGTCATACGAGAGGTTTTTGCAGCAATTCTTGTTCAGTAGGTGTGCAACCATTGGAAAATAATTTTGGTATTTTTTCTTCTGAAAGTCACTAGTTGTAACGAATTGCGAAATTGAGCTATCACGTTTGCGGGTTCGCCCACCTTACATACGCCTGAAATATAAGATTATCTATTTCAAAAATTGCTTTTCTAAATTTGGTGCCGCAATAATTGCTTCGTCGTTCGCTTTTAAAGTAATTTTCTGACATTTTGACTCACATGAGAAACAACGTTAGGATCACATTATAACGGCAAATCATGAGAGCATTTCATAATTTTACACGGTTTTTCAGCTGTTCCCTTTCCTGTTTTACGCTCACAAGCTTTGTTTACGTTAAGAGATTGTCGTTCCGGAGGCTGCTCATAATGATCATTAACGGGTGGACGCGTTATGCAGTTTCTTAAATTTATTATGTGAAATCGTGAATAATAGCACCCGCGCATAGTGGTTGCCCTGAAATGTGTCTTTATATATTCTATTGAAAACATGATACTAATTAGCTGAATTATAATATTGTTTGAAATTTTCTACTATGCATTCAGTTTTAATTCTAGTGTTTTTTTTATTCTATAAAAAACTATTCTTAAACCATTAAATTTCAAGTTGAAAATTGCGCTATGCTTAAACAGTTATTAAATAATATTGGGAGATAAGATCGTTTCGCTATTGTTAGACTTTTAAATTGTTTCCTTTAAAAAAAATGCAGGACACCAAAATACACTTCTTGAATTCTTCTTAACAAAAATTTCCTACTTAAACACTCGTATGTGTTCATATTACATTACACTATAGTGTTACGTGAACACAGTGTAGTATCTGTTAATATTAACAATATTTGTAATTTTTCCTCGTTTGAAACAGTATGAACTACAATACTCCTCTAGCTGTAGATTACCTTTATAAAATAGAATGTTATGATGTTATTTCAATTTTTGTGTATTTGTTTGGTGAACTTGTTTAAGTATTTAGATTTGCGGCAAGGAAGAAGAAATCCATAGTGACTTTAACTGTTGCCTTCTTCAACGAGGGTTTCCAACAAATATTTCACGGCAGAAATGCTGAGAATATTGTTTTATTTCAAATATTAGCGACTGTCTAAGGGCTTATCTTCGGAATGACATACACTAGTGCTCAGAGATTCATCCATTCGTAAATTGTGGATGAGTTCCGCGCCAGATGTAATAATAGTCAGAGTACCAAAATTAACACTGAAAACCCACTTAATGAAGAAACCATTATATGGAATTTAATGGACAAAAATCAAAACTAATAATTCTATGTTATCTTAAATATAAGAAATTAAACGTTGTGAAGATGTAAATTGTAAACATTGCATCACCTGCAGTGTTCGTGCTTCCCTAGCAAACGGGACACGGGCCATACGCGATCTTTCCTTCCCGTTTCTTGTCCTATGAACTCCCCTCACATACGCAAACTATCACACACGTCGAGAGACCAATCGGGATCTTATAGCTTGTCTCAGCTGGAGCTGAGTCCCAGCTGTCCCAGCTGATAGGAGATACCTGGTTGGGAATAACCGCCCAAGCTGACGTGTAGATCGGCACTGGAGCTCGTCATTCAGAGGAGGAAGATCACCGCCAACTCCACAGGGGATAATCATGCAAGGACTTAGAAGTTGAGGCGTTCGGAAATTCCAATCTATTACTAATAGCATTGACACAGTCTAATAACACAGTCCCGCAGCTCTACGCTTTTTCCCTAAGCTGAAAATGGGCTCTACTGACAGATATAGCATCACTGGCGTTCCAAGTGGGTACCATAGGTAATGTATGCTAGATCAAGAATTTGACACTACAATTATATTATTTAGAATATTATTTAGATTTGTTGTTATTAACGAAAGCTTAGAAGTATAAAAACTTCAGAACAACAACTAATATCCTGTAAACTTTCTTCTAAGGTCGACAGACACTTGATGTTTCAGAAGAAATTTCTTTATATTTTGTGGGTTTATATACTCCAGAATGTGCAAATTAAATGAATAATTGAGTTTTCTTCTGGCGGACAGTTGTACAAATAAACAAGAATCGAGTATTTATACACAGAACATCACATGAAACACACCCATATACAAAAAAGAAATATATTTATGAGATTTCAGTTTCACATATTTATTATCAATTATTATTTTTTAGATATTACATCAGTGTCGTAACACTCACAGCAATTATCTTCTATTCGAAAGATGGACACATTAGTGGAGGAATTTTCCAGTTTATTTACTGTTACCAGGAACACTACGAGGAGGTTCCTTCTATGTTCCCATAAAGCTCTATTTAATCTACAAATTCATATTTACAGATCACTCAAGAAATAAAGGAAATAATAACTATATGTACACAATTATTTTCAAACATTCCAAATTTCTAACTTTTCCTTTGCTACACATGTATTTTAATGAGACATTTCAACAATTATCACCCTAAATTACTCACAATAAAATATTTCCTTCAAAATATTTTTAATACTTTCTTCGGAGTATATTTAAATATTTCCCTTCGGAAGATGCGCAAATTGAGCTTTAACTGGCTTCTCTCAAAATGTTCTGCACATAACCTTGTGTTACCAGGAACAGAATCAGATAAATACCAACTTACTGACCGCTTGGTTGCGCTAGTGTTGCGCCTGGTCCAAAAAATTTGCTCGAAGTTGCGGGACTGTTATTAGACTGTGGTACTGAAGTGAAGTGGGAATAGGGATGCAAAAACATCGATGTTCTTAAAACATCGCTATTTTCCACCAGAAACATCGATATATTAACATCGATATTTTGCTTTCGATGTTTTTTTCACATCGATACTAGATTGCAAAAACATCGATTTTTAAATTTTTTATTTTTTTAATGAAGGGGTTTAGGCACGTTGTCGAGTAGCAGCAATACACAGCAATATCGTTGTTTTTCGTTATCTTCTTTATCATGCTGCACTGTTCGCCTGTGCAATCTGAGAGTATTTTAGGCGGTTTTACTTCATTTGTTTATGAACTGAAGTGACTAAAGGTTAAAGTAGTGAAACTCGATGTTTTTTATTGTTAATTTTATTCTTTACATTCGATAATAATTTTATTAACATACTACTAACACGATGGTAATCAAACAATATATCAAAATATATCCCTTGTATGTACTGTAATTAAAAATTGATAGAAATAGCATATTTATTAGTCTATAATTAAAACATCGATGTTTTGAATATTGATGTTTTCATTGGCATCGAAAACCCTTTAGCCATGTATCAAAACATCGATGTATCGTAATCGATGTAAATTTGCCATCACTAAGTGGGAGAGGGGTGACGCCGGGTGGCTGGCCCGCTGTCCGCGGTGCCGCGAGGGCCGTGGGCTGGCGGGCGGCGCCAGCAGCGACCCCGCGGAGGCGCCTTCTGGGAGGCGCGGGATCGCACCCTCGGCGCCTCCTCCTCCTGGCTGGCCGCTGCCGCCGCCGCCGCCGGTCCCGTTACCCTGCGCGTCGCTCCGCAGACACAGAGCTCGGGGCCCTGACGAGGCCGCGCCGCTGACCCTCGCAGCCTACATCGCCGGCCCCGCGGCGCCGCCGGACATCCCGCCCGCGCTGCCGGCGCTATCGCTCCCAGCGACTCGGCCTCCTCGCGCGCCAGCCGCGCTTTGTTTGACTACTTGGCTCTGTCGGGTGCGTTGGTGGGTTGTTTTCGTCGCTTTTCTTGTCGCGACGTAGCTTGCTTCCACTCACGCCCTTCTGCCACCTTCAGCATTCACACGACTTTCGTCTTTATCAACTTCCTTTTCTATCTCGTCTTCATGTTATTTCTCGTCTTCTTCGTGTTTCTCGTCTCCCTTTTCTTTCTCATCTTCCTCTTCCTTGGCGTCTTCCTATTCTTTCTCGTCTTCCTCGTCTGTCTCGCCTTCTTCATCTTTCTCGCCTTCCTCGTCTTTCTCACTTCTTCGTATTTCTCGTCTTCTTCGTCTTAATCGCCTTCCTCGTATTTGTCACCTTCTTCGTATTTCTCGCCTTCCTCGCCTACCTCGTCTTTCTCACCTTCCTCATCTTTATCAACTTCTTCCTCTTTCTCGACTTCTTTGTTTTTCTCGCCTTCCTCGTCTTTCTCGCCAACCTGTTCTTTGCACTTTTATTTTATTTTTCGATTTCCTCTTTTCTTCGTTTCGTTTCTCTTCCTGACTTCCCTCGTCTTCCACACTTCTCTCGTCTTCCACGCTTCGTCAATCTCACCTCACTGGCCTACGACGCATCTGTTTACGCTATTTGTCATTTTCATCATTCAGATGCGGAGCTCCACAGATCTCTCTTTTCTTTCTTTTCTTTCTTTTCTTTCTTTTCTTTCTTTTCTTTCTTTTCTTTCTTTTCTTTCTTTTCTTTCTTTTCTTTCTTTTCTTTCTTTTCTTTCTTTTCTTTCTTTTCTTTCTTTTCTTTCTTTTCTTTCTTTTCTTAGAACATTTTCCTTGCTTTTGCTTCCTTCTTTTAATAAATTCTCTAGTTGTTTATCTTTTTGCCTTTTTATCTCCGCAATTTATGTCAATAACATTGGTCAGGTCCGAACATTCCTATTTCCATTCAAATTCCGACAATATTATTCGAATAAAATTAATGAATGACGCTGAATGAAGACCTATTCTATCATGATTTTTATTACTGCGATTTAAAAGAGCTGAATTAAATAATTCTTCACCGAATGTTCAAAACGGTTCGCCTATGATGAATGTATTGGTAGCATCTCAATAGCATTTTTATCTTTAAGTATACATTTTGTGTTCCAGAAACGTTTATTAGAACACACATCCACAAAGTAAGTTTCCTTAGATCCCTAAATGAGATATCTTCCCTACCATGTGATCAGCATTTTTATCCATGTGTAATAGATGTCTGCCGCCTGGGACAGATACCATTATTTCACATCCACCTGCAATTCTGCGTCGATGTGATGATACGCGTAATGCTAATAAGACCGACAGTTCGTGAGGTGTAAGAAAATATGGAAAACGGGGGTGGGATTATGATTTCAGAGTGGATGGTCGAATATCTCTCAGCGCAACTGCTGCAAAAGATCTCTTGTGAGCCAAGTCCTGCGTGGTGAACCACAGGGAAACGTACTGGAAGCGCTGCTGCTCAGATCCCTCTTCTTTCAAATACAGTATGTAAGATGTTGACTGTTCTTAAGTAGTCAACATCTTAAGTTCTTCGCTAATGGATCCTCGTAAACATTCTCCATACTATGCAGAACAAAGCCAAACAAATTAACAACCTCAGACTTTTCTATCGGACATTGCAATGCGTATGTATGTACGAGTACGTAAATACGCGTGCATATGTGTGTTCTTGTTTAACGTCTTTGAACTTCTTGGTGCGTAAAGGCGTTCCCTTTCCCAGCAGAGACTATTTACTCCCGGTGCAGTCACCATGGTATTATCCATCGCCCCGATATGACTCGTGAATCTACATCGGTCACTGTAAGTCTACTGTCAGAATAAGAATAGCCCGTGAGCCCATCGTGCTTAGTCCTGAGGAAGATAACTATACAACACGTAGCTGACGCTGCTGGATATCCTAACAAGGTCAATTTTTTACTGAAGTTTATAGAATATAATTAAAGTGTTTTAATTATGTATTACTTTGTATTCCTCGGCGTACTGAACACATTGCACAGACTCTCTATACTAATATCGTCCTGTTGCTGCCCATATTTTTGAACTGTTACCATTTGTTTACTTGACAACCAACCATAACATTCAGAATTGTTTCCACCAAATCTTGGCAAATAATGGTAAGCACCACCGCTCTCATCGACCTTGCACATTCCTTCCTCTTGCTCATCTTTGATCCATTCATCGTCCTTTTCCGTTTCTACGACGCAATATCTCTCGTCCATTTTAGTCTGTTTCTCTCTCTGTCCCTGAAACTTTTATGACGGTCATTAGAGTATTATTGATCAAGAAAAGAAAAGCCAGAAAACAATTCCCCTGAAATCAATTCCCCTAAACAATTCCCCTAAACCACAATAACAACATGAATTAAAACAATTTTCTATTTACACTTTAGTTCTATTATTTCTGGAGAAAAGAGTAAACAATTCTCTATCATACTTTAATACATTACATTTTATCTTATTTTTTAATATTTACTATTTCCCAATATTTTGCATTGCCATTCTCTTTGATTTCATGCTTTACTTTTCCAAGAGCACAATCAATAATTAAAAACTTATTTGCATTTTATGAAAGTAGGGTTAATCTTTCTGTACAACGTATCCACACGCGTAGAAATAAGCTAATATGAAATACGTTTAAGTCGTGAACTGATTATTTTCGAACATTCGGCTTATTTCCAAAAGCGCATAAAACATATTCAAATACTTTCCATGAACGATTTCTTAAAGTGTACAATTATTTCAAAAAGTATGAAAAAAACACTTTAGCTTTGAATTTGTTCCCCCATTCTTTTACTTAGAACTTATTTACGGTATGTTATGGATATATCGAAAGCAGTAATAGTATAATTGATAGATAAGTATTAATAAAAATATTAACAAAGCAATAGACGCCTCTTTGTTTGTAGAATTGGTTTGGTCACGAATATGCTAAATGAAACGTTTACAGTCATTGCTCGCTCTAGAGTTAGTTATCGTCGATGCGAATGTTGGTGGGTGAACTCCCTGAGCGAAGCGCCTGTTCCTTGCGCGAGTGAGCTTGTTGCTGGTATTGTAAATGGTCCCCTCTGAGCAATCTGCATAATGGGATGCTGCGCTGTGGTATAACGCGATATCAAGAGGTACGTCAATAGGCTGTAAAGTACAATGTTCCGTACACGCAACAGGCATTGAGGTAGTAGGTACTAGCGGTTGAAATTCTAAAATATGAGTGTAAGAGAACTGGGGACCTGATCGTGCTAATTTTGAGAGTAATGTTTGAGAATATTCTTTTCGTTAATTGTGAAAGAGATTGCGGATTGTTTGAAGTAGTTTTTAATACAATAGAATTTTTCATGTTTGTCAGAACAATGTTGCGAAATGAGAAATTTAATTTATGAGAATTATAGCTTCTCTAGTTATGAGTAGATTACCGAATTTGTTTTTCTGTAATGAATTTCCCCCTGTAAAATTACTATATAAAAGTATGCTTCTGATTACTTAGAAATTTATATCACAATTGAATCTATTGGACTTCCAATTGTGAGCGCGTGTGTATCAAATGAACCTCTATAGATGGGAAGTTCATAGGTTTGTATATTCGGTGGCGAATTTTCAACACTAGCCATCCGCATGGAAGAATATTCTAAGGGATGTAGAATTCTATAATGTTTATGAGGTTGATTATGATCAGTTCTTGTTGATGTTATCCAAATATCACAGTCGGTTCGCTCTTTCTTTCCTTCACTCAATTTCTACTTTAACTAAAGAGGATAGCAATATAATGCTGAATCATACTAGCTGACCAATTAAAAATCTAATATCATTTATCAATCTATAAATTGATTTTTTTAAATACCGACATTAAAAATATTTCTGATTTATTTGAATTTATGCTTTCTGAATACTGATATTTGAGAGGATTATGCAAAATTATTAAAAATGTTTTGTAATTCTTCCGTAAATTATGTCGCTAATATTTTGCATTTCCTAGTTTATCTTTGGTGTTCTCCATAGGTCTGAAAGTTCGAGTAAGCGTACTTTAGAGATTTCATGTGGACTTATATCCAGTATACATTAGATGTGTAAAGCAAAAGCATTCAAAGATGTTACATTCAAATGATATTTGAAGAAACATACCCTATATCACTGAAATGAGGCGAGAATAAAGTAGGGTATACGTGACTCACTCGAACGTCTTTGAGCAGACTATTCTGCTTCTCGTAAACAGGGAAGTGTTTTCGCTCCACCCAGTCACTCCGCCGACTTCGCCAGTAAGCCAGTAGGTAAATCACCCGGAATTCACACCGAAACGCTGAATGGTGGGTGTGACACCTTAGTTGAGGAGTTTCCAAAACTACGTCTCTGTTGAGACCAGGTCGAGCGAAGAGTTTTTCTATTTCTCTGTCAATAAAAAAACGGAATTATAGGCTTTTGTGACGGCCTGCTCTTTCACTTCTTCATGTAATCAAAGGTAGGGGGTTATTGATACATATCACTTATTTTTACCAAGACCAAACCTAATGAGAAGTTCTCCGAACGCGTGAATTACAGTTTTTCACCAAATATTATACTTACATTTATTGTACATATATACACACATATGCATACATACGTATACATACATACTATGTACATACATATACAGGACGGTTCAGAATAAATGTGACAAATTTCGAGGACATGTAGTGGGGGCGAAGATGATAACATTTTACTAATTGGTGGGAATCTCGTGCAACGAATGCTTACAATAGTGAGTTATTCACCTTTGACTTAAAAAAAAGTCTTGATTGAACGGACTTATGCATGAGTTCACGACATGGACTCACGACGGTGCACGTTCGTTTTGTTATTTGTTTACAGGTGCACAACGTTTTTGCAAGGGGTTTGAAAATCAATATAGAGTTTTGAATACAGTTCGTTTAAGAAACTTATTACTTGCTGAGAACAATTTGGAGGAATTATGCTCACTCTTACACTCATATCGGTCCAACAACTGAGGCAAATGAGGGGTCATTCATGGCGTCTCCTGATGGGGAACTGATAATTTTTGGCGGATTCTTTTAGAAGATTCTAAGGAATTTCTTCAAAAAAATTTGTTTATAATTATTTTAAAGAACTCATTTTCACATGAATGACGGTATTTAAAGAGCTGCTACTTAGCTCATTCTATTTCTCATGTCTAGACAAGTCGATTTGGACTATTCTTAACCAGATCCCTCGAGGATATTCTGGAACAATTTCACCAACACTTGTTTGTGAAGGTTTCAACGCGCCTACTAGGGCATTGGTGAAATGCTGTAAATAATGCAATTCATTTATTTCGAATCGTGCATTGCTATTCACCCGGTGCCCCTCCAAGAATTCTCTTAAGCTTTAAATTTTATTTTGTACATTAGACTTGATGTATTAAATACGTACCCTTTTCTTAGGAAACCTCAACAATCCAAGATCACGCATGCGGATATTATAGGAAAATGAATGGATTTACATTCACTTGGTTTCCCTTAATGTAAGAAATTTGACAGAATTACTTTACCTTCGATTACGAGAACATTACGATTTAACGTCATTTCAGTCAAAAAGTCCCCCTTTAAAAGCTCGTTTCGTTCCATTGGTTTGGAGACCCCTGGCATAGGCTGGCGGCTGTGGCGGTACAATGAATGGACCTCCAGAGGACGGACGGGCAGTGCGGTGGCGGCTGCGGTGACGGCGGCGGCGGTGGCGGCCAGCCTTGACCTGGAGGGCCGGTCCCCACTGACCGACCGCGCGGCCATCGACGCCGCGTGGCCATCCTACCTGTGCCACCGGGCGACAGGTGGCCCGTTGATCCAACGTCACAACACAAGCACCCTCCTCACTTCGTTGCAATGCTACCAATGATGCTGGTGTTACTATTGATGTTGTTGTTGCTATTGTTTCTGATATTACTATTGATGTTGCTATTGTTGCTGATGTTGCTATTGTTGCTGATGGTGCTATTGTTGCTGATGGTGCTATTGTTGCTGATGTTTCTATTGTTGCTGATGTTGCTACTGTTGCTGATGTTGCTACTGTTGCTGATGTTGCTACTGTTGCTGATGTTGCTAAGGTTGCTTCTGTTGCTATTGTTGCTACTGTCGTTATTGTTGCTATTGTTCTACTGTTACTGTTTTTGCTGATGACAGTATTGTTACTGTATTTAATATTGGTGCTGCTAATGACGTTACTGCTTCTGCTGATAGCTAATTCCCAGTATCTAAAGACTAATCTATTGATCTATAGGCTGTGTTGTTGGGAATTTAACATCTCACCAGCGCTCATCACTACCAATTATGATCTCGATTTTTTGAATCCTTTATTCACTTCAATGGACCGGCGCAACATCGGTCTCTGCTAGAGCACGACGCAAGGAACTTTTAAAATCACTGAAGGAATACGCCATCCTCTTTCTTTCACCATAAATCTCATTTAGATAGACTGGACTTTGAACATCTGTCTCAGTAGTAGGAGGTAAGCAGTCCAACATCTACAATCTACTGCTAACAACAACTTCAACAACAAAAATAATAATAATAATAATAATAATAATAATAATTATTATTATTATCATTATTATTATTATTATTATTATTATTATTATTATTATTATTATTATTATTATTATTATTATTATTAGGGGCGAGATTCAGGCCGTAGGACCTGCTCTACCACCTAATCACCTGAATATACATTTATACACAAATACAACAATTAAGAGGGGAGGAAATCTATATATTAATTACGACTGGAAGTGCAAAACCAGGGATCATTCCAGAGTACCTTAAGTAATTGAGTAAACCCAGAAAAATCTTAATCAAAATGGCGGCTTAGGGCTGAACATTATCGATACATAGACGAAAAGAGGAAAACGTGTAGACGGGTACATAAACGACAAAAACAAAGACATCCACAGGAGAGACTCTACTGCCCGCACTCGAGAGATATAGCACACAGCAGACGAAACTTTTCCGCAAGGCGCTCGCGCAGAGAGGCGGCGGGTGGCGCCGTTGCGTCGTGGCTGCCGGCCGCTGGCGCCTCTTTAGCGGAGCCGCAGCCGGAACTCCGCTGCCTCCGCTCCCTGTGGCTCGCGTAACTGTATTCGGCGGCGGCGGCGGCGGCCGACGAGGCTATTTCCACCGCGCTCGTGAATGCAAGGAAAAGATTCACTTCAGCTGCGGGCACCGCGCACGCGCACTCGGCCGCCCAAGGAAGCTCAGACCGGGAGCTGGATCTTGAGAGCCAGCCGCGGATGAGGAAGAGTTTTATTAGAAATTATGATTGTAGATAGTATATTGAAAAGAAGCTTTGCGATCAAAGGAAGATAATGAAAAAATTCCAGAAACTGGGCGGGTTTTTTTTCACCAAATATTGTAAAAACAATTTAATTTTGTTGAAATTCCAGAAACTAGGCGTTTTTTCACCAAATATTGTAAAAATAATATATTTGGGTTAAAAATGAAAAGCTAATGCATGTGAATGGGAGTGAGATTGTTTGAACTGGTTATTTTTCTTCAGGCATGTCGGTCTTTCACTGGAATAATATCTTAATAAAAATATATTTGTGCATTTGGATATTAATGCAGAAAAATAGATTAATGTAAAGAAGAAAGCTGATTCTAGCAATGCCCTATATAGATCTCTAGTGATAAATGACGCAGTTCATTCAGGAATATGAGAAATGAAGATCAACGCAGCCATCTCTGATGGTATGTAGAGTTAAGCACGCTGACTTCCAAGACACAGATTTGCGAGTTTAAACCCGTTTAAGGTGATGGATTTTCGAAAGGTGGAAAATCCTTATTAGATCATGTAACGCTTGTAGCAAGTAAAATACCGTTAAGTAAATGCTCTGCAAAATTAAATCGTCAAAAAATTTCCGCTCGAATCAGATGATCATTGCTACATCATCATTCATGTCATACCTTCCCAATTCATCAAATAATTCAGTAATTCCAGGTACGGCCGTAAGGTTCAGGTATTGGAATCATAATAATCATAAATCTCTGTATAGTTCATATACATGCAATTCAGGCTTGAGGCTTCTTCGACGCGTCGACGCGTTAGACTATGACCGAAGCCACCTGCTACGTTGAAGGTACTATGCATCGCAACAGTTATATAACCGACATGTCACGGGCTCCTCTTAAATCTGGCGAACATAGGAATTGGTCGCTTTAAATTTCGATACTCAGAGACAAGCCTCGCTTGACCTAGTACGTGCTTCATTGGGCGCCGAGCTGTGAACAAAGCGTCGGTAACAGATTCACAACCGAGACAAGCCTCCCACGCAAGTGCGGCTTCATGGCTTTGTGATTGGGGCCGTTTATGGGGGAACCAGCAGTTGCGTAGCATCTCCTTATCTAACCAAACAGCAAGCTGACTTCTGCCCTCTGTTGATCTTCGGGCTCTCCTGTTTACCCTCCCTTTCCTTCCCACCATTCTCCGACATCATTTGTATCCAAACATCTATTTACAACCCATCTATTAAATCTTTTATTCGTTACAAATATGACAAATGACTTCAATTCTGTGATCTTAATCAAGTGTAGTTCATCCCTTACAGAATGTTAGGATGGAGGTTAATGGCGTAATGGAGAACGCGTACTTCTTCCAGTGCTGGGACCTAGGTTCAGTTCCCAGTCAATCCATATGAAATTTGTGGTGGACAAAGCGAACTATCCGTTGTTTTTTTCCGCGGCTTCTTCTGTTTCCCCTGCCTCTCAATTCACCATCCTCATAATCATTATCGTTTTAATCTACTTCTTAGTGTTGTCTTTTATGAACCGAATGTAAAAATTACGTTATTGTAAGAACATTTAAAATCTACTCGTCTCATGGTTTTCAATGTTCTCAGTAGTTGAAATACCCCATAACCCGAATAATAAATGAATAAATAAATAAATATGGGGACGTAGATAATGATGTTAAACAACTTTAATTCTTTCCTGGACACTTGTAAATAATTCATTCTGATGTGGATAATTATAGTGAATAATGGACTGTGAACGTGATATATTGCCTAGCTTTCTGCCTCATAATTAATAACTAATGAAAACGTAAATGTCTCTAGACAACTCGCGATTTCTGTTGTTTTTTTTTCGGGATAAGGTTCGCCCTTTAGAAGAGGCGTTGAATTTGGGAACATCCAATACAAGATGTATGGAAATGTTATCAAAATATATGAAAAAGAGGATTTAAAACATCGAATTATGTAATGGTTGTAGAAAATCACAAGCTTTTTTTTATTTTAGTGCAATTATTCTAAGAAATAACGCTGATGTTTTAACTATAAATGTATCTAAGACGAAAACAAGAAATAAATCTTAAAAAGAGTCCTCGTAATTTTGCAGGAGGACATGTCTGCATTCGAATTGTTTTGAAACCCATTCTAGGTCTTAAAAGTCGTTCTTTACCTGGAATGTTATGAGCGCGGCGTTAACTAAGCGCAAGTTAGATATTTCAAAACACCTCTCTAAAATGAACAAAATTGGTCATATGAAAACAAATGCTTCATATAAACTAAAAAAAAAGTATTTTAGTCGTAGTTTATCTTTCAATATCAGAAGGAGGATGCAAGACCGAGTCTTGCAGAAGTGAACACAATTGATTGCGAACATTATTTTTATAGCTTCCAGAGTAATATTTCAAACATTTTCCCCTTCAGTTAACCTACAATAAGATATCTATTCTTACACGGCGTAAACACGTTTGTAATGGGCACGAGTTTGTACTCGGACGCTTTTATTACCTACGCTCAGAGAAAAGCGTCACGGCTGAGCGCCGACCGGCAGGTCATCGCCTCTCGCTGGCGTCTCGGTAGTGTTTACGAACGGAGCGGTCAAGGCGACGTCGCCGCCGCTGGCAAGGCCATCCCTGACTTCTCTCAAAGGAATGACATCATCGTCACGATCGCTCTCTACTTGCAAGAAGGGGCGTCAACGCATTCTGTACTTGAGATTACAACATTAAGGGACAATGTTTGGGAAAATTATAAGCAAGTTATTAGCAACTGTGCATTATTTTTTTACGGTCAGTTTATTATAAAGAAAAATGTATTTTTACACATGCGTGTATGTGGGGTTGTGTCAATTTTATTCGGAAAAGGGAAAAGCACGTTTTGAGATTTTTCATTCGAGATACATTTGATTCCGTTGCTTCGTTCCTATGCCCTTACCTCAATATGGGTCACCAAGCCCAGCTGCCGCCGTGACCTGGCTTCCGGGGCCCCGCATCGAATGGAACGCCCTTGACGACTGTGGGGATAATACAATCGCACTTCCTGGGCGTGGAGCGAGCGAACGGGCCGAGCGGCCTAACGAGGCACGGCGCGAGCACCCACCGCCCACCGCCCACCGCCCGCGGCGGGGCGCCCGTCGCTCGCTGGAGCGCGTAACGGGATCCCTGAGGGCAGTGACCCCTACCCTGTCCTCAAGGACGCGCGCAGGTATGTCTCGGCGGCATTCCTGGGCTGCGCCGTGGGACGGGAATGGGCAGGCGGGCCTGGAACAGATGCCGTGCATTCCCGGCAATCATACGCACGCGACCTTAGCCTTGCGGCCGCCCGCCCCTTCCTCGGCGGCCACCTCCCCTTCCCTCTTGCACTGTTACAAAGCCCGGCGCTGGTCACCGACGCTCGTCTGCGTTGCGCAAGGTGGCCCAGCGCATAGCGCACTCCCTTCTCATTTGGAAAGCCGTCACCCCCCCCCCAGGCAGAACGTAAAGAACTTTCCGACTTCAGAATTTCCCGTTTTGTGGAAGAAATATTTCGTCGCTCTCGGGTAGGTTGATTCCATTGTACCGTTTCATGTTGCAGGAATATCATCTCCCATGAGGAAGAATTTTTTTTTTCAAAATGATTGAATTCAATTGAACACATTTTTAAAAATGAGTTTTTAAACCATGCAGTTCTCATTCCGTTATTTTCTCTTCCACCATTCACGAAGTTCATTAGACTGTTAAATGATAAGGTAAAATAAAAATAATTACAATATATATAAAAATAATCTTTCATTTCTGTTTAAATATATTTCATTTATTGGCTTGCGCAATTGAATAATAACTTATTTTGTTGGGGCACACCATGTCTAAAAAATGGTATTTTGCAAGAGAACGGTTATAATGTGAGCGGTGTCGATTATTTAGCAGCCATATACAATGTTTTACTACATAGTATTTCGCTTATAGTGTGAAATATCTTCATGAATTTTTTAGGTTATTATTAGCCAGTTATTATAGGCGTCCGCAGCCTAAATCAAGAGGGAGCAACTACATTCTTGGGCCGATAGAGGCCTCCTTTTACAATATTTTTTTTATATTGACAAATGACATATTTGACTACTAAACAAATAAAATATAAGGAGAATGAAATATCTCTCATGCGACAAATAAAAAATACAATTAGTTTAATATTGAACTATTAAAGGTTTGCTAAATGGATGGAGAACAAATGTGAATAAATTCCCCAAATTGACAGGAATGAAAGCATGAATTTATCACATTTACGTAAAAAAATGTTTATTACGTAGAACCATGGGGCGCCTTTGAAATTTTTAGGGAGTCACTGTTACCGTGACCCCATGTGCTCACGCCTATCGTTGTTATAAACTACTTCATAAACATTTTTTCTATTTAACTTGAAAATTATGATTCTTGAGCTAACTTTTTCTGCACATCGACGATATGTAATCCATTAAGGTTTAAACCGTAGTGTTATTACCCAACAAGTGGGTTTAGAGAACTGAGAATGGGCAAGGAATGGGACAGTTGTCTTTCCAATAGTTCTTCGGAAAGAATTTCTTGCAATAAACTGAAAAAAATTAACGAAATATTAAAGATTTGCTTTGTATTCCTTGATGTTTCATCTGACATATCGAGTCATATGTGTCATTAGCTAAGTTCTCCTATTAGTTGGAACTTCTAACGATTACACTTATTATAACTATGACCCTTTCATTCATCGCGCCTGGAAATGAGAGTGAACAGGCATATGAAAATAAACGCTTTCCATTTCGCTGTGGAAAAGTCGCCCTTTTTTCGCATCCAGTGACAGTCTGGCGCTCTGTAATGTGTCACGCTCTGCGCGTGTAGTTAGCTCGTCCCGTGTGTCCTTTGTGTGCCCTGTAATTGCGGTCACGCCAAAAGAGTTCTTGTTGCTTCTGGGCGACGAATTTCAAGGGGTGAAAGTTGTGGAAGAGACGCTGCCTTCTTTATGACGTAATGCGCTGGGTCATAGGCAAGCGGTGCCACATCTCCGCTGCACTCGTTTCCTCCAGTTGGAGAAAGCGAAACACTTGCAAGATGATTTTTTTATGAAGCATGTTTACTCACAATGGGTGTAAACAATTACGATATTTTCTTGGGTAGTTATTGTGGCTGTTGCACCTGGATGAGGATGTTTCGTTGAATAATTTTCATTCTTTGTAATTAAAGTGTAAATTACACGCAGTGGTGGTAGAAGTGAAATGAGAGGAATGTAACATTCGTTATACTACTTGCCCTTACTCCTATTCGTGAAGACAGGGCTAAACGACAGCTGTAATTAACAAAACCGAATTTACAATTGTGGAAGAATGCATGAAAAAGTAAATACATGAAAATAACTGTTGGTTTTTAATTAATTATTTTTCCACAAGTTATTGTAATGACCATACACAGTTTTTTTTTACATTCCAGAATAGTTGTATTTAGATGGCGTAAATTAAAAACTCAGGACATTATCTCGGTAAGTTCTCTTCTGGTCACGGTTTTTGGAAGATACTCTGTCTATATTTTGATATTGAAATCTTTTTAATTAGATTAGAATAATTTTAATTAGCAAATAATTCGTGATAGTGAATTTTCTAGGGACATTTTCTTATTATTTTAGGTAAGAATATTATAGATTTCGAAAAAATAAATTACATGTTACGTGGCATTCAGGATGCTGAAATTGACAAGAGGCAACTTTTCGAGAAGGGAAATCTGAGTAATTTAAAAAGTGGAGAGAATTCATGTCATTTATTCATTAATATAAAACATTTAAATTTTTCATTTAACTTATATTTTCCATGAGAAGCTGAAAAACATGGCCACATAAGACGATAAGAAAACAAGTATACGTAACTTGATATTGTTTTGAAAACATTTTGCCATTTCGTTATACCGACGTTTGATGATATTTTCAAGTTTCTCAAGGAGTTGGAATAGAAAGCTCTTGTATTTTAAGTGTACCCCGCTGTTAAGACACAATTTGGATTTGGATTTTCCAACTAATTTTTTCAGAGTAGCTGCTCTCTATAAAAATCGGCTGAATTTGATCATGCCAACTTATCCTTTCCTTTATTCAAAATATTTACTTCGACCTTCGTAATATAGCAGAAAAGAAAGTACTTAATAATAACAACAACCTAGAAATAAATTCAAGTAGCTAGAGGACCCTTCGTGGAAACGCTTCTGAAATTAACTAATATTTAATTTAAGTTAAAAATATGTAAAAAAAATCGGTATGTTACCAACTTTGTACGGAAACATTATGTATGATTCAAAACCTTGGAAGGCTCAACTGGTCGAACAAGGATTAATAAATTTTTAAAAAAATCCTTTGCCTCCCAAGCACGCCTCAGCAATGCGTCACAATGTCGAACTTTCCAAGAGAAAAATTCCTCGTCGTCGCTGCAAAGCAGTTCCGCCCCCGCCCGACTCGAAAGGTGCGACGTCCGGATGTCCCATGCCAGAGCGGGGAGTCAGCCGCATGGCTCATAGCGGTCAGAGTGCGCAGCAGAGCACTTTCTCGCGTCCGTCTGCGCATCCCGTTGGGCGCGCCCTCCAGGAAGCCACCGAGGGCGATTTCGCCACAGGGCGCGACCGCCCGCCCCACTTCCAACTGCCTGCACCTGTCCGTTTTGCCTCGCACTGACGCACAGGTTCAATTACGATGTCAATAACCTTTCTTACTTTCTCCAACTCTTCGGGAAATTGTGAATTCTAATAATAACTGTACATTTTTACAGCTATATGAAAGAAAATTAGTTTCAAAATATATTTCTAATGTTCATTCCACTTGGAGTGTTTTATTCAAGCAATAATGGATGAATTACTTACATATGGACAGAATTGTGTGAGTGAGTGTGACAGAGTGATATATGAAATACGAAACATTTGTTATTATATTGTATATTATTTTTGTAGTGTATATATATATATATAATACTGATGATATATGGACAGAATTTGTCGTAAAAGTAAGATGAATGATAGATTGAAAGGTTCCGATAAAATATTTTCGATTTTTCTACTTAAGGATCGATTACTTACTTCATGCTACATTTTTATTTCACACTTAGAAACCGGTGAAGTATACACAACTTACAGAGAATGGTGTTTTCGTTAATGAATCATTGACCTCTTTATGTCGATGGCAGAATAATTAACTCTCCGTCATGATATCTTCTATTGAAAGCTCTTCATTGAATGATTTTGCGAATTTCCCTGACGTGGGAGAGAGGTTCGCCCTGCAGCACTGTAGTTAATATATTCTATGAATGTAACATTTAATCCAAACTAATCATTAAGTTTTTTGATTTTGTTACTAATATATCATTCTTAATTTCCACGTTATATCGCCAAATTTCAATTAAATAAATAAATTATCGATGAGTGTAATATCTAAAATCTAGATTTGTTCGTGAAGCAGTTGCACTGCAATTCATTCAAATTCGAAATAACTCTGGGAGTTGTAAGCGCCCCTGCAAGGGCGTTCCCCTTCCATTCTCCACGTGGACGCGTTGCAGGTGGGACGTACGTGTCGCGATGCACCGACAGCGCACAGTGGGATACATTTTAGTTGCTATACTACTAAACCATCTTAATCGGCAAACATGACAGCTAATTCGAATCAAAAACTTTCTTTGACATGTTCATATTCCTTCTTCACTTTATATTTTTTTTAAAAATTGCTTATCATGTTTGAATCCAATCTTATTCTTTGTTTCCAGTATCAAATATATTCAAAAGCCACTCGCAACTATTTTCATTAATTTCACATACAAAATAATTTTTTATGTCAAAAATTCGCTATTCTTTTTCGTGGTAAGGTTGCTTTTATGAAGTTTTTGAATATATTTTGATATGCGATTTTTTCTAGCTTCCTGATGCCGTGCCTATACGTCCATTTAGAAATTGTCTGACTGTACTCATAAAAATTACCCATAATAAACTAATTTAACATTAATTAACAATTAACTCCAGCTAACATACCTTTCTTTCTCTCATTTCTTATCTTCAACTTATTACACCATCTGAAAATAACGTGTTTCTTTGCATTAATTTAATATTGAATTAATATACTTACAAGCTTTTTGGGGCTTTAAATATATTAACATTCAGTTCATGTACTGCACATAATGAGTAAAAAACATGTTCTTATCTAGACCCAATTTTTATTTTCTCATTAATTCATTCATTCATTCATTCATTTTTCTTTGGGCTCGTTTCGCCCCACTGCGCGGCGTCGCGTCCGCAGAGGCTCCCGTCTTCGGAGTGAGCGCGGGTAACGGGCGATTCGTGACGTCACGTAACGGGATAAGAACACACATATGGGCTCTGACGCCGCCAGCATCGCCGACGATCTTCGACGCCAAGCTGCGCGCCGCGCCGCGCCGCGACGCTGCGCCATGCGACAGGCGCCGCGACACCCACGACGCGCCCCGCCCCCCTCGCTCGCGCATGCCCGCTCCGCGCGCGCACCGGGAGAGGTGACTCAGGGTGCCAACGGATGTCACTGCGGTGCCTCTGATCGGCAGCTCCTAGGTTCGTGTCCCGACGGCGGCAGGATTTTCGACACTAGCTTTTCAGCTAGGTCGAATTCAATCGCTGTCTGGAGGAAATTCTGGCGGCCTGCTGCTCTGATCGGGAGTTTTCCGTGGTTTCTCCGATCGACACCAGGCGAAAGCCGGAGCAGTACCCTAACAAATGGGACATGGGCAGCGCGCGATCTTTCCTTCCTCTTCCTTGTCCTATTCTCACACCTGCACACATTTACACTAATAGGAACTACACTACCACACATGTCGGGAGATCAGTCGGGAGGTGAGAGCTTGTCCCGGCAGGGGTGGTGCCTCGCTGGTGAGAGATACCTGGTTCAGGAAAACCCAGCTAGCCGGCGTGTAGGTCGGCGCCGAATCTCGCCATCCAGTGGGAGCAGATCATCGTCATCTCACTATGAAAAAGCATGCACTACACTTTCGAAACTAATGACCACGGTAGTTCACGCGCCCGGAATCACTAACAGCCGACCAACCAACTACCAATCCGCGCGCACCGCTCCGTCTCGCTCGCTTGCTCCCGCTCTCGCGACAGTGAGGAGGCAAACGAACTTTTTGCAGCTATGTCTTCGATAATGAGTAGAGGTCAGATTTTGGTAACCTAAATAATCGCCAAAAATGATTAATAAGATGCTCTTAAAATGTTTTTTGAAAGCTCTAAAAGCAAAGAAAAATTACAAAAAAATTGGTCAAAACGAGTTCGGATGAACGACTTCATCTGCTGGATATGTTACTGATGTAATTGAGACATTCCATTCGTTCAAGTGAACTCAACTTGCAAACTTCTGGTACAGACTGTGTTTTATCAGAAAATCTCTATCTGTCTTTAGTTATTCCGAAATCAGTCGAACCGACAATGGCTCTATTAGAGGTACGGTACCTTAGATTACATACGACTGACATTACAATTTCTGAGCAAATAAATCGAATAGGCTACTCAGGAACTCTATGGAGAACATTTGTTGTATCTCTAAAATATTATTTGAAGCAAGTACAATTAAAATTATATTAAAGTCGATGAAATGAGAGAAAAATCCATTAAAAATTACGGAAAAGGTAAAAAATGACCTATTAGTCAAAATCATCGAAAGAAGCAAAAGAAGATATATAAAATAGATAATTTCCTTTTGTCATAACATACAATTAATTTCTACACTAAACGACGTTGTTCTAAAGTGAAAAAAAAATTACATTTCATTAAAATCCTCTCCCTAGTAATGACTCATTGTCTTGTCAAAGCCGCTCTTTGACTGTCTCCGGTCTCTCCATCATTCTCAAATTCCCGATTTTGGCTCTCTCTTTGGCTTCTACCTCGGTCCTTGACCCAGCCTACGCTGACTTTTAGTCTTAAATTTGCACACACAAGTCTCCCGCTCACGTCCTCACTTTATACCTTGCCTTCGTCCTTGCCCTAGCCCTCGTACCTAGATGTTGCTGTATACCTCATTCTCCTTCTGCCTCGCCCTCGCTATCGCCTGCCCATAGCCACCGCCTTTACACTTGCACTTGCATAGTTCGTTGTGGTATTCGCCATCGCTCTCATCTTGGCTCTCGTCCTCATAACGTAGAGTTAGGAATTTAGTATCTTCCTTAATTTACGGTTATACTCATTTTCGTCCTGGGTCTGGCCTTCATCCCAGACCTTCCAAACACCCACCTTCGTCTTGTTCACGTAGACTTCGCGCTTGTGCACGTATTCGTTTTGTCTTCTTTCGGGTTTTGCCGCTACGTAAATTTCACAATTTGGCATAATAGCAGATCTACCTGATTCAGTCTTAAATGATGATTTAAAATGATGTAATTTATAAACTAAGGCTTCAAAAGCCTATGGAAAATTTTTATAGTTTTCAGTAAAACCAGACGGTCTTGGCGAGTTTTTCATTGCAGAAATCTCGTGGGTAAACAAAGTTCCTTTTCTAGAGGAGAATTCTAGAAATTGATTGCAAATGCACTTCTCTGAACCTACGTTCATTAGTTTCAAAAGACCGTACACTTCAACAACTGGTCACACATTCCGGTGCACAGGTGCGTTTTTTTTATAACTCCCTCACGATTCAGTAGGGATGAACTCCAGCAATACTCCCACTAGGGAAAGATTCCTGACCTCAACGCACGTAGCTCAAAGAGAAGCTACTTTTTTTAAAAAAGTTAGACAGTGACGCCTACGTGCGTTTTCTTCCTCTAAGTTTTTGCGAAGCTCTTGCGATCCGTGGCGACCGCCCACTGCGAAGAGCCAAGGCGAGGTCGTACACGTGCATTCTCTATGTAGGTGGTCTTCGTTGGTGGGCGTGGGTATTTTACCGTGCGGCGGTAGAGAGATTGATGATTTCGATGCACCAAATGAAGCAATATGTGACGGCTTTAAGGTAGCATCATTTGTAACAACTCGCTTAAATGTTGTAGTTGTTGTACTGACAGATATTTTGACACGCCTTGCAATATCTCTGATTATAGTGGTGAAAGGCAGCGAATTTGTAGGCTCTTTAACTTTGGTTTCTTTTCCTTTCCTGTTCAAAAGTTAACAACATTTTTCTAAAACATAAGTTCACACATATCTTGTTCTCTTACTAATTACGGAAGTGAAGGAATTAAATAACTCTATTAGAATGCGCTTATTTATATAATTGCTTTTTACACTTTTAAAACCTGAGATGTAAATTCACGTGATGTTGAATGGAAGTGATAAAGCTTGCCGGAATAACAGTTCAAGCTATAAAAAGATAGCACAGCTAAATCAGCCTTGACAGTGCTGTAAGCGGTAGTGGTAGTGCTGGTGGTAGTGGTAGGGGTAGGGGTAGGGGTAGGGGTAGTGGTGGTGGTGGTGGTGGTGGCAGCGGCAGCGGCATGAATCATGTGATCTCCAATTGCAGGGCCGAGGTGTGGGAAGAGGGCGGGGAGGGCGGGGGCGGCGGTTGCGGCTGTGGCGACGTTGTTAGTTGTAACGTCAATAAGGTGGTTGGCAAGCCTGCCATTCATTCACGTTCTCGTTCTGCGAGGATTCGACGCCTAACAACGTCACAGGAACCACTACCATTTCAATCGTCATAGCTGTTGCTGCCACGTCTTCCATTACCTTGTTTCGCAGGGACAAAAACTCGCCTGCCGGGTTCGCTCTGTGCGTTCTCTCCCCTGTCAGAACCGACAGGTCCATTTGTTTTTCCATTCATTTTAACGTGGGGTAGCTAGAGGAGGGTATGGTTCTCTGTTGACGTTTGTGTGGGAGATACCGGAGCGAGGAGATGCAATTGTGAACCGCTGGACGAGAAGCGTGGGATGGAATGTTTGCTAAAAAAGAAGTTAAAAGAGTATGTAAAAAAGTAATAGTAAAATAACATACGCAATGCATGCTCACTACTTTCATTTAGAATAGCAGAATAGAGAAAGAATCAAGACTCACAATTATTTCATCTATAAAATGTTCATTGCATTTATAATATAGAATTCATCATTTTCTCAAATTGTTCATTTATTCAATAACATGGTTTTAAATGGAAAATTTTGGTTATGTAATATTTTTATGAAATGTACGTCGTGTTGCAGATGCTCGCGCTAAAACAAAATTATTATAGATAATCAGGTCATTAGAAGAATATGTTTTAGAAGATGATTTTTAAAAACAAATTCGATCAAGAATATTTTGGCGGACATGCTTCAAAATTTGGGTTCAGTTCTTACCATATCATTTGATACATTTGACAGACTTTTTTAGACACGATGAACAATAACATTCTAATCTGATAACAAATATAACTGTGGAAATATAACGTGAAAATATTTGAAACTATGATCATTCACCTGCTTTCTGTATGTTAGTTATTACGAATTTAACATCAACAAAAAACCACCTAGCGCAGATCTGGCTGAAATGCCACCCATTTGTAAGTTCTGAATTTTTCCTTTTTCCACTTTTCTAACTTCATTCAATTGTACAATGTACGCTTCTTCTTTCAAAATTCTTAATTGACCTTCCCGTGCCGACCTTCATTTCTCTGTTTCTTACCATGCTAATATTTCCCTCCTCCTTAGCGACCTCTTCTTCCTCTATTTGCATTCAGTGGCGGATTCAGCCGATCATTATGGAGAGGGCCATCTTAGATTTTTGTTAAATAAGAAACATTGGCTATTATATTGTATATTATTATTGTGGTGTATATATGATAGTATGCAATATTATGTTTTAAATAATGACATAATTCCTACATAAATATATATTTAAACCAATTTGGTCAAATAAGAGGTCTAGAACAAACGAAATCTCTAGGCCTTTTTGTGGGGGGCCCTGGGCTTCATGCCTCCCTCCCTCTGGATTCGCCACTGAACACCTTAGTATTATTCCTTGGTAGGTATTAGTAGACTGTGCAATACATTGAATTATGAATTTGAATTTACATTCATTTCCCTAGTCGTCAAATCGTCATTTCTAGAGAAAACAAGAAATACAGTGCTTATGTGTTCGTATTCTTTCGAGTGCGATAAGGCACAGAACCCGAAAGTTACATTAAAGTGCGTTTTGAATTTGTTTAATATCCGTAGAAGAAACGCACCATAATTGGGGAGCTCAGAATAATTTTATCGTTATATGAAAATTGGTTTTTTTCAGTAGTCGATTCCAAGAGTAGAAAAATTACCTATTCCTGCTGTTTATCAAATTGTATATTTATTATTGGCAAAGTAGTATCCATGATATCTTGATTCCAGTTTCTATTTATGTATGTTTACTTAATTGATTTTGTTGCATGGGTGATCTGTAAGATATGTTTTAATGAAACTGCAGTATAGATTAGAAAGAAGGCTTACTACACTATTCTGTTGAAAAGAATTGTCTACATATTGTATTATTCATATTGATTGTTCATAGTTTTATATTTTTAAAACATGCTAATATACTAAATGTATAATATTCTTCATATTCCTTTTTTATTATATACAAACCCAACTTGTTCTGATGAAATTGTGAATATTGAATTTTAACCTAATTTTTAAGGAATTGTATTTGAAAATAAAATTATTTTCGTATCGTACATATACATTTTAAACCTCCTCAATAAATAGTAATTTTAACGACAGTGCAATTTGTAACAATCTATTACTAAATAAGGAAGAATAGTATACATTGATTAACTCATACAATCAATCGAGATGTTCTTCAAATTTCAACTTCCCTTCCATGTTCCTCCCCGCTTGACTTGGCTTGTGCGTGTGCGCAGGGCTGCTGGACACGATCGCGACGACGGCGGACAGCAAGGACTGCCCGGGGTCGTGCGTGCACATGCTGGCGTCGCTCATCTGCGACGAGGTGCTGGAGGACGTGCCGTGCCCGTCGCCGTCCATGCGCTGCTGCGCGGACCCGCCCCCGCGCCCGCCGGGCAACGCGTCGGCGCCGCCGCCGCCACCACAGTCCGCGCCGCCCGCGCGCCCGCCCGCGCCGCCCGCCAGCAAGCCGCCCGCGCAGCGCCCGCCCGCGCGTCCGCCCGCCCGCCCCGGCAAGCCCCAGGTGAGCCATCGCCCGCCGCGTCATGCGGCCGCACCTTTTCATTCATCTCTCATTTGCAATTCATCTCTGAATTAATCCGTGACTTAATCCCTGAATTAATCCTTGTATCAACCCCTTGAATTAATCCCTGAAATAATCCCTGAATTAATCCCCGAATAAATTCCCGAATTAATCCCTGAATGAATCCCTGAATTAATGCCTTATTACTTCCTTATTGCTCCATGTATTCATCTCTGATTGATCTCCGAATTAATCTCTGGATTAATCTCTGAATTGATATCTGAATTAATGCCTGGAATTAATTTCATTAATCTCCGAAAAAGTATAATATTTAGATGTTGAGTGTTATAGAATGTAATTTTGAAGGTCTGGCTGCAGTTTTAGAAAGCGGAACAAATACTTCCGTTGTCTTAAGACCAAGAGACATTTTTCTTGAGGATAGTGGTCGTGAAGTCCAACAGTGGAAATGGCTTCACTGCTAGGCCGTCATGTTTACAATGCAGCAAAGAGAAAATGTATGTGGGAGAGTTGTTTAGAACGGCGGGCAAGCAAACTTGCTCTCTTAGGGTGACAAACGATCGTTCAAATACTGACGGTTGCTCTAATAAAAAAAATTGATAACGATTCAAAGTACAAAAATAAATGTATTAACATATTATGTTACACCAACTGCTTTGAATGTTGTAATTTCTTAAATCCAAATATTAATACTTTTAATTATGTTAAAAATATATTATTTTGGATTATGTGCATGGTAGATATCAATGCATCTATCTGAACGGCTTGTATATCCACCCCTTAAAAAAATCTTTTGACAAGAAAGTACTCATTTAAATACTTTCAAACATCACAATGTTTCAACCTGAACAACGTGTTGAATAAAATGTAAGTCGGATAGCAATTTATTTCAAACCCTTTGCGGAAATCCCTTTCTATCCCTTAATATGTAGAGACTCATTTTTCTTGATGCCAATTTATCAAATTAGGACAGAAAGGAAAGAAGAATTTTTAATACGCTTGAATATCCCATTGCATTCCAATTTATGCTGTGACCGTGAATCAGAGTGTGAGGTAATTTAGAACTCACATGAACTAGTTGCACCAAAAAAATGACAGATTTTCTCGTACCATTTGTAAGTTTCGTAAAATGATAATAATAATAATTATTATATAAACAATTTATGCTTATGATTATCATTATAAGGAATGTGCCAAGTTTGAATTCTTCTTTCATTCTTTATTCCATTAAAATACTATTCCTCTTTGAGTACTTTACAGTTAGCTCACAAAAATATTTTCTTAAAAATTAAATAAATACACACAAAATATTTCAGAATAAAACAATTAGAGAACATTTCAATAATAACATGATTGTTGATTTTTCGTTTCTTTACTTTGCACTCTCCTTTCATTTGAGCAAAAACATACATTTTCTCGGTTTTCTTTTTTTGTTTCTATTTGTTTAATCGAAATGAGGCTCTCAGAATATTTCACAAGATCAAAAGAATAAAACGTTTAGTATGAGAACAGTCGAGAAAAAATGTTGTTTGATTGTTTGATGTAAGCAAAATTTTAAACTCTCTTATAATAGAAACATTTTGATTAGCAGATTTACATAATTTGCAAAAGATTATTCAAACTATCAATTAACCTTTAAATAACGAAAATTGCTAGGGAATAATGGACCGTTTCTGAAATATTCAAAGCATTTTTTTTGACTTACCCTACTTACTTTCGATATATTTTGAGTGAATATAAATTTATTTCTCTAACAACTAGTGACTTCTATGTGTGTCAGAGAGTCCGCACCCCTTCCGACCTGAAGCCGCAAGTGAACGCCTACGCACTTCATTGTTTATGCATGTGATGGATGGTAATGGTTTTAACATCTGGGGTCGTCGGGGACACAACAGGTTTCTGTATTTTATGGAATACTCTTGTTTAAGGGTTTGATGTTCCGGATGAAATGTTTGACAGTATAATGGTAAATCCTGTAGCTTTTATATTCAATACGAGGATATTAACGAGCACCATTAATCAATATGCAAACAATTAATTCACGCCAATTGTGAATTTCTTCCAAAAGATAAGAATACTTTCCTGATCTCAAAATCTGCAACAAATTCTTTATTCACCTATACTTTTGAACAACTTCAAAAAATATTTTTTAAGTTCCTCTCTTCATTGATGAAGTGATAGTCTAAATAATACACATATTGCATCACTAAAAATAAGAAAAAACATTCATCTCTTACTGATTCTTGTATTTCCGGTGTAGTCTTTCTAGGAGTTCCACAATTTTGGAATCGGCATGTAAAGGGTATCCTGCTGTCCGCTGGATAAATGCCCTCTGGATAAAATTGAATAGTGACGAATAAATACCCTAGGGGAAAAATAGGGGCACTCGCAAGTCTATACCAGCGCTTCTTGCACGAAAATGCATATAAAGTCGCGGTGATATTCAGCTCTGACGAAATAGACAAATTTCATGCAACATTTTTAACGAGAATTTACGCTTTTGAAGCCAAAATGGCAAAATAATTATTTATTTCTAATATTTTGAGAACCGCGCTGGTGGTCTTTATTTCACATGCTATGACTTACTTTCATTATTCTTTTACGAGGATGACAGTGTGCTCTTGAGAATTACCAAACTAAGCAATTGTGATGCATTAACAGACAATTTATTCATTTGTTTGAAATGCCCTTCCCAGTCTACATACTATCTAAATGAACTCCGAGGTCATGGCGTGTGCGTAGTGTGAGCGCTTGGCATTGTACGCTTGTCGTTATCGTGCAGTGATCCCGCAGCAGCTTAGGGCTAGATTCGCATTAAGCCCTGTAAGATCGCGAAACATAGCATAATGTATGCTCAAAATTCATTTTCCTCTCTTTATGAAGGTATTTGTTCTCTAAAGCTGAAATGTACGTTATGACAGTAATATATAATGTAGCGGCACAGATTCATTTTATTGTGGCATCATATGACTACCCAACACCCACCTAAATTAAGATACAAATCAACTGATGTCACTGCAGCGCCTCTGACCGGGAGGTCCTAGGTACGAGTCCTGACGGCGGCAGGATTTTCGACACTAGCACACACACACTTACACTAACATGCACTACACTACCACATATTCCGGGAGACCGGTCGGGATCTTAGAGCTTGTCCCGGCTGGAGAGGTGCCCCGCTGGTGGGAGAGTCCTGGTTAGGGGGAAACCCTACTAGCTGACGGTAGGTCGGCGCCGGATCTCGCCATCCAGCGGGGAAAGATCACCGCCATCTCCCGAGAAACAACATGCACTACACTTACGTGACTAAAGACGAAAGCAGTTGACGCGCCCGGAAACACGAAAGAATCAATCAATCAATCAATAAAAGATACAAAATACACTTGCTGTAATTATTAATACAATGGTTTTAAAACTGATAATTTTGATACAACAATCTTGCAGTACCGAACCAAACTAGCAACTGAATCAGAATGTTTCTTCACACTTAAAAATGAGCATATGTTAGTTCAAAACAATTAAAACCAGTAGTAAAACTATTAAAACCAAACGTGCAGAAATAATTACGATTATGACGTGATCTCACAACATTGCATGAACTACTTTTCATAAAGTCTATTTACGTGATTCATGAAACTTAGTACTTCACTCACTCTAGGAAGACTTCGACATTTGTACCGGGAGAGATTACTCTGAGCAACAACTGATATCACTGCAGTGCCTCTGAACGGGAGGTCCTGGTCTAGCGGCTGACTGCTCTGATCGGAAGTTTTCCGTAGTTTCTCGATTAACACCAGGCGAATGCCGGAGACCTACCCTAAAAAATGGGCCACAGACGGCGCGAGATCTTTCCTTCCTCTTTCTTGTCCAATCCTAACCCCTGACTCACACACACTTACACTGTCATGTACTACACTACCACTCCTGTCGGGAGACCGGTCTAGAGTTTAGAGCTTGTCCCGCCTCGGGCGGTGCCCCGCTGGTGGGAGATACCTAGTTAGGGAAAACCCCACTAGCCGACGATAGGTCGGCGCCCGATCCCGCCATCCAGCAGGGAAGATTATCGGCACCTCCCGGGGGGAACATACTGTACACTTGCGGAACTAAGACCTTAGCAGTTGACGAGTTTGGAATCACTAACAATCAATCAATCAACATTTGAGTGGCTTTGAATCAACAATAAGTGTCTGAATCATGAAAAGTGAATTTCTTGAGCAGAACATAGTATTGTATATTAATCTACCAGCAAAATAAAATGTGTCAAGCTCTTTTAAAATGTGATATTCATTACTTTTGCTCTTCAGGATGAAATATTCTTTTTGTTTTACTTATATTTGAGACGAAATTCATCATCATCATAGTTCATCATTAATAGTTCATTTATATAAGAGAAAAAAGAAAATTTTGTGTTAATAGTACAATGTTCTCTATTTCCCTTTTACAAGCTAATTTCTGTACTATACGTTTGTTCTGAGATACGTAGAAAAAATTAGAAAATACTCCTTGCACTGATATTGGTCTTAACTTCCATATATTTCTCAGAATTTCCATATCCTTTTCGATAATAACAAATCTAACTCATTTAATGACATTATCATTGTAAAAATGTTTTTCACATATATTTTTCATTCATTTCTCGAACTATTTATTTCCGTCAGTTCTTTACGTGTATAGCTTTGCGGAAATTCTAGAAATGTTTTCGTCTCTACTGAGGGATGAAAGAAATGTCTTGCTTCTTGACATGCCTTGTAAAACAGATTTACGAACAACACAATAAAGCGTTTTAATGTGTTTATCCTCTTTGATTAAGGTAAAGTCAAATATTATTCCATTATAATCATCTCGTAATAAAGTACTTTACCGCCCTAGTGTGGTAATGTTCTGCATTATGACATTAGGCCGGCGAAGTAATGGCGTACATTGCCGCTCTTGAAAATATTTTGGACTTCTTTGTGTTGTATACTTCACTTTCCCTCTTAAAACACGCTAGTATCTAAGTAAACTTACTGATATCAATATTTTGATTAAGTGATATTGTACCCTTGAACATAGAGTAGTGGGTCTAAAGGCTACTTGGTTTCTCCTTCTCTGACTTGTCAGAAAAGTACCTCATTCAAAATATCAAAACCTATTCCGATCTGGAATTAACTTTTTTTCACACCAATCTTTAAAAATTAAATACTCACGCTCAAATATTTTTTCCTTAATTTGTTGAGTAACTTACTTTCTGCTACTACTTACGAATCAGAATTAGCTCATGCCGAAAAGTATACACCAAGTGTATTTCAATAAAAACAGTGTCGCCACTTATCGGAGAAAAAATGTGAATACTAAATTAAAGCATAGGACGATATATCACATTAAATTTAACAATGTTTTACAAATAAAATGTTGCACGATATTTGTGTCGTAACATCTCATTATAGTACTCAGTTGATTACCAAACTCAACCTAACGGTCTTGTTTGGAAATTTTCCAATCTCATATTGTAATAAGATGATTTACGACACTGATATTGTAAATAACTATTACCCTAGCAACATCGTCTACCATAACTAGTTAACAGTAGCTCTTGGACGTTCGTTCGGACGGGCGGTCGTTTGAACTGTCGGGCGGACGATCGGATGGACGGTCGGACAAACAGACTAACGGATGGACAGACGGACTAGTAGATGTTTTCCCGTCAATCGATTTTTAGTATCAACGAAGAAGAGTTATCCATTTTTTCGTAACCAGGGTCCAACAATATCTTTCTGTCGAAAAATTGCTGATTTTCGCCTCACGATTATAATACTTTCTCTTTACTACAGAATTAAATTTGTAGGCAGTGGAAATTATGTAATAAGTTCATCGATGTTACGGAGTTATGAATAAACTCGAATCGAATTACGAGCTACGAGTTACGAAACTCAACGTTCTTTGGTGCTGTTACCTGTTAAAAAAGACCTTCCTTCGAAAACAGATAAAAAACCGGTACGTCTTAGGAACATTTTCCCTGCAAGCTCGTAATTTAATGCAGTTTTACTCAAGGTGTCAAGAATTATGTGAAAAAGGCTACCAATTCATTTTGGTTTTTCCGAATGAATTTTGTATGTACACAAATATCATTTTTTTTAGTTTTTTTATGATTTGCAAATAAAATTGTATTCTGAAAATGCAGTGTTGTGTTGGATTACAATGCATTTCGTACTAAGATTCACAAACAAATCTAATTTTTGTGAATCTTAATTAGGAAAAAAGAAGCTTTTAATTAAAACCTGTATGGTAGTTATTGTAGTGCATTTTTTACGCTCCCACTTGTAAGTTTTCATTTGTAGCATGTCAAAAGTCGTGTTGAATAAACGTCAGCAGAGCTTTGCCTGTACAATATGCAAAGGCCCTTAATGTCTCGAATAAGAAACCGCCTTGTCACTAAAATTAAAAATGCTAGAGTTGAACGTCACTGAAGCAAGTTCAATGCCGCTGTAGGTTTAGCTGCAGTATTCTCCTCTTCAGAGCATAAGCATTTCGCTGCAGCCGGATGTTTTATGACGAGCGAGTGCTCGTGAAGCACGCAGTTGGGAATTCACGCCGCTGTACCTTCTACGAACTGCTAGAGGAAAATGCACCTCAAGAGTTCAACGGACTTGATTATTGTATCACTCAGGGTACTTCAGAGTGGATCCGTGTTGGGTCGAAAAGAGTTCTGACGCGAACAGACGACCGATTCTGCTGCACGACAGTGGTCACATTGCAATCCTCTGCACCAGATCTTCGTCTTGATTGATTAATTGATTGATTGATTGATTAGTGATTTCGGGCGCGTCAACTGCTAAGGTATTTTGTCCCGTTTATGTAGTGCATGTTTATCGCGGAAGATGGCGGAGATCTTGCCCTGCTGGATAAGGGTAGAGAGGGAGAAAAAGGAGAATGTAAATGAATGATTGCGCGCGGTCCGTGGCTCGTGAGTTAGGGTACTGCTCCGGCATTTGCCTGGCGTTGATCGGAGATATTACGGAAAACTGCCGATCAGACCATGAAACCGCAAGACAGCGGCTGAATCCGTTCTAGCTGACAATATAGTGTCGAAAATCCTACACCCGTCGGAATTCGAACCCTAGTACCTCCCGGTCAGAGGCACTGCAGTGATATCAATTGATGCCCTGAGCAACCCTTGCCGGTGATCTTCGTCTTCAAATACACTTTTAGGCTACATGAAATGGTTACGAAAACTAGTGGGAGTACGAGGCATAACGATACTCCATCTTAATATTATTACTCAACAATTACTTACATTTTTAACAAAAAGTACATGAAATCAACAAATATATTAATTCAGAGGTAAATTGAATTGTGAATGAAATCTGTGGCATTAATACTGGTGAATCAAGACAAATTCGAAAATAAATTCGAACATTTGCAATTTTCAAGATTTCAGAGATGTGAATAAAAAATATGTCAATTCCATATTCAGAGACTTACTTTCTTCTATTCGAGCAAAAATTTCAAAGAAAAAATTTGCAACAATATCACAAAAAATTTTGAAAATATCACATGTGCTTTACGTAATGTACGCTCACATTACGTAAATGTGGACGTACTACAATGAAAATATATTAACAACCTCCGCAACTGCCTAACTAAATCGTACTAATGTATTTACCAAAATTAAAGTTTCTAACCTAACAGTTATACATGACACAAACTTCCATCTATCCACACAGACATCCACATTTTCAGGTTTGCATGTATCTCTTCGCCATCTGACCCAAACTTCACCATCTTTGGAACAACATTAATCTCCGCATGTGTGCGAAGTTCAAGTCCAAAAGAACACAATATTCGTGACAGAAAAGTTCAGATAGTATTGCCGAGGTGATTCCAATCTTTTTCCTCTCTGTATACAGTTAGTAGGGGGATGAAAAGTAAATAAAACCTATCAATGAGAGCTATATTTTATGCGAGACATATTTGTAAAAGACGTACAGATTCCTATTGTTTTAGTGAAGTTTGGTTCATATTTAGCAGAAACTTTCAGCAACCCATTTCATATATTTCTTCCGCAATTTCCTGTCGTAATATCACAGATTTGAGTCACAGGGCTTTTAGTTAGAATAAATTGCCTAGTGTGTCTACAAGTATGTCCACGTTGCTCAGCTCAGTTTGGCGAAATAATAAAAACTAATTGATATATACATGTCGAGCTTCCAGTAAGGCTGTTTGCCATAATGAGCAGAGCGACCATGCTGGAGTTCTTGTGTTTCAAATTTTCGGCCGTAAACATTCATGTTCTCCTGAACGTGAAATTTGAAGAATATGGATTCTCTCTGAAAGCACCCTACGGTTCCATGGTTTTCAGTGAAACTGTTAAGATTTTTTATATGTTGCAACTTTTGCTTATATGAAGATTCTGGGAGACATGTAGGTAGAACGAAACTAAGTCAAAGGAATGTTTGTGATGACTTTATTTGTGGTTTCTGTGATGCATTGGGAAGCGCACGCTGTAGAAGGGTTTTAGACTTCGTTTATTTACAACTTTCTCTCGGCGAGATAACATGCGGTAGTAGTTTTTACTTTCTTGCATACTACTTCCGTCCGTGTAGAGAAACTAATATAATGCTACAGCGAAAAATGACAATTTGTGTCAGAAAAAAGTTATATTGTAGATCATTGATAACAAGAATGTGCGTAATTAGTGTACTATGTAGTCTTTTAACACACTGTATTGTCAGATTCGAAGTGTTTGGTGTCTTTGATAACGAAAAATGCTTTAGGGTAAACCGTCAGTTTGTCAGTTTGTTCTTCTGTGAAAACGTTTGCCAAATTTACCGCTAAACCGTTGGCAGAAGTTTTACCTAATTTGATATTCCCCGCCCGATCTGACTAATGTCGTGGCTGTTTGAGATTGAAATGGATACTTCGATTATTAGAGGTCCTATACACAAAACCACAACAAAATTTTCGCAGATATGGCTCCAAATTTCATCTTTAAACATTTACACGGTACAGGTGCAGGCACAATTTTTTCTGAATTATTTTTCTCTGAATCATTGCAGTCCTTCAATCAAAAACAATTCCAGAAGTTATATTTGTTTCCACTTAAATAAAATGCTGAAACAATGAATTGTTTTGAGCTGTAGATTTTACGTACTTGTTTACAAATTAATCGTAGAATGCACATTAGAAGTTTCCGTGTTTTCAGATATGTATGAATGTGCATATTTGAAAACATTGATGATAATGGTACGTGATTAATGATTCATGTGTTTGTTTAGTTTTCTCGTTGATAAAGCATGATCCTACGCCTACAAATTCGGTCTGTCTGTTTTTCGTTTCAGCAACATTACTCCTCTTCATCTCTTGTCTTCTAAGACACTCTGCCTACACGAGGACACGTTTCGGCGTGACCTCTGTACCGATTCCAGGAAATACAATTACTTCTCAGCACACTCTATTGAGCAGGCACGTCAATCCGCGCGCTCAAGAGCTATTTGCCCGCCTGGGAAGCCCGGCGCACCTACGAGCTCGGACAACTTCCCCTCACTTTGCTCCCTCTTCCCCTCCCAATCCAGAAAGGTGTGTACGCGCTCAAGCTAGAGGCGCGCGGCGAAGAATTTGTTCTTTCAAACCACCGGAATTTGAATTAAGATTACATTATTTCCTATTTATGTCTATTTTACTTTTATTTTTCTTCTAAATTTTCTATTGTATAAACATTTTTGCCAAGGGTCTGGAATATGTTTGAATGGCGAATTCATTCTTCGTTTTCGTTTCGTTTTGTGTTTTTTAATCATTCAGTTATTTATTGTACTCAGAAATTATGTGAAATAAATTAAGAAGTCTCTATAAGTTAACAATTCTGGCTCACGGACGGAGAGTGCTTGTAAGGGGCAAGAAGCTGTTAAAGTCCTAACCTGAACGTAGAAAGTTAATACTTTTATATTTCTCTTAGGTAAACACGATTACAAAATAAAGATACTTTCAATTCAAATTGTTTAATTTTACTTTCAATTGAGAATTAAAAAACCTGACTGATATATTATTTCATTTTAATGGTTCATTACTTTGTTTGAAAGAGAAAATTAGAATTATTAATAAATAATCTTAATGAAGTTTCAGACAGTTATATGTATTTTTTTTATTTTCAATTATTCAATTTCTCATTTTGTACTACGTTTTGATGAAATTTTTTTCATCACTTTCAAGTGCTGAAAAATATATTTGTAAACATTTAGGTTTTACCTTAAGATTTTCTAGGATTTCAAAATATTGTAACTTACCAAGAGCAAATTGATATAATTAATGATCATATGATAAGGAGATGTATACGATATATAGAGATGTACTCGTGAATCTATTAACATGTTTTCACATTTTAAATTACAATCATAACAAGTTAGGAAGTATGCATCATCATTTTGAGACCCACCAGTTTGATTAATTAAAAAAGGTATAAATGATCGACGTCATTTATCTCTGTTTGTAATTATTTATAATTGTAACAATAATAATAATAATAATGATAATAATAATAATAATGATAATAATAATAATAATAATAATAATAATAATAATAATAATAATAATAATAATAATAATAATAATAATAATAATAATTGTAATTATAGATTACCTCGATCATTTATACATTTTTAAATTAATTAAACAGGTGGGTCTCAAAATAATAATGCATACTTCCTAACTTGTAATGAATACAATTTAAAATGTGAAAATATGTTATTAGATTGACGAATACATCTCTATATATTGTATACATCTCCTTATAAAATGATCATCAATTGTATCAATTTGATTTTGGTAAGTTACAATATTTTGAAATCATTAGTATCTAGAAAATTAAAATGTAAGAACATAAATGTTTACAAAAATATTTTTCAAAATGATGAAACTTGAAAAATGATGATATACTTAAAAATTAAGCCAACAAATGTAATTTGTTGCTTGATTAAAAAAATGTAATCAAAACGTAGTAAAAAATGAAAAATTGAACAATTGAAAATAAAAAAGCAAGTATATCATAACTGAAACTTTATTGGGATAATTTAATAACAAGAAAATCATTGGACAGTTAAAACTAAAAAATCAAGTAGATGGAAATTAATGTAGCTAAAATTTGTGATAACTGTCAAGTAACTCCTCCCAAAGATTGTCTTAAGTAAGGTATCTAATGACGTTCCTCCACTCCGGCACTATTTGTACAACCCTTTCTTTTAAATCTCTCGCCAATTTCTCTAGACGCAGTGCCCGCGAGCTCTAGTTATCTTGTTACCTTGCCCGCGACCTTGACATGCCTGCTATAGAACATTACTTTTTATCTCAAACAAATGCTGCAAATTACTGTGATACATTCATGCGCGAAATCAAGTAATATTTTCTGAGTTCGACCAAACACTTGAAAGAGATATAATATGAAAGGCGTACGTTCAGTACGTAGATGTACGTATATTCCATATTTCTACAAACGTACCATCAATGTTAAACAATAACGTAAGCAATAACAATGTTAAGCAGCAACACAAGCAATAACAACGGTTTTTGAGAAATGTGGTGAAAAAAATAAATTTAATCGATTTGTTTAAATTACTTGTTTATAAAGAATGGTATTATTTTGATAATGATATTTCTCTTTACGAGTTTTGCGATTAAGTTGAATTCATCATTATTTTGGACACTGAAATCATTTAAAATTGCTTACATTCTGAAACAAGACAAAAACATTTACATTTCAATAACAAAACTTCCTAAAATCTAGAAATAAAATATTAAAAAACATATTTATAACAATCATAAACGATAATAGTGTATAATTACTGTGTTGATAATGGAATTACTTGAATTGTGAAAACCTTACTTAAACTTCAATTTCTAAAGGTAACGTTTTAAAGAGATGAAGCACTCTCGTAGCCTTGGCACACACCCGTCATAATCGGAGAGCATTTCAGGCAGGTCTTTGTTCGAGGAGACGATGGTAACCAGGAAATACCTAAATGAGGCCAATGGCCGGTGAATGAGATGCGAACTGAACCAGGTACTACGCCGAAATTGCGAATACCGTTTCGAGGTCAAGGGGCGAAATCTTTGGTTCGTGCAAGACGCTTGACGCCCCAGCTGCACACTGAAGGTCGAGGGTCTGGTGCCCGAGTGTTCCAGTTACTTCAGGACACATTAATGAACAGAGAATGCCCCCTACAAAGGAGACAGCGGTAGCAGGATGTTGTAGAATGGCTCATCGAAATTGAAAAGGAGGTGCTTACATTTTTAAATCACATTTTCTACATTTGCGATGTGACGAAGCAACGAAAGAACATTGGTAGATCGGGAAGAAATATGGGTGCCGAAACAGGTCGCAAGACCTAAACCTTGTAGGGAAGAAGAAGAAGAAGAAGTCATTTGCATTGTGTATCTGATGGGATTTCGCAGCTGCTAGGTTAGTACGTATTTTATATCTGTAAACATTTTTAATTTAGGTCGTTGCCTCTGAGCTCGATGTTTCCACATATTTTCCTCTCAATGTCGTGAGTTGACAAGTGTATTTTATTCTTTAAAAAGCGAAAGATAATAAACTTTATATAGAAGCATCCTTCCGAATATTGTTATAAATTGGATTAAAAGCGTTCTTAGCATGTTCTGAGTTAAATTGTCAACTAGACTCTCATGGCGATCAGAGATTTGTTTATGATAAATAAGCTTGGTTTTGATAATATCACCTTACGACCTGAACAATCTGGATTTGCACAGAGCAGAAGGTGTGACACCTCATGACCTCAAAAATAAGGATGTTGACATATCAAATGACGTAGTAGTTGTTAGAAAGATGATTGACGGCGTGTAGTGATAAGTTTTTCACATGTAATGCGAGGGTCTGTTATAAAATAGTTAACTAAGATATCATACCTCCGATAGTTTGCTGCGTAATTTCGCACAAAAATGAAGAGTTATATGCATTTTGGGAACGATGTGGGTAGAAGTAAAATCTGTGACCAAAATATTTTTCAGTATAAAGCTGTACCTATAATATTAATATATTCAAGGAAAATACAACTGAAGTTATACTTTTTCAATAACTATTATTAAGAATCAATAAAATGTTTCTGAAAAATTAAATATTCGAATAACTCAGTTAAGCCAGATAATTTGTCAAGTATTCATTTTGAGTTTTAATTTGCATGAAAACAAACACAAATAACAGGATTTGTATTACAGGATAACAAAAACAATCCCTTCAAATATTCTTTTGTTGAGAGTTTTTTAAATAGTGATTCAAGGTAAACAACTCAAGTGATACACAACTCCCACATTATTCGATCCTATTTACGCCACTGACGACCGAATACATCATTCAGTATTGAAAATGCATGTTCTTAAAGTTACTGAATCCACTTCATAAATAGCACATAAAGAACGCTTATCGATGTTTTGAAACGAATGAACAAGTAAGGAAATCGCAGATGAAGATCATCTCTACCATTTTTTCTCCTCATAACCAGTTTAGGCACAAGCATTTTTTTAATTAAAAAGAATCCAAACTGTATTTTAATCCATGTAAAATAAAGTAAGAAAGATTGTAGAATGTTTAAGTGATTAAATATTTTTCTTTTTGTTTCGTTACGTTTACAAATTCTAAGGATTGTGAAAGGATTACAGTCAATAATACTTTTGTCTTGGAAATCACTTAAGTAACTCGATCAGTAATAAGATTGGATCAGAGAGAACACTTAAAGAACAATTCGTCATGTACTTAAGAATAAATTCAATACGAAACATGCTTGCTACACTCTAAATAAGTATATAGTCAGTGGTTCTGTTTCTTACTGCACTCGGTCTGGAGCGTGGACGGTGGGAGTCAAGCGTGGATGAACTGGACAAAGCTAATGAGAGAGTAGGCTTCCGCAAACGGAGCCAGGAATTACTTGGCTCCGGGTAACTACGTGGGTCCGGGAGACGCCGCGTCCTATGCGAAATGCGCATTCCCCCAGTCTAATTCTTCTTCGGTCGAAACGTTGGCACCTGTGCCTAGGACGCGGAGTCTCCCAGACAGCCAAGTAGTTAATGGGCGAAGCGATTGGTTCGCAAGGTCGCGAAGTAGTCGCGGCAATGCGAGCCCTAGCAATGTGAGTACGCTTGGAGATGAGCTGGCAGACTTGGCTTTGTAGGGTTGCGGATGCGATGGCTCCGGTAGTGCTCCGCTACACACTTGTAGAATGCGGACATCTTTCCGATCGCCAAGGGAAAAAAAAGCTGCCTTAGCCCCTGCGCCGAGATAACAGCCGCTTCTCGTAAAGAAGACGTTGGAGTGGGTGCTAGTCGACTCTTTTTGGCACTTCCAGAACATATTATCATTTAATCCTTGAAGCATACTACGCGATTTTGCGGTGATTTTCTCCTTTACAGAGTGCTCGAGCTACTTTCCAGAATGAGGGTTCCCTGCGTATACCCGATATAGCAATTATCCCCAAAGTCAAATTTGCTCAGGATTATATCAAACGATTGTGTCAAGAAGAAAGAGTCTCCGTTTTTTTAAATAATATAATCACTTCTGCCGTCTTTGAATTCTCTCAGATGCTGGAGTATTGGCTTCGCGAATGACACGCCGACCAAGTAGGAGCGGCAAGCTGCGCAGTCGCCGGCCGGCTTGAGTCTCCGTTTTTTTAAATAATATAATCACTTCTGCCGTCTTTGAATTCTCTCAGATGCTGGAGTATTGGCTTCGCGAATGACACGCCGACCAAGTAGGAGCGGCAAGCTGCGCAGTCGCCGGCCGGCTTGGATTAATCTTTTCGAGACGGCCGCTTCATCATCTTCGACGAAAGATAAATTGTCTGCTCTCTAGTTGTGTGTGCCGTGACGTTTCCCTTCGCGGGACGGGCTCTGAAATTGCTGCTTGCGAGATCCAGGGATCCTCTGAGGTCTGGGGATGCGACATCGATGTTTTCAAAACATTGTTTTAAAGATCGATACATTGAATCTGATGATTTTTAAATCCACGTTTTGTGCTCAATATTCTTACGTTTTCTATGTTAAGTTGCGAAAAATTTCCATAATTACGATTTTGTAAGAGTTAAAATACGAGTTAATAAATGGTGGTACCACTGTTTGTGTGATCGAACTAAACAAACGCCGTTTGTACTGCCTTCATCGAGCAGACTCCTTAGCCTGAACTATTTTTCAGGTGAAACAAAAAACGGTAAGACGGTATCAATTCTTAACTCTCGTGAACCTTCGTAATAAAATGTAGTTCCCCTACAGTTTTACTTCCCAACGGTAAGAAAATGTAGTTCCCATAGTCTTGTGTAGTACAACAAATGAAAACAGACATTTTTGACATTGTGTTTATTCCCCATTCGATGTTTTTATATGTGCAGGTGTCCCAGAATAAATGAAACAAGCTTCTAAGGAACGTTAAGGGGGTCGAAGATGATACGTGTTTGCCAATGAAAATGTACTTGTAAATTTCATATAACAAAGTTATAAGCTGACATTTGCCTCTGATTATTAGATAACTCCTCATCAATGAGTTTGGCAGGTACACGAAACCCCTCTTATTGAGACAACGTAACTTGCCAAACATTGATGTATGAGGAGTTGCCTAACAACAAGGGGCAACGTCAAACATTTAAATCCGCTACATGCAAATTCCCCCACCATGTTCATTGACAAAAATATCTTAGATCCAGGTACAAACTGTAGTTATGTACTCTGCATAACATTCTTAGACATCTATTAATCCGGTAGCTCGGCCGCCGCCATGCCGTGCCGCACCGCGCCGCGCCATGTTCATTGACAAAAATATCTTAGATCCAGGTACAAACTCTGGTTATGTTCTCTGTATAACATTCTTTCTGAGAGGTGTATGAATCCGGTATCTCGACCGCCCCGTGCCGTGCCGCGCCGTGCCGTGCCGGGGCATTCGGTAGCCGCGCTTCTGTGGGCTAGGCGACGGCGCCGCGTCGGTGCGGGCGCCCGCGCGGCGGCGGAGGCGCACCGTTATAATCGGGCAGGAGGCGGATGGGTCACCAGGAGGACCGGGTCAGGCCGCCGGGGCCGCCGAGCGGCCCTCGGGACCCCTGTCGCCTCGCGCCCTGGGCGAGGCTCTCGCCGGAGTGCTGCCACAGAGGAAGGATTCGAAAACAGTGCGAAGAACTAGTGAACTACCTGATGACTCCCTACGCCCATTCATGCTCGTTCGATTTCTTGTTTCCTAGTTTATGTTTGTTTGATTTCCTGCTTACTAGTATGTGCTCGTTTGATTGAACCGGGAGCGGTGGCTGAGTGCATCAACTGATGTCACTGTATAGTCGCTGACCGGGAGGTCCTAGGTTCGAGTCCCGACGGCGGCAGGATTTTCGCCACTAGCTCTTCAGCTAAGTTGAATTCAGTTGCTGTCAGGAGGAGAATTCTAGCGGCCGGCTGTTCTGATCGGTAGTTTTACCGTGGTTTCTTCGATCACCAGGCGAATGATGGACCAGTTCCCTAACAAACGGACCGCGCGCGATCTCTTCTTCCTCTTCCTTGTTCTACCCTCATCCCTTAAACACACATTTACACTAACCGGCAGACCGGTCGTGGACTTAATCCCTGCTAGGACGGTGCCCCGTTGGAGGGAGATACTTGGTTGGGGAAACCCCGCTAGTCGACGGTAGGTCGGCGCCGGATCTTGCCATTCAGTGAGGGAAGATCACCGCCACCTCCCGATGAAAAACATGCACTACACTTACGGGAAGAATGACATCTTTAGTTGTCGCACCCGGAATCCCTAACAATCAATCAATCAATCAATCAATCGATCGTTTGATTGGTACCTTTTCTGTGCTATGGAATATTTATGTGCGGGTAGAGCATGCCTGCTCAGGATCGTTCGAAAGCCCGATTGATCGCGGATTCGAATGTCGACGCAAATGTGTGGATGCTCTTTCTGCTTGATGCTTTGGAAAATGTGGATTACTCTTTCTTATCCCTTGTCGCTGAATGTTTAGGTTTGTAAAGTCCCCCTATCTGAATACTCCTTTTGTGTAGAGATTTTGAGATATTTATTCGAAACGATATCCGAAATCAATATCAATAACAATAAAGTATACCTTCATTGATATTATAAATCTTCAGTTTTAAGAAGAGAAGAGTTTTTTTAGAATATTGTTGTCGAAACATTTCTCTTAATACTGGAAAACTTTCCGAGATATTTATCTTAAACTATGTTATTATGAATTACTTTTATTTTATTATCTGCATTTATTTCACAAATATTGAAATTCTTCTCTCCTCACTGATGGCACTACTTAGAAAATGTTTGAAGAACCAAAGGGATGACAACGATTGTAAGAAGATAAATATTTGTAACAATTGACGTATTATCTTAACACAATCATCTAGCATTTTGAATGTAGTTACTGTAGTTTTGATTTAAAATTTATTGTATTGTCGGTTCATCAGCATCAGTTCCGATACTGATAAGGTCATGAACAAAATTGTCGGAACCGTCAATACTTAAATATCTCTTCCTACGTTCGAAGAAACACTACTTGTGAGTGTTGTGGTTAAACCGGTTCAGTTACAAACAATACATTATTTACCTTCGATATAGCACTTCGGAATTTATAGGATGGTCATTTGTTTCCATATTAAATACGATTTCAATTTAATAATTTAACCATTTTCTTGTTTTTGTATTACCATATGGTTTATTACCACAAACTAGTTATTTATGTATCAAGGTCGAAAAATGAATGATTCTGGATGAGGTGTTCACCAACCGAAGCGGAGCTGAGATTGGTAAACTAACTGAGTCCAAAATCATTCAATTTCGGCCGAGGTTCATACAACTGTTTTTCGTAGACTCACCTCCCCATCTCAGGTTTGCATTTTGAGAGAGATATCATTTATACCATGCGATTTTGTCGTGTAGATGCAGATGCTCTTCTACATTATTACCTCAGAAGTTGTCAATACTGTCCCAATTGTTAGAGCGTGTAGAATTTGCGGATGGTTTTAGCAATTTGTTTCGTAAGTATGGAGTGCGATATCCCAGAGATTATAATTGAGGAAGATGAAGCTGATACTGAGAGTTTACTTCCTCAAAACTCAAAGAATTCATACGAGAGAGGGTATGAAACCTTTTTGAATGGAAAAGAGAGAAACATGTAACCGTGGTAAATGAAACAACTATGCTGGCTTATCTCTATGAAAAGGTATTACTCTTTTATAAGTAAAGCTAATTTAATTGTGTAAGATAACTAACTTTATTTGTACAATAGTCCCAGACAGTGAAACAGTCAACAGTATGGAGCAAATATTCAATGCTAAAGTCGACAGTAGGTACAAAAGAAAACATAGATGTCGGGTAGTGACACAGAGTTAAATCGTTTTTGAAGCGCAAGTCAGAAAAATATGAACCTAAAATATCGAAAATTCTTACAAAAGAAGAAAAATATTTTGTTTTCAGAAAATAACAAATATTCTTTGCCAATGTGTCAAGTCACTTGTATATTGTCTTGTTTACTTGACGTTGCCATGGTAATCGTTCACTAAACCTCATTCTTGGGCTAGGTCGCCAAAGCTCACCTTTGTGGCGTATAAATTCTCTGCCAAATACGGGTTTTGAAGTGAGGGAACGAAAAAAAAAATTTTAATTTGCCATAGAATGTTTCGTATAACGAACGTATCCTGGAAATGCCGATCTCTTCCCAATTTTATATCAAGGCCAAAAGCGACAAAAATACATAAATCTTCATTGATATATTCATATTTATTAAAAACTTTATTATTTATTTACCTTCGATATAGCACTTCGGAATTTATAGGATGATCATTTGTTTCCATATTGAATGCGATTTCGATTTAATAATTTAACCATTTTCTTGTTTCAGTCGCCTGATCCTCCTCAGAAAACCAAACCAGGTTCTCACAAAGAAGAGTCTGGTGAGTAAAATTCTAACTTTAAACACTTTTCTTTGTTCATCTTCATTAGACCACTTAATAGAAATTGTTACGTTTTCACGAAATTGAACATTGAATCTGCAGATATGATCGTCGGAATCAATTAAAGTACGGTATAAAGGAAACGTCAGAAACGAGTCAAAATAACATAGAATTTCATTAATTTTCGTTTCCTCGGAATATTTGCAGATTAAAAAAGATTTGTTTTATCACTTTAGGATAGTCATTCACAAAATTTAGCTATATGAAAAATACTATTTGTTGACAAAATGAATATATTTGAAGATCAATTTTTATCGTTGTAATTTATTTAGAAATTATTCATTTCAAATGAGTAAATAATAATAATAATAATAATAATAATAATAATAATAATAATAATAACAGTAATAATAATATAATATAACGTATTACTTTTTTATCCCGTAACTGCTTATTTACATATTCGGCAAAATACTCTAAAATTGAATAGCTATATATCTTAAAAGTGAGATATATTTGTTACCAATACTTTGAAATGTAATTCAACAAATTCATATTAAAAAACGTAGTCCTTTTCAAACAGTATTTATGTGATTGCATTTGTATTTTTTATTTACAAACACCTGAAGCGCTGACAAACAAGTTTACAGTTAAAGCGCGACAATTGATTGAAGTAAAGAGTCAATCCCATACATATGTTAATCGGAGTACAGGGGCTGAATTTGTTTTATTACTTTTTCATCGTATGAATCAATTTTTGCGTGTTTTCTTCAGACTATTCCCTTTTGTCTAACGTGCAGGGAGTGGACGTGTACATTAATCGTGGACGAACAGATGAAAACCAGCAATTACAAATTGCAAATGGTGAATTCATCTACCCCGTAGAAGTGACACGAACAAAGGACACACGGACATGCAAATGATAGCATGGATGAATGGACTCACTGATGGACCAACGTACTCATGGACAGATTTATTGATGGACGGACGAACATACGAACGGTATGAGCGCATTGTAGGACGCGTGGAGGAATCACTGTTGACAGGATCACATATTAACACCAGGCTGGACAGACACATTCATTATGAACGACCGAGTATATTGCCTATTGCTTGGACGAACGAATTGAAGGACAAATGCATGTAAGAATGCAAATGAGCCAGTGAATGGACAGACGCACAAACGCACGGACGATTAGGGTGACGAATGATTAGTAAGCCTGATTGGTAAACGTACACAGAGATAAGTGAAATGGTGAGTATATTGAGTGAACAAGGGAATGGACAGACGAATTAACAGACATGTTGAAAGGCAGATTAACTGACAAGTACACGGATATAAAACAAACAGACGAAAAGATGTACGCACGGACAGACGGGCGAATGAATGAATGAATGAATGGATGGATGGAAGGATGAGTGAATGAATGGATGAGTGAATGAATGAATGAATGGATGAGTGAATGAATGAATGAGTGAGTGAGTGAATGAATGAATGAATGAATGAATGAACGAGTGAGTGAATGAGTGAATAAATGAGTGAGTGAGTGAATGAATGAGTGCGTGAATGATGGGTGAGTGAATGAATGAGTGAACCAATGAATGAGTGAATCAATGATTGAATGAGTGGATGAATGAATGAAGAAATGAGTGGATGAATGAGTGAATGAATGAGTGGATGATTGAGTGAATGGATGAGTAAATTAATTAATGAATTGAATTAATGAATGAACGAAGGAACGAACGAAAGAATGAATGAATGTATGCACTAATAGGGAAGCTCATTGACAGATGAATTGATGGATGAAACGATGAACGAATGTGCGCATCGACAGGTGAGGGAACGGACGAACCGGTCTCAGGTTGACCAGACAAAAAGCTGCCCGGCAGGGGGCCAGGCTCCCCGCCCCCTCGGCGCGCGTGCGTCCGGGGGCCCGGAGGGCGGGCGAGTGAGCACGCGGCGTGTGTCGACAGTGAAGTCGTGCCCCGGCGTGTGCGTGGCGGAGCGCATCGCCGAGTACTGCGAGGCCGTGCTGGCCAGCGACGACCTGTGCAAGGCCGGCCTGCGCTGCTGCGTGTCGCGCGACGTGTACAGCGACGGCGACCTGCCGCCCAACCTGGTGGTGATCGAGCGCAACGGCAGCCGGCCGTCGTCGTCGGCGTCGGCGGGCACCACGCCCCGCCCCACGCCGCGCCCCGCGCCGCCGCCCGCGCAGCCGCCGCAGCCCCCCAAGCGCCCGCCCAAGCCCTGCCGCGGGCAGTGCGTCAGCGGGTACGTACGCATTTACTACAGTATCGGCAGCGTGTAAGCGGCTAGGTCAAATTCAGTCGCTGTCTGGGAAATTCTAGCGGCCGGCTGCTCTGATCTGTAGTTTTCCGTGGTTTCTTCGATCAACACCAGGCGAATGTCGGAACAGTACCCTACCAAACCGGCCATGGACAGCGCGCGATATTTCCTTCCTCTTCCATGCCCTATCATCACCCCTTACACACACACGCACACACACACACACACACTCATGCACTACTCTATCACACATGCACTACACTATCAAAACATGCACTACACCTACGGTACTAATGACCTCAGTAGTTACTCAGTAGACCTCACCTAGACGGAATCACTAACAATCAATCAACGTAAGCGGCTCTGACAGTTCAATGCCAGAGTTGCCACACATTACTATAATACGCGCACGTTTTCTTGAGCCCCAGAATACCTATCCCCACTCCTTTGCCAACATTAGTTGAATTAAGAATAAATAATAGAAACGAGCGTTGTTGACCATATCTGATAACCAGAAATGTTTGCTCCCGTGTAATAGAAACTTTTTTGCATTATCTACAAATTTGATATAAAATTCCTTTCGTGAAAATAACCTAACTCCCCACTCCTCTCTCAACTAGTGAAGCGAAGGCTCAAGAAAACGTGCGCGGATAATACACCATGGTACCACCTACTACACAGATAAATTAGAGAGTTTGTGCTCGCCATAACGGGCAGTAATATCGATCTGAGCATGCGCATATGTACTAAAGTGATGCAAAACTTCAATTGTGCATGCGCAGAAGATCGATAGTGCTTTAACGTTCGAGGGTGCACAAACTCTCTATTAAATCTCGAAATATTAACATTTACTGCCAGATTATGATATGTCTTGATATCACGTTCATAACTTTCACCAAAGTCGAACCTTATCGCCTCAGCGGTTTCGTGTGATTCAGATGAACAACGCTGAACCCTGGTTGTAAGAAAGTAAACAAATCCTCCCAAGCTGATTTCTTTAGAGCAGTTCACATGACGTACCACAGCACGTAGCGGGAACTGTTGAGAGTCACTTATGCGCTTCCGGTACTGTAGGCCTCTTTGGTTTTGCATATTCGACCTGCTACTCTTCTTCCTCCTCCCGTTTCTGACCGTTATCTTGGTCACACTTCGCCTTCTCTTCAACGTCCTTCACATTCTCTTCTTCGTTCCTCTCTTCTTCTCAACTTCTTGGACCTCCATGTACTCTTGACCGCTCTTCTCATTCTCTTCTTTGTTATCGCTCTTTTCTTCGTCATCCTCCTTCTATTCGTCGTCGTCCTCTTCCCAATCTTCTTGTTCATCATTGTCCACCTCTTCTTAGTTTTCTCCTCCTACACCTGCTCTTCTTCGTCAACGCCCTTCCCCTCGTCGTCGTCGTCCTTCTCATTGGCGTCGTCTTCATCCGTCTCTTGATCCTACTCCACTTTCTCTTCGTTTTCCTCTTCTTCTCCATAGACATCCTCCTTTCTTTCCCCTTCTTCTTCGTCGTCTTTTACTTTCTCTTCTTAATTCTCTTCCTTTTTGTTCTTCTCCTCCTTTTCTTCTTTGCAATTCTCTTTCTCTTGTTCTCTGTCCTCTTCCCATTAGAGTTCCTATTTACAGCTCGAAATTCCTTAATTGGTTCCTTTTATATTATTGACATTTACCGTTTAGTTTGTATTTGTTGAATCACTTTCCGATTCAGAATATGGATAAATACTGGTTACTGCGAGCAGAAATGGGGAAGGCAGTGCACGTTCCTTCGAGTTCTCAGTTTCTCCCGCCAGGCATAATTTTCATTTAATTTGAGTCGTTCAGCATTTTTGGTGTAAGCAAAACCAATACATAAATCATGGGTACGTAACAAAAAATTTTATTCCTAATTGTCATTTTTATTTTCCTTTCTTTTTCCATTTATTTATATTACTCTTGTATTTTCATATATATATATATATATATATATATATATATATATATATATATATATATATATATACCCACATTAAACGTTACTTTGTAAAATTGCATTTAATAATATAATGACAGAAGAGGAACATGTTATAATTGTGTATTTTAGGTTGGCTGTTGTGAGGCAGTCAATTATATGTTTTTATTTACACATTAATCTTCATGAAAACAATCTGGAAAGTAAAGAAACAGTCATTTGAGATTCAATATTCCGCATGTGTAATTTTAATCGGTATAGACGTTTTACGTATTTGTAGAACTTAGAGTAAAACATTTCTATTGTATATTATTTTAACTTAAAAATTGCTACACTTGTATATCGATGATTGCTAATTACGCATACAATGTCAAAATAGTCTTAGGTATATAATTTGTTAGCAAATTTTAAGTTAAATAACAAATAAAGTCACACTCAATGTTCTAATCATGTATAACCTGAAGGTTCCGTAGATGCAATTCAAAATTTAACCTTCTGTCGGTCTATGGAATCGTTATTTATGTTGATATCCTCTCCCATAGTTTTTGTAGTATTTTAATTAAGCTTTGGTGATAAGTAAAAAATATACTTCGTCAAATCAACGAGTATCCCAGTGTAATATATAATGGCATAATCTACTAGTGTAATTCAGAAATTAATACCGTATTTACTGTAGGTTCTCTAACTACGTTTATTTATTTTGCATCTTCGTTTCTATTTCGCGTTATACGACAATTTTAAATCTTTTCTCGAAAAAATGTTGAATTGTTCTTCTTGATTTTATATTTTTTCGTGAGTTGCATTCTTCAGCAGTAACAGAGCTTCCATTATTTGATTAAACAGCTTCTAGGAAAATCGTTAATTTTAGAACATGCACAGCGTGCTTGAAGTTCAAGTTTTAGCATGATTACATGATAGTTTTTTTATCTGCCATTTTCAGTCCTTCGCGTAATGTCCGAACGCGGAGTGGTGTTAATTAAAAACTGGAATTTCTTGAAATATGCCTTTTCATCAAAGCTTCCTAACAGAAAATGCCAAAATATGCTTGTACTTTATGCATTACTCAGAATTCTATAAATAGCATATCAAAAGAGTTGAAAATATAATTCCACAATTCACCCAATAATCACCCACAATTCACCCACAATTCACTCAATAAAGTTATTCCGAGAATACAAACCTAATACACATTTCGCTTGCCAAATACTCGCCCCATCGATTCATCAGCTTAATGGTTTCCGAGTATAATCAAGTCGCTTTAAAATGAAACGAATGTTCTTCAATCGCTCTCTACTATTAATCGAACAATATTTACCTTATGAAAGATAAATACATTACCAAGTGAAAAATAAATAATCGAGTATTGTAGAGACGTGAAGAAAATAGATTTTTTTTCGTTTAGAGGGGAAATGTATATAAGAAGTACGTGACCGTAGCTCAAAATCCTTCAAAATGAAAGCAATGTACTTTGTTTAATATTAACGAAACAATTATCATTTAGTGTTAGATGTACCTGTACTTATTGAGTAGTGAAGAAAGTGATACGAATGTGTCCTTACTGTTCGTTATCTGCATGGACAGCAAAGAAGTTAATGAGCTAAGGAAGATGTACAAGAGTTTCAACCAGCATCTTCAAACAAAGTTTTTCATTCAAATTAAATTAGATAAAACTAAAAGTTTAATTCATTTTTATGATTATTGTGTGAGTCACACATGTTTCGATAATTTCCTTCCTCATTTTTATCGGTATATTCTGAAATCGAAAATAAAAAATCATCAAATTAAATTGTATGTTCAACTTGTTTCGTTTATTGATTCACTTTATTGCAGTTCAATTTACTCATCATGCTTTGGGGTTTAAATCTTCTTTTTTAATATTGCTTTTCTGACGTTCTTTCACAGTTTTTCAAAATCAATACCTACCTTAAGAGATGTTTGTTTACAAAAAACATACTATTAATATTGAAAGGTTCCCTAATTTTATTAAAGACCATCAAAATTCACAGCGATGTAAACTAATTTGATACATTTGATAAAATTAACGACATTTCTTGGTCCAAATGCGGTCACATTTTTAGGATAATAATGAGTATGTAATTAACAATATAAATATAAACATAATCGGGTACTATAACAGGGCATTTATGGAAGATAAAATATTTTTAATTCATATTGCAAGCATGAGACACAAGAAAGACTTTACCTTTAAACTTTCATGAATAACATATATAAACACTTTTAATTTCTATATGTACTACGTATAAAAACCTACAGTCACCTTCAATGTAAAATAGATTGTTTTCCCAGCCAAATAATATTAAAAAACCAAGACTGACTAAAACTACATGCTAGAGCTTGTGAAGCGGCGAAGCAGTGATCGGCAGCAGTCGGTAGCAAGTGAAGTCAAACGAGAGTCGTGTGAGAGAAAAAGGAGGTAGGCAGGGAAGGAAAAGGAGCCCTAACCATCAATACATTTAATAAAAAATATATACGTTTTCAATAATTTCATAAAATCAATATCGATAACAAATTTACAATCGTTACGTTATGAAACAAATGTGGGGAGAGTATATCCTTGGTATCCGTTCAAGAGAAATTAATGTATAAGCAGACAAATCTGTTTCTTAGAGACTCCGCTAAATGCAGCCTTTCCAATTACTTTTAAACAAATTTTTTTAGTTTGTAAATATGTAAAATATTTTACTATGAAATTTATATATTGAAAAGTTTATACTTTATATTTGTATTGGCATAATTTCATTGATAAAATAGATTATATTTGAGATCATTCAATTGTTATGGATTATACTATGAGTTAATTATGGACAATTCAAAATATTTTTATGCTTCATCAGGTGCAACACTAAATCATAACATTAAAATTACATAAATTTTGAATAAAGTAAATTTTACAAGATATAATAAATAGTATTATAAATAGAGCTTGTGAACGGCTAGATAGTAGGTCAGCACGTGAAATCAAACGAGAATTGTGTGAGAAAAATAGGTATGGAGGTATGTTATTATTTAGTGTTGTACCTGATGAAGTAGAAAAAACCGTCTGAGAAACGTGCCGTTCAATATTTTATTTTTATTTTGAATTGACTGTCTAGAATTAAAAGATATTATAATCCATGTCATTATTTCATTATTGGTAATAGAGACGCCATGTTTTGGATATTCTTGGAGTCCCTCAAGGTACCATTCCGCGTCCACCCCTGTCGACAGGTTCTTCGCGCTGTTCTGCGACGCGATCGACGCCGAGGCCACGTGCTCAGACGAGGGCACGTGCTGCATCTCGGAGGGCCCCGAGGCGGGGTCTGGCCCCGGCGGCGGCGCCGCCGCGCCGCGCCCGCCGCCCCCGCCCCCCACCACCACCCCGCGGCCCACCACCACCACGGCGCCGCCCACCACCTCCAACCTGCCGCGCTGCCCGGGCTTCTGCCTGCTCAACATCATGGCGGCGTTCTGCGAGCGCCCGTCCGTACTCATCCCGTACACGTCCAACTGCCAGCGCGGCTCGGTGTGCTGCGACAACACGCGCTCGGCCAGCGCCGCCGCCCCCGCCCCGGCGCCGCGCCCGCGCCCGCGCCCGCAGAGCACCACCAGCACCACGCCCCCGCCGCCCGACGACCGGCCCGACTGCCCCGGCTCCTGCATCGTCTCCTACCTCTCCTTCACCTGCTTCCGTGAGTACACCCACCAAGTTACAATGGCATTCATTTGGAACAGAAAATCGCGATGGGGGCGGTACAGACCCTCTGGGGGTCCATGAAATTTGAAGGGGATCAAGATCAATAAATGTTCGATTGGAGGTCAAGAGACGAAAACGAACCGTTGCTTGAAAAGGATAATCAAGATCCCAATGAGTACAAAAAAAATGAACTTAATTAACAGTTCACTGATATAACGCAACAAAATGTATGATAATAAATTACAAGTTCGCTCTTCTTTTGTATTCGTCGTTCAACCTCAGGCATTAGGTTGTTTAAGAAACTGATGAAATTAAAAGCATTCTCAACGATACTCTACAGCGCCAGAAAATACTCTCCGGAATACGTACTGGTAATGGATGGATGTAGTATATTGCGAGTGTCTCCTGAATCCCACATGCTCGTGCTCATGCCCCGAGACTGTTTACTGTGATCCATGTTCCCTCAGCAAAAAGTAATCACACTGCTGGCGCACAGGAATGTGGTACATCTCAAAATTCCTTTTTTTTTGTTAAATCAAGAAATATTTTCAGAAAATATTTTTACTAGGAAAAAAATATCATAAAAAATAGTTCAGGTGATAGAGATGTGTAACATGTCAAGTATCCATGTCTTTGGGCACGAAACAAACGGTTTCAGGCCGGATGAATTATACAATTTTTGTTGTGACCCCGAAGTCATAGTGTGTAACGTAGTTATCAAGAGAAACGTCACATTTGGAATTAGCCTTGTGTTGTGGAAATAAGTTACTCCCTTGAACTATTTAGAATTTATAAAAGAAACAGCAAATACCGCCGAAAACATAAAGGTGAATTTTTGAATAAAATAACACAAAAAATTAGAATGCCAGTTTTCATTGGGTTAATCAGCGACCAATAAATCGTGTCGTGAGATCAAAACCAATTTTTTGTTGCAAAACCGCAGAAAAGACACTAAGTGAAGTTCATTAATTAAATAATGATATTTTTTTAGTATAAAGGATATTTCATCCACAATTGGGTTTATGTTTTCAAAAAAACAACATTAATGACTTAATTAATATAACAAACAGGAAAGTCAACAAAACTGAAAAAGTTCAACCACATACACTGTTCTACAAAACTTCTGATGGTGAAGAGCAATTTTAGATTGTTAAAAAAAAACTAAGAAAGTCGCGTAATACAAGAAGATCATGGAGCACTGTTACAGAGTTAAAGAGACTATAAAAAAAGGTCTAAGTAAACCACAGAAAGCATGCATAATTCATTCGTTCTCTCGGGGTATATTAAAATATGTTGGTCCGAAATATTAATTCAATTCTTTAAGTAATTAGTAATCGTAACTAGAATTTATATTTACAGTAAAGTACTGTAAAATTTTACCAAAGGTGAAGTATTTTTTTTCCTTAAATTTCCCCCCCTTGATTTCTTGGTTGTATTTCGTAAGTTTAATAAGTAAAATAACAATCAGAAAAATAAATAGTGTATTCTAAACACAAATGTTACGTTGTTTCTATGTGATTTGTTTCATAATTTTGTCTCTGAACTTCAAAAACACTTAACAAGGAAAGAAAGAAACAAACAAACAAAGAGAAAGAAAGAAAGACGATGTATCATAAATCAAACGAAGATACGATATTTTCAGTAGAGAGTGAAATTTCATCTAGACAATAAGTTAATTTTTAGCCCGTTGTATTATAGAATAATCACAAACAAAACACTTAGGGTTGTGTATACATTTTGGTTTATTTAGATACACATTAATAGTAGACTTTAAACTGTTCTCCAAGAAAATGATTTTTTTTATGTTTTACTTTTCTTGTACACCGAAGATACATGTTTATTAAACAATGATAACATTTCCTACTGCTGACATGACTGTGGACCAGATCGTAAGAACGAAATCTGTTCGCTCTTGACCACCTCCTATGCTTCCAGGCAATGCGGAGATGTCTGACCTGTTCAAGTGCCGCAAGGCAGGCACCCAGTGCTGCGCGCCCAAGACGCTGGTACGGGAGCTGCAGGCGGAATTAAATGGAGGCAAACACGCCGCCGCACGGAACGAGACAGTGGCCGGAGGAGACCATAGGCCCACGCACGCCTCCCGCCCCACGCACCTCGGCCCGCACAGGCCGCACGGTAAGTCTCGTCTGCCCTGCTCACCAAGGCAGACGAATTGACGAATTCTCCGGTATACCTAGTAATTCGAAGTGTATAATAAATATTTCATATGTTTGGTAATCCTCTAAATAATTCGTCGTATTGAAAGCTTTAAAACAGATGGGAAAAAATAACTCTGTTTTGCTACCGAGAGCCAGTCTGTCTTCCACATCCATAAGCGCTATAAAGTGCGGTAGAGTGAGAAGTTTCAAACAGTTATTAATTCTGTCCAGAGAATTCGCTAGTGCAGGCGAAGGCATAGCGTGCTAACCGCTAAAAAATATTGAAAAAGGTAGTCTTGTGTGTATGTTAAACCCCGACAAACAACCTTTTAAGTGTCAAGTTAAAAGTCAACCTTTTAACCTACATCGAAAACGGTTCAGCTATTTTAGATAACAGATCGATCGACATACAAGCCAACACATAGACACAGGCCGACCGACAGACAGGCACACCGACGAGAAGACAGGCACACCTACGAACAGATAGACCCACGAACAGATTGACAGATAGACAAATCGACAGAGACACAAACCAACGACAGGTTGACATACCGACCAAGACGGACAGAGCGACAGCCATAAAAATCATGAACCGATTGAATTGTTTTTATAATGTATAAATTAGCATAAGAAATTATAAAAAGGATGTTACTATGAAATCATAGACTGCAATTCGTCTCGTCCCGTCTCGTCCCGTCTCGTCTCGTCCCGTCTCGTCCCGTCTCGTCCCGTCTCGTCCCGTCTCGTCCCGTCTCGTCCCGTCTCGTCCCGTCTCGTCCCGTCTCGTCCCGTCTCGTCCCGTCTCGTCCCGTCTCGTCCCGTCTCGTCCCGTCTCGTCCCGTCTCGTCCCGTCTCGTCCCGTCCCGTCTCGTCCCGTCTCGTCCCGTCTCGTCCCGTCTCGTCCCGTCTCGTCCCGTCTCGTCCCGTCTCGTCCCGTCTCGTCCCGTCTCGTCCCGTCTCGTCCCGTCTCGTCCCGTCTCGTCCCGTCTCGTCCCGTCTCGTCCCGTCTCGTCCCGTCTCGTCCCGTCTCGTCCCGTCTCGTCCCGTCTCGTCCCGTCTCGTCCCGTCTCGTCCCGTCTCGTCCCGTCTCGTCCCGTCTCGTCCCGTCTCGTCCCGTCTCGTCCCGTCTCGTCCCGTCTCGTCCCGTCTCGTCCCGTCTCGTCCCGTCTCGTCCCGTCTCGTCCCGTCTCGTCCCGTCTCGTCCCGTCTCGTCCCGTCTCGTCCCGTCTCGTCCCGTCTCGTCCCGTCTCGTCCCGTCTCGTCCCGTCTCGTCCCGTCTCGTCCCGTCTCGTCCCGTCTCGTCCCGTCTCGTCCCGTCTCGTCCCGTCTCGTCCCGTCCGTCCCGTCTCGTCCCGTCTCGTCCCGTCTCGTCCCGTCTCGTCCCGTCTCGTCCCGTCTCGTCCCGTCTCGTCCCGTCTCGTCCCGTCTCGTCTCGTAATCCGTGTTCTCTCCCATCCCCATCTCTCCCAATCACTTCCATCCCATTTAACTCCCATCCTATCCCATTCAAAACATTTCCTTACACAACAAACTCATTTCCATTGAAGATTTCATAAGCAGTGAAGACCCAATTAATTCACTGAACACAAAAAGAATCAAAATTGCCTTTATGCTAACATAAAGGCAATTTTGATTTATGGTAAGAGAGTATTTAAGGCAAATTTATGGTAAAATATTCATCTTTCACATTTGTTGATCCATTTGTAAGGGGTTAAGAAATAAAACTAAATATAACTGAAAAATATAATCTATTGTCATCAGCTATGTAATTAAAATGATTTCATAAAAATACAAATTATACAATGCAAGGGCAAAAAAATGAAAATATTTTCTTATATGTAAAAAATATTACATTGATTCTAAGAGAATTCACATTTGCAATTGAATAATTCACACATGTCAAACATGACCACTGTTGTTTTGTGGCATTTATGCAAGGACAACGGCCTAGTTATTTTCAAATCATCAACTGAAGACTGGAATTCTCCAAGGCATATACTTTTAATGGAAAAATTATGAATTATATAAATACTTTCAGGAATTCTTGAACAAGAGGCGAACTCATCATCATATACCTTAAGGTATTAGGATTGTGATAATCACATTGCTATTTGTTCCACAAGAATCTTTGGAAATATTTCATTAATTCATAGTTTTTTACTAAATAACAAGTACTACTTTTGGGGCTTAGCAGCTTTGAGAATTAAAGTATTCAATTTTCTTACTTGATGCACTGTTGAACAATAATAGCCTAGTGGCTGGAGAGTTAAAATACCTGGATATTGTAATAATTAGAAGAAAGCTGAAAAGGATTAAAGTAAAACTCTTCCAGTATACATAATTCTGGCATGAAAATACTAAGTTTCCTGCCTACTGCTAAGTGAATTTTTACCACAGCAAATCGTTGTCAAAAAACACTTATTTAATTAATCTAACTGTATCTAAAAAACAACCAATACTATCAAAAACACTGCCTCTACAAATGTTGTAGAGAGTCAAATTAAGAGTAAAATGAGTACTAAGTAAATATAATCATTTAATATTACACTCACTTCAAAGTTTAGCATAAAGTGCTTGAAGTTAGAATGGACTTAGTTATCGATCATCCCTGCCCCAAAATAGACTCAAGTGCCATACCTACTATGGAATGCAACATCGTGGAGCATGGCAAAGTGCAATTTGACATGGCATGGACGAGTCAGCAAAAGTCCTATATGAAGCCATGTATTCTTCATAGTTGCTCGTAATTGCTTAAAACAGTAAATCAGAGGCAAAAAATTAAACATTTATGCAAATCTTTGAAACAAAGTGGGAAGTCTAATATTCAATGTATATATAAATTATGGGTACTCATTTTTCTCACAATTTCATTTCCTAGAACATTTGTATAGACAATGTTTTTGATAGCATTGGTTGTTTTTAAACAACTACTGTTATCTTAATTTTAAAAAAATGCTTTTTCACAAATCTTTACACAGCAGCTAAAGCTGACCCAGCAGGAGGGGGAAAACTTTGAAGATTCAAAACCTAAACTTTAAAGACTCCAAATCCCCAGGCCTAAATGGATTAAAGCATTTCCAGTCTTTCACAAATGCAACTTTTCAGTAACTAGACTTTAAGGGAGAGCAAAATTTATTTTGTGTAGATGACAGCATTGATAATAATAAATTGACTTTGAAATATGGGAGACAATTAAATCTAAAATAAATATTCGATTTGATGAGAATATGAATTAAAATTATTTAATATTCTTCAAAATACAAAAATGTTGGCAAAATGATTTTGAATAGCATCATTATCATCATCATCATCATCGTGGTTGGCATCATCATCATCATCTTCATATTCTGAAGGTTTGCTAGATGTGTTGCCAGTTCCTATTTCTCAGTAGACTTGATAGCTTTTTAGGCCTCCAAGTGTTCTAAGCTTTTGAATATTGGTCTCTATTTTAAAGCATCATAGGAAATGCAACCAGAAAATTGCTATTTGGTATTTCAAAATTGATATTGGTGTATTTTTCCTTTACATTTGTCTGTTTTGAATTGTTGTGCTTCATTTTAAATACTATTTCACCTTATTCTGTTTTGTGTGACTTTTCCACCTTTTTCAGTTATTTTCTCATGCAGGTTCCTAAAAAAGTGATTCGTACAGCAGTTTCAAAAATACAAAAAAAGGGTCTAAAGGGTCCAATTTTTTTGAAAACAAATGTAATGTCTTGTCTTTGGCCATTGGAAATGTGTTGTTTGTAACACTTATTCTAAAGCAAGATATTACACCAGTCTTAAACTACAACTTGAGATGTAGCCTATGTAATAGAGGTTGTTTCCAATATCTATGTTCTCTGGAAACTAGTATCAAGCTCATCATCTATGTATTCAAAATACATACAATCATATATAAAATGACACATAACAATTTGATATCCAATTCAATTTACTTCCTACACACACTACACATGCTAAACAGCATTGGATACAAATGCAAATATTAGTACATAGGTCTACACTTCAGCATGTGTGTAAAATTTACAATAGGTACTGTATTAATCTAGTGGATCAATTATTTGTAGTAAAACTTTCCTGTGTGGAGCCTCAAGATTACCCTAGGACAGGCAGTACTTAGGTAACTTTGAATATCATAGTTTTGATCAGTATGATATTTGAAGATTTTGGTACAATGTAGAAAAGGAATTTGAAATATTTCCAGTATGTAGGTAGGTACTGAAGAAAATGGGCAATATTGATTTCACACTTGTGCATCAGAAGACACTAATTAATTTCACTGAAAAAAAGTTTCCTGAGAAAGTGCTACAATTTAATTAGTAAGAGCTATAAGTTTACTGAAGAATAGATTATTAAACAGGAGGGGCAGACTGTCATAAGAGTCACTGTGAAATGAATATAACAGTCAGAATTTTTTTTCAGAACATGGAAAATAAACATAAATTATTTAATTAGTCCAAAATTAACACTCGCACTTTTGGGACCTGTACTGGACAAACATTTTGAACTTAGTAGATCTTTGTTGACAGAAGTCACAGAAATAATGTCAGAATGTTGAGGGAGAAAATAGAAAGTGAAAATAGCTTCATACCAGAACACAACATTAAATTGCCAGTGTCTGAATTATGCATTATATTAGGATTGGCTTGAGATCATGAAATATTTAGATCAGTGAGACTAAACTAAAGAGAGTCAATTTAATTGTACATAAATTTTGTTTCTGCTTCTTCCTGACCACTCATGGTATGGAGTGGAAGAAGAGCTAAACCTGTAAAGATGTCTTAAGGGGTGTCATGTTATAAGGTTTACAGTGTCATGTTATAAGGTTATAAAGTTCTCATTTTGCAGCATATGGCTTAAAAACATAACTAAAATCCTATCATCATCCTCTTATGTTCCCCCTCATTCCCTTGCATGTGCCCCCTTTCATGTTGCCCTGCATGCTTCTTGCACTTTCCCCCTTTGTTCCATACACGTTCCCCAAATGTTCCTTACATTTCTCATTCATATTACCCCACATGTATCATGCAAATTTCTCATATGGTTTCCACACATTTCTTGCATTCCATGCTCACATGTTCAACTAAAAATTCAGAAACTTATTTAGTCATTTTTTTATTTAAATACTTTTCAGAAACTTATGATGGCAGGTAGTGCAGTGGCTTACCAGTGGATGAAACTGTAAATTATTAATAGTTAGAGATCCTAGAAGAGGGGTTGTCAACCTTTTTATGGACAAGAGCTACTCTCTGAATCTGAAATTAGTAGAGATTTACTTTTTAAATTGTTAATTATGTTTAGATGTCTATCACCTATGTGAAAAAATTGAAATTACTTTTATGAAAATCTGAATACTTTTTTAATTTGAAACTTTTCTTTAACAATGAAACTCTTGAAAGCATTGTAAATGCGTATACCTTTAGTTCTGCATGTGAGTTGTAATATCTTCAAAAATTCATCTTCAGTAGAAAGTCTTCAAAACACATCCTTACAAATATACTGAGCTATGCAGTACCAACATCATTTAAGTCATCAATTTGCAAACTGAAAAATATTTCTACAATTCCAAATCCAATTGTGAATTTTGAATGGTAATTATAGTTTGAATTTGATGACCAACAGTATTTGCTGATACAACAAATTGATGATCCCTACATTTTCTCTTTGGTTTGTGAAGACTGCAAATAGATTATCATACTCATCGACTTCACTGAGGGCCTCCTTTATTCATTCACTGCCCATGAAGGGTTCCATCATCATCTTCATCATCACCATCATCATTGTCGTTATCATCATTCTTTTCTTCTGCTTCTGCTTCTTCATTTTCATCATTATCTTCATCACCATCATCATCATTTTATTCTGCTTCATCATCATCATCATCATCATCTTTATCTTCTTTTCTTCTTCTTCCTCTTCTTAAAATTGTTAATGTCCTCATTTAAAGATCTAATTTTGAAAAACAGATTTTATTCAGATGGAAAATCTCTATCTTCAATACTGTAATAGGAAGTCACTGACAAGATTTTGAACTTGTCCAATTTTCGTGAATTTAGATATTTCAACGAAATGGAGACGCATTTTTTCGGAGACGAAAACGAAACGGAGACGCATATCCGAAGACAAAATTTAATCAAAACATTTGAAACCCTTTTTGAGAAAAATTGAAAATATCCTTGATGTTTCATGTAAAGTACCCCCCCCCCCCAATGAAAACATTGGGTTCAAATTCAAGGAGCCACGATATCAACAAGATCGACTGGGTAATATGCATGTTGGTAAAATACTGCTTATGGTTTAGCCAATAGCGTTGTTCACAGGCAGACAAACGCACGGAAGGACGGCCAGGGATATATTTTGCCATAAAACAAGTTTTCGGTATCAAGGACGCACCAAACGTGGATTCTGATTACACACGTGTTAGAGGAAGCAATTTACGACAAGAATACCCCCCTTTTTTGTATCAGGGGTCCACAAAATGAATTTTTCTGCCGAAAAATCGTCGGTTTTAGCTGCAGCATTACATGATAAGAGGAAACTTAAGTTACGTACACTCCTGGATGCAACGTACAATTACACATGTTTATTTTGTTTAAAAAAATAATTTCAATAATTTTAAAATGTTAAATTAATGAATTTGTCCAAGACCTTGGTCCTTACGCTTCCATTCAATATTTATCATTCCATGGAGTAGTTTTCTTGATATAGGGTAAATACCAATCATGGTTCTACATGAAACAATGAGATAATTAATAGTAAGTGCATTTCCTAATTATAGTGAAACACCGTTTATACGTTGTTTTTTGTAAGTCCCGGATAAATTCCTATACTTCCCATGCTAAATTATTTCAAATATGCGTTTTATGTTTATACGCTTTTCACGCTTATACGTTCATAACGAAAGTCCCATTAAATGCGTATAACGTTATAACGTCCAAATGATAACTACTTGGGTGACCAATAAATGAGAACGTTTATTTTATCGTTGAGGAGCCCACGGAATTTTTGTGTGGAATTCAGTTTGTTTAATTTCGTCAGTATTTCGGTTGTTTAATTTCGTCTCTATGCAGGGCATTTCAACTGGTTTCAACTCTCCATTTTGTAATTTTGGACAAAACTAGTGTATCCCCTAGGGTGACACTAGCGCAAGTGTCGTCCTGTGCGCCTTTGCGTAATGTTCACCAACATTGCATGATAAAAGTTAAGTGCAGGTAAAGGAAATTTTGAATCTCGGGCGAATCAAAGATATGCTTGCTAATGACAAATAGGCCTTTGTCATACGAACTTTGCGTTGACACGCGTCACCCACAGTCTAAAATTATTAGAATTACCATCAGATGCGTCGATGCCTGCCCACAAGAGACACTTTACGCGCGTCGTAGATTAATACTGTATCTTGTGCAAACGGCACACGAGCGCTCTTGGCGACGCGCGTTGTTGCCAACGTAGCAGTTCCTGTAAAGTTCAAGAGTGGAGTGTAAAATATTGTTTTTTGTTTTGCTCATAATATTAAATTTCAGTGAAGCATTTTCACTTAAACATTTTTTCCCTTCAGTCCCCTGAAAAACGTGTAAGTGAAGTTTTACTGTACCTAATTAGGATCACATCATTAAAATTAAAACATCAAGGAACTTATCACCCTCCAAATGAAAATAAATTGTAATTAATATAATTTTAAGTTGCAATTTATACAGAAAATTGGATGCTTTCATTTTAAAATGTTATTCAGCAGTGTTGCATTTGAAAATTGTCAAATATAATGATACTGTTATTGGGCATAATGTCTAGGACTGTAACAAGAATTGACATGGCTTCAGGAGGTGAGCTTTCTTAATAAATAAGTTAAAACTTTGCATTATTCAGGAGTAGAGTGACTGAACAAATTGCTAGATACTTCACAAAAGACAATGCCTAGTATCAGTTCTGGTAGAGTAGAGGTGTTCTTGGAAAACAAAATTTTCAACATTAAGTCAATATGTAAAGAGTTTGATTTAATTTGACTTGTTTTGTTCATATCTGCTTAGAAACAAATTCCATCGTTTCTAATTTATATGTAATATCTTAAAATTGCAATTTTTGTTTGCTTTTCTCTCTCACATTTATTAATTTTAACCTTTTAACAATTTTCTGTTAATTTCATCTTTCAAATAGAAAAATTATTATCTTATTGATACGATACCTTACCTTTTATATGGTACCTGACCTGATACTGATATCTTACCTTTTTGATGCAGTAGAGTAATTGCCATGTGAAACATGTATTTCAACCTTCAATTACAGAGATTCATTTCTCTGATTGAAGAATCATATTTCAAATATCCACAATATCAGAGAAGTTTCCTCTTATAAGATTCTACAAATAATTCTTTGTATTAATTTTAGAAAATAAAAGCACACTCTTCAAATATTTTTCAGTACATCTCAATGATTTGACAAAATAAATGTTTTGAATTACCATACATACACCCATATAATTTCAAATCAAAATTGACATATTTACTGTAAATTCATTTCTTGTTATCATAATTTTGTTCTATATGTCAATGCTTTTTATGTAAGTATGTCAATGTTTCATGTAACTTGAAAGTCAGTAATGAAAATCATCAAATTCCTGAAAAATATGAAAAGAAAAGATTTCTTTGATTATAACTCAAGAAGACAAAATTCAAATATGAAGAAGAACATGAGTGCTGTTTAATTCATTGTTGATATTAGAAAACTGATTCTTTTAAATATATTCTCTGACCTTCTTTTCAATTTATTTCAAATATCACTTTTGTTTGTTATTTCCAGGTACAACACATAGTTCAACAACATCTAGACCTCCTGTGTATAGCAAATATATTTGTGGAGTCAAAGGCACAGCACGTGCCCAAACTAGACTAGGCCGTGTAGTTGGTGGAGAAGATGGTGATCCAGCTGAATGGTGTTGGCAAGTTGCATTGATAAATTCATTAAATCAGTATTTATGTGGTGGTGCTCTTATTGGCACACAATGGGTCCTTACAGCAGCACATTGTGTTACCAAGTGAGTATTGGTTAGAATTTTTAGACCTCGAATGGATGTGATTATATTACTTAATATTTATCTTTCTTGTTATTACTTCATTTCAGCATTGTAAGGTCAGGGGATGCAATTTATGTAAGAGTTGGAGATCATGACTTGACTCGAAAATATGGAAGTCCTGGAGCCCAAACTCTACGAGTAGCAACAACCTACATCCATCATAATCACAACAGTCAGACACTAGATAATGATATTGCACTGCTCAAACTTCATGGTCAAGCAGAACTCAAAGATGGTGTTTGTTTAGTTTGTTTGCCAGCTAGAGGTGTTAGTCAGGCAGCAGGCAAACGTTGCACTGTTACAGGATACGGTTATATGGGAGAAGGTATGCATCTTTTCATAATATATATTTGCTCAAATTGTATATGTATTTCTTTCAGTTAACCCAGAATTCCCTTCATTTTACACTAAATAAGAACAATTGTATATAGTTTTTTAGTGATCCAATAAGCTCTTTGGCTTATGTTTCCAATGTTCAGTAATGGTGACCAAAAGATAGTACAGAAAAAGGGTATCTAATTTTCAATAATATATTGTAATATTCATTCTTAAATAATGAAATTGTGAACATAAGCAAACTGTATGAAGAGTAAGAATAATAAGAAACAGTAGAAACTGTTTAACTCCTACTGCAAAAAAGTTAGTATTCATTGAATCTTGTGCATCTGTGTATTTGATCTAATTCTTACGATATTCTATTGATTCTAATCAGATTTTGATTCACTGCACTATTAACCTTTCAACTGTGGCATTGGAATTCAAACAGGAACCACTTTGTATGACATAATAAAAGGCATGACATTAATGGATAAATTTCACTAAATTCCACATCCATTCAAACAATTTTGTTTGTTAAAAATACTTTTAAAATTGGAAATAAAGACTACAAGTATTATGTTCAAATAGATTCAAAGTAAACATATGAGAAGAATAATAATTGAATGGCTTTGGCATATGGCCTGATTTGGAAGGATCAGTTCAGGATGTAGGTGAACGAGTGAAGTGAAAACATGAACATTATTGTCCTAGGTGATCATTGTCCATTGTTTCCAATTATGGAACTGCCATTCAATGATATACTATTTATTGTCAATTTAAATATAAATCACATTTAAAACTTCATACTCTGATCCCAACCTTCAAATTTTAAATAATATAAAAGAAGCTCAATTTTTATCAGGACAGAAAAGAAATTACTGATTATATCATAGCAGTGGAAAGGAGAAATAAAACTTGGGCAAACTTTTCCATATTTGCTTTGCTTTTAACTTTGTCAAAAATGTAGCATCTGTTGGGATGAAGCACTGAGTGATAGGTGTATGACTGTATCTTGCATAATTTCACTATGATACATTTTTTTAACTTTAATTTAATACAGGCAGGTAAGGCTGTGAAAGTAGGCATTATGATTGAATGACTCTGTGTTAAGAGGTTTTTACGTTTCAAGTTTCTTGAAAGTACCAAATTTAAAAATTAAGTTTACAAATATAGATTTTTCAGAAACAGAAGTGACAAGACTTAAAACTCAATACAATAAATTTTGAAAGTACCATTTACCTACATGAATGAATATTAAAATTAAATTTTCTGAACATTTAATTTTTGTCCTTTTTTTCTCCCCTTTTGTAATATTTACTCATTTTAATTACAAATATAGATCACCTAGAATTGTGAAGATTCATGATATTCCTTAATTAATGTTGTGATAACAATGAACTTACTACATAGAAATAAAATCAAATTGTTCTAAATTCAATTGTTATTTGAAAAATATTAAATAATTAATCCTATTAAATCACATTAAAATTTGATTTTGTGATTTTTATGATTTTTTTTACATTTCACAAGTGATATAAGTTAGAAACTTTACGAAAACTAGTGACATTTTCTTCATTTCCGTAATTGTTCTCTTCTCACACATCACATCTTCCTTGTGGCTCACTTTACAGTAAAAGTAAACAAAATGCAATGAAGTTGTTCAAATCCAAAAGAAATCATAGAAATGTTTCATAAAATACATATTTAATTTGTAAAGTGAAAGGAATAAATTTATTAATTTAAAAATAAGACATGTACTTGAGTGCCTTGCAAAACATGTTTATTCAATATTGGCTCTTGATTTGTTTTAGCTGGTCCTATTCCTCTGAGAGTTCGAGAGGCAGAAATTCCAATTGTTAGTGATGCTGAATGCATCAGAAAAATAAATGCAGTTACAGAGAAAATATTTATTTTACCAGCTAGCAGTTTCTGTGCTGGAGGTGAAGAGGGAAATGATGCTTGTCAGGTACCTATTGTGTTGAAATGAATTTGTTAACACAAGAACATCAATGTAAGGACATTTTATCATCTGTATTTGTGTTTCAGGGTGATGGAGGAGGACCCTTAGTGTGTCAAGATGATGGATTCTATGAACTTGCTGGACTTGTATCATGGGGATTTGGTTGTGGGCGACTGGATGTACCTGGTGTGTATGTCAAAGTGTCATCATTCATTGGTTGGATAAACCAAATTATAAGTGTTAATAATTTGTAGGACTCAGTGTAAATCATCAGTCTCTAATCATGAGAGTTTGTTGTGACATCTTGTATATACTCCATCTGTAATTTATATTTTTTAATTCTCATAATTATGACATACATAGAAGGGGTCAAAAGTCAATTCACTGTTTCAAATACATGGCAAAATTTTCCTGCCTGAAAATCAAAAATGGATTAACAGATAGTTTTCTCAAAACTCATTGAGAGATGTAATGTATTGAAGAGGATGAAATTCTGTTTTCTGCTATACATGACTGAATGAGCTGAGCAGGCATGTTCACAGAAATTTGGGACTGGGATACAACTAAAATATACATGCTCCAGTATTTTGGCCATTTTATTTTAGTCATGGAGGCCTTGGCATGCAAATGCGAATTCACTATTTATAAGTTTTCATGAAAGACATTCATTTTCATTCATGGGAAGTCATACCTTATCGTTGAGGAACAGTTGTGTTTGTGTACAGCAAGAACAAGAAGTAGAAGAACAACGCAACATTAAGCAAGAATCAAGTTTTCTCAGATTCCTCAAGATATTCATTCTATAAAGATTGAAAGTGATATTGTAAGTACAATAAAGTGCCAAAATGTGAATATAAACAGAAATATACAGTTTTCTGATTTTTATATGATACATCTTTTAGAACAAAGGCTATGAAAAAAAATATATTATTCTCCATAAGAAATGTTACATAGACTTTACTCTTAATTGTGGGTTTTGAGAAAATCTGAGAAACATTTGATTAACTTCATAAATTCATCCTTTTATGAACAATTCTTTTCATGTAAAGTGCAGTGTGCTCTGTACAACAAAATTTCAGTGAACAGCTACAATATTACATTTACACATAGAGAAAAGAGTAGGTGATATCAGAATTATTTATAAATTTATCAATAGTCTGTGCCATGTCTCTTGAGTTTCCAGGTTCAGAAATTTCCATTCCTTGCATAACATAATCACATTTTTCAGAAAATGGTACAAAAACTTACTAGAATCTTTTCATAATCTAAAAATTAATAATGGCAAAGACCAATTTTGCAGTTATCCTTCATTGGCATACTGCCAAGAAAACACTTAATGTAAATCTACATTATGTATGCCTTCTGAATTTGCTGGCAGCAGCACATAATTAAAATATGCACAGGAGTGATGAGTGATAGGTGTTGCTCTTTCAAATACGTGACTTATTAGTTTGATCAAGAATTTTTAAATTAAATTTTAAGAGTTAAAATAACATTACTCATTTAAGACTGTTATTTTTATTGAACAAAGTGTTAACCTTGATTTTGCCCTCTGGAAAAGGGAAGGACAAATCAGTAAATGAAATGTTTATCTAGTGATATTTCCATGTCACTTGTGATATTGTTTTGATGTGTCAAAATATTACTGTGAAATATTTTACACAATATGATTAATAAAAATTCATTTGGCAGTGTTAGCTTATTCATGAAAGCTTGTTCATGAAAGTGAAACCTCTTTTATGTATTTTCCATTATACCAATAAATTTACATTTCTTTCATAAAGTTGCTTAGTTACCATATTCATATGACCATTGCTTTGTGTGTTCACAAAAAAAATCCTGTTATTCTAAGAATGGTTTATTTAATTTAGTCTTCAGTGAAAGTATGCATCTTTAGTCTTTACTGCTTTAAAAGGTTCTAATCAACTTAATTTTCTCAGTTTAATATTTATTTTGAAATGATGATTATTAAAGAAAACATCCATTATCTCATTAAACTTAATAAAAGGGTTCATATTGTAGCTTTAGTGAATGTGAAAATTCTCCATACTGACAGAAGTTTGTTAGTAACGTGTAAATTGGTGTAAAGATCATACTGTTGCTGTTCTAAGTTAAATAAGGGATGTATTTAAAATAAGTAAAGTTATTGGAAGAATTTTCAATTTCTGAATAAGTAAATAATAGAAACATAATAATAATTATGTTTATAAATTTAGTACGTCTAATGTGAAATAATAATTGCATTAAATCTTTTTATGAATTCTAGTGCTTGCACACTTACACAAGAAAGAAGCACTGACATTAAAATTTTAGTTGTTATTAATTTTTTCTGAATATGCGTCCTTACAAATGTTTGTATTTACACTTATTAAAATCTTGAAACTGGTCATTTCCTAAGCTTTTAATCTGGTAAACTCAATGTCTCAATGATTCTCTTCATGTGAATATGAGAAATGGATGTGAAATCTTTGAGACATTGTTAGCATGTTAGATCTGTGGATTTGGAGGCTAGTTCATTGAATGGTATGGTGAGCAGCAGGATATTCTCATAAAGAGAGCATCAGCTCTCAGACTTTATCTGGTGCAGTCTTGAAAGTGGTGTTATAATTCTAGGCATTCTAAATAAGTTAAATGCAAATTTCTTTTAGATCATCTTCAGAAAAACATCACACATATTTAATGACTATTGTCACATAACATGGTGATATAATCTGAAGTATGCCATTCATTTGTCCAATTACTATAAATATTTTTACAAATAATTGCCTTCAGTAACAATAGAATATTCATATTCTATCTGTACAAATTAATTAATCTCAAACAAGGTGATTAATTCATGGATGTGTACATAGCAAAAGCTCTCCTTATGGACACATGGGGAAAAGTTTTTCAGTGGGTTGTGTCCAAGGTGGGAAGGTGTTCTACTTCTTACCAAAAATTAAAAATTTTAATTTAGAGGAAATGATTTTATGTAGTACATGTTTTTTATTAATACTGTTTAATATATGCAATTTATTAAAAAGCATAATGTGTATGTTACATGTTTATTAACAAAACTTGCTCAGTGGAAATGCAGTACAGTCCCAACTTTTACATGATATTTTAAGTCTACAAATTCTTGCCATGGCACCAGAAGCCTCAATAACAAGTCTTTATTTATGTGCAGTGAATATTATTTATATTGATATTTAAAAATCTTCAATTGTTATGAATAAATTATGATCTGAAAATAAATTTGTCACTAGCATTTCCCTTTATATGATATGTGAGTTCTACAATCTTAATTAAGTTTTGAAAAATTTCCCATCATGCAGAACAGGACGGACTTTTGCTGTTGTACTACTTTCTACATTAGGCTGTGTGAAACGGACAGGAATAATAATGATAATAATTATAAAGTCAGTGTTGTAGTGCTGAAAAGTGAGGTAGAGGAACTTACATGCGTTATCCGGGGGTGGCAAGACTGTTTGTAGCTCCCACAATGCACTAAATTCAGTAGGGTATATTGCACTTACCATCATATAAAAATTACTCATTAATATCATAAGTCATAGAATATTTAATATTTTATTTATTTTGTATATAATAATGGAAGATATTTATCAATCCATACCAATAAGTTGATCACAAATTTTGTCTTTTTATTGTGAGATTTTAAGTGAATTATTTTCACAGCACCACGTTTATTTGCAGACATTAGTGTATATGCAGTGCCGTCTGCATGTGGCAACACCAGCTTCTATTCCATGTTCTTATAAAAAATGACATTTCTGCATATTTTTAGGAATTCAGTGGTAGTTGCCAGCAATAAATAAACTCATAATACAAGTGACAGAATGTTTACAGGTAGAACTACAATTAAGAATAAATTTGACATAAAATTATTGTAAGCATAGTAATTTGTCTCCTCTTAATAATTATGTGGAGAGATTTAAGAGTAAATGTGAAAGTACTATTTGTTGTGGAAATATGAATTTAGTTTTTCCCAATTGAGGACAGTTAGTTATTATTTTGCATATAACTAGAAAGCTTTGTTCTCTGTAAATGTCATTTCTAAGGAGTATGTTGAACGCCAATACATATATTCACGCTTTTTGCGTAACAACTCAGAACTCAACGTCGAGTTCTGGCAGACCACCATTGTGCAACAAAACTTATCTCAAAAATAACAAGATACATTCAGTCACAAGCTTTAAAGAAATAAAATACCATCACAGCATAACATACAAAAGTTGGACAGTATATGTGTGAAAGTAAATCACCAATACTGTTATTTTAGAAAAGAACTGCTTTATTGCAGTAAGACACACTTCAAGCTCTCATCATTCAATTGGTCAGACCACATTCATAATTATTTACAAGCAGACTTGCTCAGTGATGCTTTTATGCATCACACACTTCAATGTTTGACAATTAGTACAAAGATTAAGACAAATAATAAAACTCAGTTGAGAGTGTGTATGTGTGTCTATGTATGGTGTGTGAAGAGTTCATGAAGTTATTGAAATTTGATGTGGGTTAATATTTAACACCCAGCAGTCCATGTGGGTATTCTGGATTAAAAGAGGACTTACAGTTTTGGTCTTTTAAGTTCAATGAAAGTAAATCTGAAAATATTATTCAAATATGAGTCCATATTGCAGTAAAATGAGTAAAAGACCCAAAATAAATTAGCCAATTCTGGAGATGTTGCTGTACAACCAGGACACAGCATAATTTTGATTGCAGTTTTCAAAGATAAAAGCACAAGAATACATTTAATCCAGAACATCATTCTTAACTTTGCACATGATCCTTGTAATACAGAATGGGTAAAATGGCTCACCATAAAATGGGTTATTAAAATTTATGAAAGATTGGGGCAAGTTAGAAAGGGGGAACAGGTTCAGTATTTAAGAAATGACATTGATTCTGTAATCTTTTTATGGCACTGGTCAAATATGAAAGTGTGATTTCAAATGCAAAAATGGAATATCCTAAATAAGATCCATATGAAACGTCATTAGTTTCTTTGTTGCTCAAACCACTATGGACTCATGTGCTATCAATTTGTCAAATAAGAAATGTTCAGAACTAATGCAATACTTTTTCAGAAAATTGTATTTCCCTTTTCTGATCTAACTCTATGAAAGAATGTTTTGAAATATTGAATAACATAGTTTTAATTGTAAAATTGAAAATGCTTGAACCTGTGTAATGTTTTATATACATCTGAGCATGAGACACACCATTCTTTGTATTTGTTCATTCCATTGGCACTGCACAATCAGCAAATCACTAGGTTGTCCCTAATATTTTCTTACTAGCACCTCAGAAGAATTGCTGGTATTGTACAAAAGGTGTGCTTTTGGGGCAGGGCACACAGCACTAGGTGTCAGATGGAGGCGCGATGTGTATGCAAAGGAGGAAGCTCGGAGCACACTAGTGTTTCAGGTCCTGCACTGGGGAGTCCCATAGGTTGCAATGGAAGCAAATGCGCTATTTTGCTTGGGGATCTGCGTACAGTATAACGATGTCTCCCACTGCTGCGACCAGGATAACAACTACAGCTACATACAGAAACTGCATCTTCATTAGAGCTGGAGTCACCTCCTACAGTTCCAGGTTGGCCACTGAGGATGGAGCCATTGGCAGTGATCACATCTCCTTCTAGTCGAACAGCCCCTTGTGCTGCCTATAAAGAAAAGACAAAAATTCACATTAAAACATCCATTTCTATTTTCCTACAGTAGCAAAACTTGTTTAAAAGTTTGAATATTTTTTTTATTGTATGAATAATATTTCAGAATTAATTAACACGAGGTACAAAATAACTGGAAGTAAATGTTAAAAACATTTTTAAATTTTTAATAATTTTTTCAAATTCTAACCTAGAATTTTTTAATTAATATTATTTTTTCATTACACATTTAATTTAAAAAAACATTTAAAATAATTGTTACTACTGAAAATAATGGGGGAGGTACAGCATGTACATATGACAAAATTAAAAATAATTATTCATTGGTTTACCACACCGTTGACCAACATAATATTAATCTCTTTGAAATTTTTGATAGATTATGCCCTATTGTGTGATACTCCATGTAAACGCGAACGCGAACGCCACTTTACATTTCTTGTGTCGTATAATTTGAATTTGGTGAAATATAAAAGAGATTTCGTGAAAACAAGTCTTTCTATAGGAAAATCTGTGGTAAGTTACAAATCATAAATACTTTGTTTGTAGCATGATGTTCTAAAATTGTGACTTAATTGTACTTTTCGGAAAGAATATAGCATTTGTAAAGTAGTATACGTATTCCAAGGTACATTGCAGAAATAGTATTTTCCGTAGCAACTGAAATTAAAAGAATGCAACATTAATTAACTCGAAGAGGAATGCTGTGGGAAGAGAAATCATCGCGATGAATGTGCGTCTTAACGTGAGTCATCTTAAACAAATGATTTATTTAAATTACATGCGTGTTACATTACCGATACCTTGCTTTTGCATACAAAACGTTATTAACATATGCTCTTAAATGTGAAAACAATTGATGTCAAAGAACACACACTGTACCATTCTGGTAATAACACGTTTGTTCATTTACTGGCGCTCTTTTGGAGCAGTATTGAGCAGAATTGTTGTTTATAAGTAGAAACTGCGTATATATTTAGCGTAAAAATAATTTGAATAAATTTGTGAATTAGTTGTGGCAAGGATCTACTATGTATTGCTGCTTTAGCAATAAATTAGTGTTAAAATTTACTGCCGGTCAGATAATTTTTAAGTTCCGTCCGTCCGTCCGTCCGTCCGTCCGTCCGTCTCTGCCTGCTTGCCTTTGTCCGTCTGTCCATCCGTCGGCCCGTCTGTCTGTCCGACCATCCGTCCGTCTCTGCCTGCCTTTGTCCGTGTCTGTACGTCTGTCCTTCTGTTTCCCTTTTAAAAAATATTTTAAATTATGTGTCACTAACTTAGATTTGCCTGCTCTGACATTAACGCTTTGTCGTTTTCTTGTGATGTAATAATAGCAAGTTTATCCAAGAAAACTTCATGATTTAAGGTGCATCTACTCGGGAGTTTTTGTTGCTAGATTTTTTATCACAGTGTCGTCAGAAATGTGTAAGTTGTGGCCAATTTAGTGAGTTTTAACTGGCAAGTTCTTACACATTACTGACATTGTCCGATAACTGGCAAGAAACACTGCGCGTATTAATGATCTATAAAAACAATGAATATATGAATAAGAATAAACAACCTCTAACTAAATAAAAAACTATACCAATATCAAAAAAATAATCGATTCATAATAAAACATCAATTTTAATTTTTAACATTTCACACTCACGGTGCCCTAAATGTTCGATGCCGTAAGTACGTATTATAATTTTAATTTATTCATTAGGTTTACAGAATTAATGATACAGTGGGGATTTACATTAATATAGTCACCAAGATGCATTGAGGTTTAACGGAATGCGGTTTATCACTATCTCGCAGATGCTGTAGCCCAATGTCATCTGCAGACTAGAGACGGCACTGTGTAGCATATGCGCGAACCTGCTGTTTATTGTGCTTACCAAATTACCAACATCTAATTTCCACAGCCATTAATACTTATATGGAAATGTTTTTTGTAACGCAAATAGACACACGCGGTCTCAGACCTTTTGTTACATGTGGCATATAAAGGTAAAATAAATTGTAGATTTGTTTCAATCAATTTGTAGATTTCTTTAGAATATACTAAAACATATTGTATATAATGAAAACATGAAAGAAATTGAAAAAATATTGAAATTGTTGAAAAAAAATCGAAATAGTTGAAAAACATCGAAATTGTTGAAAAATAATGTTGCAAAATATTGACATTTTAAAACATTTTAATTGTTGTAAAATATTGAAATTGTTGTAAAACATTGAAACTTTTTAATAACATTGACATTTTTGTAAAACATTGAAAATATTGAAAAACATTGAAACTGTTGGAATTGTTGAAAAACACTGAATTGGAAGAAAAAGGAAAATGTGAGTTATAGATGAAATAGGGTTTCTTTTTATTTCTATTGTTTTTTGCACAGCAAAAGTCAAATTTCCTACTGCATTCTAAGCAAACTGCTTATTTGCACTTCATGCACATGTATGCCGTTTTTTCCGTAGGGGTTGCATGTTGCGCAAGTTTTTCTCTTGGCCAAACGGTCACTTGGAACTTCTCGCTGCTCTTCATCTTCATGTTCCTGATGTTGCCGCCCCCATCCCCGCAGTAGCTCTCCTAATTGCTGAGCATGGCCTTCTACTGAAACATTCTGTATACTTGATTTCAAGGCCCGTGGGATCTTCAGTGTATCCGCAAGTCTCTTTTGAAGATGAGTAAGCAGTTGGGCCCCAACTGCTTGACGTACTCATATTTTGTCATAATCGATGTGCCTTCGAAACTCATTTACATTATACTCGTAAATGAGTTCACGCTTCCAATATTCAACATCCTCTAAAATAAAGCAAGAGACCATCGCCTGGTTTTCCAACTAGATGTGGAAACCGCACAATTCATGTCGAAGAGATCTACTCCACATTTTGTTTTATTGTAGAAGCATACAATCTCGGGCTTCCTTTTCTCTTCATTGGCTTGGATGCTATGATGCATGGCTGATGTCTATATGACAGCTCTATTCTTTTTAGGCACAAATCTATTAAGCGTAGTTCGTCCCATAAATCCGTACAGCGTTGATCCAATTGGTCTTTGTGGGCTAGTAAGGATTTTCTCAGGAATCATTTTTTGTCCTCTTTTTACTATTCCAACGTAAGTTAATTTGCTTTTCATCAGTTCATCAATAACTTCTACATAACTGAATGATTTGCCTAAAGTGACATTCCTGATAGACCCTTCAATAGGTTTGCATACACGAAGCATAGCTTGAGTAAAGAGTATATCGCAATAAAATTGTGAAAACTGCCCCCAAACCAAATCGATAATCGCGTTTCTCTTATGAAAGACAATAAAAAATGTTATTGGCATATAGACGGCCAAAATTAATTCAAATTTGGCGTCGTACTTGGAATTCAATAATTTATAACAATTCCTTGGCGCTAATTACCAGCAAATGGTATACATTTTAAATGTCCCGCGTTGGACTTGCAATATTTTTTCTGTAAAAACCGCGGGGGGGGGGGAGCTTCCAGAGAGAAAGGCAACACGTCTTTCGTATGAAACTCTTTGAAAGGACTGAAACTCCTTTGAAAATTTGAACTGCTTTCAAAGCCGCTCGCGAAGTTGCGCCAGCTACTGGGAAGCGAGCAGACAGCATTTCGTATTGTCAACATTCTGAGAATTCAACGCCGTTCCTAATAAGACGCGATGGGATCGGATTGTTCGAAGATCGAGAAGCCGAGTGTTTTTTTAAACCGCGCTCATGTAAAGAGCGAAGGAAATGAAAGCTAGAATGCCATGTTGGTAGCGGTCCACCTCACAGCTGTGTAGACTCCGTGAACAGAATTTTTGGCGCGGAGCCTTGCTTGACACTGTAATACGCCGGAATTTCAACAGAAAACAATCTTATTTATTTAGTCAAAAACTATGTGACGTATGGGGGAGAAAATCATCTGCGCACGCTTTCTTGAGTTTCAGAATCCCTTCCCAACAATTAGATAATTGAAAGATGAAAATAATAGTAATAATAATAATAAATTTAAAAAAGCCAGAGATTAACATCTTTTCGCCCAGACGAGATAACACTGACAACTTCTTCAATATTCAATTCTTACGCTGAGGTAAACTCATAGTTTTTAAATAATTGTCTTTCAGAATTTTCCCTTGTGGCAAGGGAGGAGAAGGTGCAGAAATCTTGTTGTCAACCTGAATCATTGTCTGTTGCTCTCTCAAAACTCATGCTCTCCCAAAAACAAGTTATTTTGCAGCCTAAAAAATGTAGATTTAAAAAAAAATCAGCCTCCTAGGGCAATCTGTTGCAGAGATATGAGAAACGTGGTTTTCATGTTTTATTTTTTCTCAGCTTCTATTGCATGTATCAGCCTGGGGAAAAATGGAGAGACGGGGAAAAGTAGTTGAATTTTAATATATTTTTGTCAACTAATTCTGACCCCTAATTCAAATAGAAAAGAAAAATAAATACATTTTTCGAAATGGCTTTTTGATGTAATAACGGAGTAGTCTCAGTTTTTTCGCTAGAATGTGTCTTATAAATTCTATAACATATTTTTTCAGATTTTTAAACAATGTGGGCGATAGTGAAAGAAAAATAAAACCAATTTTATCAGTTCGAAAATTGAAAATCCAAAATTTGATAGGATTTTTTTCACCAATGTTTAAACAATTTATGTTTAAATTATTGAAATGTCTGTCAGATAAAAGTCTGATTTACAACTTTTGCTGACAAATGTTTGTCTTTATGTGGAAAGTATTTATATTATCGAAATAAAATCATTAAACCACGTTTTAGATTGATGTATTGTTTGTAATATAAATAAAATTACGCGGTGTATATTATGTATATTAATAATTTATGTTTATAATATAATAAATCAAATTACTCAGTTGTAGATTTATTAATTATTGACAATTAGACAATCATAGGCAATTCATAATTGTCAGTAATTGAGATCACGCGTACCTTTATGTATAAACACTACTACTCAAAATTTCTGACGGTTTAACAATTTTCGCCAAGTAACGAGCGTGTGACAAATATAAACGATCGCATCTATCTAGAGGAAGCATCCAAGGCTGCGACTTTCGTTCGCACGTTCACAATATCGTTTTACCGTTATTCCTATGGTGGAAAGAGATACATGGGTTCCACCGATGAACCGATTTTTGCTCGTTCTGCACAGCGCCATTTTGTGTCAGCAACCACGTGATCACAACACGGTTGAAATGCGAGACTAGACGTTGGCTGAAATGTTACATGAAGAGAAAGAAGTGTGGAGAAACATTTTTAAAGATGCGTTAAGTGACAATTTTCAAGGGTGACCAGCCAAAAATAACAGGATGAGGGTGTAATTGAAATAAAAGATGCAATATTTGAAAAAGAATGTTTACCTTTTTCTGTTTCAATGACTTGCAACTGTAATAATTTTGACATTTAAAATTCACGCCAACATTATGACGCAAACTCGTGCTTGAAGCTCATTGGCTGAAGTCGGATGCGCGAGAACTCACCCATCTCTTTCCACCATGGATAGTCCGATTGGGTTTGGTTCATAAATGATGTAACATATATAAGATAACGAGTTCATATGTCGTGATTCAATCTATGTTTAAATATTGGTAAAAATGTTTTTTTCCAATCACATTTTGGCGCGTATTTTAAATATTTGAAGTGATAAAATTGGTTTTAATTTTCTTTCACTATCGTCCACATTGTTTAAAATCTGAAAAAAATATATATTATAGAATGTCATATGACACATTCTAGGAAAAAACTGAGACAATACCCCAACGTTATTGCATCGAAAATCCATTTTAAAATTTTACTTTGTTTCTATTTGAATTTGGGGTCAGAATTGGCTGACAAAAGTACCTTAAAATTCAACTATTTGTCCCCTCTCTTCAATTTGTTTCAGTCTGATACATGCAATAGAAGATGAGAAAAAAATGAAACATGAAAAACACGTGTATCGTATCTCTGCAACAGATTTCCCGTAGGAGGCTGATTTTTTTGGGAATCTAGGACATTTTTTTGTTCTCTTTCATATGAACATAGGATTATCAATTTGATTTGGGGGCAGTTTTCACCACCTTATTCGGCTATACCGGTTTTGCTCTTCTTGAGCTGGGATCGTCCGAACGAGTTGGGTTAAGTCATTAGAATATTTTGAAAGTAAAAATATCAAATAAATATTTAAGAAAGTTGCCAAAGAGCGTATGTGGAAATACCCATCTCACAGACCACTTTTCTGCCTTAAAAATGAAGGAAATCCTACCATGAAGAAAAAGGAGGTTTGCTCTCTCTTAAAAGAAATTTTGGATGAGGTATCACTCTTAATAATCAGAAATGGGTTTAGAAAGTGTGGATTAGTTTCTTGGGACCCTTCAGCTTCAATTGCAAAAATCAGTAAACCTTCAACTTCGTGTGCCTCTAACCAATCCATCGATTCAACATAAGGAAAAAGAGCTCAAAGCAGCATTCGCAACTTTGGAGAACTATATTGGGAGTGAAAAGATGTAAATCCATTCCAACAGTCTCCTTCAAACTGGACTGGTCGTGAAGACAGAAGTTTGTTTCAAATGTGGCATACGATGAAGTGTGATGTCTTAAATGAAGTTCCGGTACTGACCGGACAGATAATTTTGACTGAAGAAACTGAGAATCAGCGTAATTTCACCGAGCCTTATGCTGTGAGCAAACTCATGTTATTCATCAGAAACAAGCAGTTTCAACACAAGTTATAATTTCCAGGGAGCTGCTCCTTCAGAGGAAACAAATAATCTCGATAACAGTTATGATATTCAGCCTGGCGTGGATAAATCTAAATTCCCTTCAACAAATCTAATTCCCTTCAAGAGAACTCTGTTCTGGCCCGGACAACATCCCAATGTAAATTCAAAACGAAAACAGAGGGAATTTGTACCGTCAGTTGTAACATCTGAGAAATGGCGCGAACACAATGAAAATAAAGAAAAGAAGGAAGTGGAATTGCAAAAACAGAAGAGCGAACATTGAAGAGATAAAAGAAGAAAAAAGAAAGAGGCAACGATGAAACAGGTGGCTGAAGAAAGAAAATTCAAAAAGTCTGATCCCAATAAAAGAACTAAGAAGTCGAAAAAGAGTGATTGTTTCGTTGGAAGATGAATATTGGAATCCATCCGCAAATAGCTCCGATGACTTTAGTATTTTCACTGGAGAGGTGTATGATGATGATCTTTGAAGAGCCTGCCACCAGTTACATTTCCAAACATCATGGGAACTTAAAATCGTTTAGAACCCGGTGAACCCACGTGAAGAGCTTTAGTTCTCTTAATTGTGAACTGAATTCTGACCCTTCTAGAAAGACAAATCCTTTTTGACTATACTCCCAATACAACCTAAAAGCAGTCTATAGTGGTGTGATAGAACGTATCAAAACATAATGTTTTAAAATGTTTTTAGTGGTCTTTTATGATTTGCAAATTTGTGATTTGAATATCAAGTATTGCCTGATTACAAACAAGTTCACCTGTAGTTTCTGAAAAAATATAAAAAGTAATTATGTTATACGGCGTATTAATGCTATTACATGCATCACAACCATGCATTTAGCATTCTTTCCAGTAATTTTAGTTGATTTTATGTCGTGACCACTATTGGATCAACACTGCCCATCACATCCATTCTTGTAGGTGTCCACTGTATAAGCATTTTGGCACTTTACAAGAATAACAAAAAATAATACTAAAAATGTTCGTTTCATCTGGTAGTAGTAAAGAATTAGTAAAGGAAGGATTGGTGCAGAAATAAATATATGCATCAGTAATAAGGAGATGTAGAAACTCACGACATGAGAAACAACGAAAAAATCCTTAAAGTGTCCATTATTGGTACATTTACCTTACATACTGTAAAATAAATTAAAATTATGTCGTATAAATTCATGTTCTTATGTAAAAGGAATTATATTTTTTCATAACCATCTTATTTATCCTAACTGGAGCAAATTTTAGCACTTCCACGATTACCTTCGACTGACATTGCAGTATTGTAAGCAAAGAAAATTAATTCTCATTCGGATAAATTTAAAAAAATGTTAATACCTATTAAAACGGTAAATGGCCCTAAATTATTCCTTGAGGTACACCGTATTTGAAGATCATATTATCACTATATAAATTTAAATTTAAAAATTTTGTTTTTGTTAGCTATGTATCCTTTCGTAAGATTGTAAATATTTCCTCTGAATACAATTTTCAAGACACATAATTGGACACGCATTTACATTTAAATTAGGATTTGAAACGAATAAGACATAGGATGTACAGTAGAGTCGAAGTAGTTTAAGAAAACCTACTACACAATACATTTACTTATTACATACATTTGTATATTTAAAAAACACCAGTAAAACAATATGTGGCGAATGGAGGGGGGAAGTAGAAAATTCACATAAAGCTATTTGTGAAACCTACAGTGCCTTTTGTGTCAATATATAAAAAAAGTTAACTTGAATTTAATTACATCTTAAAACGGAGTTTTCCTGCTTTCTATAAAATTTACACTGTAAATCCCATTTTACACAAATATAATTACAATAGGTCAATGTTTGTGACAATTATTTGTGTAATTACCGTGAGATGTTGGTGATCTCAAACAAGACTGTAACAATATGTGTACCGAAGGAGAAGTTGTTAATACATCCTGAAACTACGGCAATTTCCTCTTAACGTGTTACTTGTATGTAATTACTAAAAAAGTTTGGAAATTTTAGATCTATTTCTGTCGTCAACGGCGCGGTGGAAGTTGTACGTGCAATTTTCGAAGTTCGTACGTTTTGCGAAAAAAAAACGCAAAACGTGCCGCCTTCAATTTTCTTTCCAATTTCATGAGTAACATTACTGATTACAAGGTTCTCATTAATGTTAAATCGGCCATGGCGAGGTGGATTTCTTATAAGAAAACTAATACAACAAATGTAAACTATCTCAATGTTTCTGTGATGTGTATTTAATTTCATTTATAGAGGTATAAATTGCATGGATATCATCTTGAATTAAAATATTGTTTTCTACACCACACGTTTGGAAGATATCAGTGTTCTTATTTCTTTATTCATCGTAATTAATTATTTTTGTGATGTAACAACTTTTATTCCCTATTACGGCCATATTTATGCGGAGTATTTCCCAAATATTCATGGTTTTGTCAATTATTTTACGATTGTTTGAAGTAATATACTCTCATCATATCAAATAAAACGGGTTGGAAAAGAATATGGTTTGAACATTTGCATTCTGAAGTATAATAAATCATGAATATAAATATGTTCAATCTCAAAGAATTGTAAGAGGTCGCCCCCCCCCCAAACAACCCGATCCATTGAATTTTCCCTTTAACTATAAGATCCGAATATCCCCAATATCCATAAAACAAAACAAGTTTATGACATGCTTTCTATGACTTACTATGTTTCCTCAACTCATCAGCCCTTCTACAAACTTACTGGATGTGCTGAACTCAGCAACGAGGAAATGGAAGGGGTACCTTCAAATAATGTTATTTTTCCACTTATATTCATTGTATTGCTTAATAAATGTACAATAAATGTCAATGTCTGCTTTTAAAACCAAAAACGTCCTCCCGATATTCCATAGTTTTTCAGTCGGATACGTCACAAGCCATACACCATTGTTTTACAAGGTGCTTTAATGCAAAATGAAAAGAAATATTAGTTATATAAGATCACTAATTGTTAAGAACATTGTTTTGGGACTTTGTTAAGTACATGCGAGAGTCATCCAATAAATTTCCTTATTTTATACAAAATACAAGTGGATTACTTTCACGTGTGAAACTATTCTATTTTCAGTCTATAACTCTTACTTTACTTCTACACATAGTCTACACACACATTTCTGTGGAAACACTTTTGGTACCTTGGCAGCAATTGTTTGATACCTTCGTTATGGCAGGTTACGCCCTCTCGCCAGTGGTTCACCTTCTCTTGCACTTCATCAATCACTTAACACTTGCCTCCAAGGTGCAATTTGAGTCGTGGAAAGAGATGGAAGTTACTGGGGGCAAGATCCGGGGAATAAGCTGGAGGGGGAAAAGGTCCCATTTGAAGGTCCTTCGAGCAACATGGGGGCACGCGTAGTCATAAAAGAGCAACACTTTGCGACGACAGATGGCCAGGTCATTTTCGTTTGATTGCAGCTCTGACGTTCCTAAGGACCATGCAGATTTTCTCCCCCATACGTCACACAAGTTTTGACTGTTTTGACTAAATAAATACCTCTCAGCTGTGACCAAAGTACGTAGGAGCAAGTAATTAATCAGTAAAACTCCCTTTTAGTCCCAAAATACTGTAGCCATAACTGCCTGCAGAGGCTGAAGTCTTGGCCTTTTTTGATACACATTCGCCAGGTTTCTCCATATCGTGTTTCGTTGTTTTGTTTCTGGAGTCGAATGTTACACCCAACTTTCATCTCCAGTGACAATGCGGGAAAGCTATTGATCGCCCTCTCTGTGATGCATTTGCAAGAAAGCTCGGGCCGCCTCGATACGTTGTTGTTTGTGAGAATCAGTAAGGAGACGTGGGATTCATCTTGCATAAATTTTTCGATTATGCAAGGCACCTGTCAGGATCGTCCCAATAGAGGAGCGTCCAATATCCATTTCAGGAGGCAGTCGAATCATTATGTCATCAATGCTGACGCGTTGTTCTTTGTCCACCACATTCAGAACTGCAACAGTAACCGGATTGTCTGTAGCGGTAACGGCTTGCAGTTACGCTCGTCATCATGCACATTATGCCATCCGGAAACCATTTGGATGCTCATGCATCCTTCACCATAAACACGCACTAACTGCTAATAAATATTGATAGCCGTTTCATTTCTCGCCATGAAAAAGTGAAAACAAAACGGAGTTCACAATCGGAGACGCTTTCAAGCGGTAGCTCCACGGCAGATAGTGCCGTACTGGCGAACGCGAAAGAGTCGCATTCTGTTGAAGGCTTAAGTGCTGCGACCAGTGGCGTTTTCTTTGGATGTGCAAGTCGTGTGTCAACGCCTAAGGAAATAAAAATCATTTATTCCTTTTATTAAGATTTCTTTCATTTGTTCCGTCTTCCGTGCAATCGGCGTCATAGATCGGCACCAGCGCCTCCATGCTTCGCAGGCAGTGCGCGAGCACAGCTCAGGCCGTTGGCGATTGCCTCCAACGTCTTCAGGTCGGATCGGGAGGCGGCAGCGCATGCGCGCGACGCCTCCCACAGCGCATGCACGCCCCCCACTCGCGGACCAAAGCGTGCCAAGGCGTTGGATACCTTTTTAACGGCCTGCTGGAGAGCGAGCGTCCGAGATCGTGGTATTCTGTTGCGCGTTGAACCCTTTAGTGGTACTCATGAAATTAGTGTTATTTTTTGACAATAGTAAAAAGTGGAACAATGGTTTCAAATAATTGCTTTTCTTCCTTTTTGCATGAAGAAGAGAAACAAGTAATTGAGTGATGAGCGATCGTGTTCTAACCTGATAATATTTCAGAATTTAATTTTTAAAACGAGAACTGAAGAATGGGAAAAGCGTCGAACATGTGTTTTCAAATGTCTTACTACAATCTTTGCAATAGAAAATACATCCTCATTGTTATTTTGCGGCTATCTTTCCCTCGTTCTTCCAACTTAATTTAAAATAAATAAGGATTTTGTTTACATAATTTCATTTTACTCTAAATATGTAAGCGAAAAGAGTAGTGTGGTATTTCTTTCATTGCCAGCGCCCTAGGTCCAGAGTGAGGAGACGCCACTGACTTCCACTATACCCCAATAAATGTTTCTAGTGTACCAACTTGCGTTTTGCAGAGAAAAAAATAAGGAAACTTACTTATTGAATGACTTACATACTAATGTGTGAACTCCGAAGAAACTTCGCTAACTTCCTAGAGGCTGATTTACAGTACTACACCAAACACTGAAATGCCTGTATCTCAAAGCTATTTATGTGTGGTTTATAACTATATCTGACCAAGCTCTTCACTTTTCTTGCGTCATTTCGTAACTGGCCTTGTACGGAGTATACAAGAAAGTTAAAAACGGCAAGCATATTTTTGGAAGAAGTGTCAGTAGAAAAAAGAATTCTAAATTAGACTTTCCGCTTGTAATTATTCTAGGGTAAGAGAGAGGAATTCAGAAGAGTGAAGAGTACTTTAATTTCACGTCGCATGTCTATGCCTCTCCAAGACGGTATGGAAATGACATTTACTTACTGTTTACTCCTGAGAGACAAAAATAACGTTAAAATACCTTTAAAGAAAATGAGTAGTATGAAATGTCGTTTGACATGCAATTCAATGCGAACGCCTTTGTGCTTGTTGCGCTCTAAAGATTTGCTGTCATCCACAGAACATTACTCGTTTCATTTACCTAGTAAAATCAACTTTCCTCCATTTTTCATGCTTTTCCTTCTAAAAATTTTTAAGAAGATGAAGTGGCGGATTCGCTTTCCAATTCCTGGACGTTGAGTATAAAAATAGTTAAAAACTAAGATATCAATTTAACTCTTCTGTAAATTTGAATGTAGTCATATTACAACCTGCGTACTTGAATGTAGACGTATTAATATTATTTGAAATTTTATGTTATACTTGTACGATGCGTCGTTGCCACTGATCAGTTTTGTCCAGAGTTAGGTTAATGCATTGAAGACCAAGGACAGGGCCCCAGTACTTATTTAAAGAAAAAATATATTTGTACTAGTACCCTACAGCGGAAAAATGCTGCTGAACAAAATCACAAGAAATAATTTTCCAATAAGCTCACGCATACTGATCAAGAACAACAATACAACATTAAATTACTAAATATTTTAACAAAGACAGCCTTCGCAAAGAATGCAATAACCTAGTGTTTATAGGCTGAGTCACGTAACTGTAGCATCTCCTGCAATTTTTGAACGGTTGAAGTTATTTCGTTGCAGTTTTCACGGAAATGAATGAAAAAGATGATAATTTATACATATATTTATTTCCATTGCATCACTTGTAGTTTGCGAGATATTGAGATTTGTTCTTTTCATATGGAACTACACATATTTTTTAGTCTACCATGAGGAGCGTAAAAAGACGAATCCAATAATATCTAATATACTGTCATGTGTTTGATAAGCATTTTTGTAGTAATTTCGATATTTTGCGACTCGTGTTTAACGGATATTGTAAGACCCCGAGTGCGTTAGCAGGGAGAGCGCTGCGTGACCTTGGGTGGTGGACTTTTGCATTCAAAATACGAGTCGTAAATATCAGTATTACTCAAAACATGTTTATTTAACATAAGGCATTATGTATCATTGTGTTCATCTTTTACGCTCGTCATATTGGGCTAAAAAATGTATAGTTCCATTTGAAAAAAGTTACCTCTATCTCGAAAAATACAAGTGATAAAAAGCAAACGAATGCATATATCAATTAGCCCCATGCCCTCATGCACTTCTGTGAAAACTGTATTGCTGAAGTTATTCTTCAACCATTCAAAAATTACAGGAGGTGCTAAAGTTACGTGATTCACTCTGTATATTAAAACGATTTTTTCCATATCAAGAATATGGAAAAAAAGTTGCTGTTCCATAACACAATTACGTAAATAACAAACATTAAATGACATCCGGCTTCTTTCTTGGAGCTTTGCTTTCGAATGGCGTCCGCTGTGTCGAAAGCAGTGACACACTGAGTACAGAAAAGTTGTCGCAACACGCAGGATCAGAAAGCGCCGAATAGCATATTCAAATATTTGCATTTTTGAGGCAAAACTATTTCATTGCTTTTGGATTTTTCCAGAACTTGAGTATCTAACAAAATCACAGACACCTCTCATATGTGGAGGGCATCTTAGTTTCCTTTCAATTTCTGCGCGAATTGGAAAATAGTAATGTAGATATGTAAAGATATTTTAGTATTAAAATTTTAAATTGCAGATTTATTACTATTATTACATAATATTTCAAAATTATTAGAGAACATCACAGTTTGGTCATAATTCCATACGTTTTTGCCAAAAAGAATGTGCACCTTTGGAAGTCCTTAGAATTCTTCTGATGATGAGAATAATGAACCGTTTATATTAATTCCATAGGAGCTCCTATGGCACTGCTTTCTCTAGAACTACATAATACTGGCAACACGACCCTTATTCAAATATAGTATTTTTATTTAGATAGAGAACACTTTGATGAAATGTAGTAAAATAGATGAACCCGTGTGAATATTTCTCACTTTACCATTATCCACGTAAATTCCCTCATCAGTCAACATGTAAATCGTTAGTTTGAAAGTGAAACCAGTTTCAGATTGATATCCGCAATCGAACGACCAGGAAATTGAACTGTTTGTTTCACCTAGTTGGTTGCGTATTGCACATGGACAATCATTCTAATACTGTTAAATGATTATAAAAAACAGAAGACATGGGTCATTGTAATTAAATTGCACAGAATATCACATTGTCAATTGAATTTCTGCACATTTTTGATCATCCGTGTTTGAAGATGGGGTAACCAGAAGCCCTGAACTTCCACAAAATGTAATGGAAGGTAAAAAACAACATGAAAAAAACAAAAACGATCATTTCGCAGATTACGGTCAGAGAAAAATAACTCATGGTCCCCTTCGTAACCTCAAAAACCAGCTTCGAAAGATTTCGAGCCTACCGATTCCTGCTTCAGTCCGATGTACATGCGTAACGATGTATATGCGTGTATTCAATGTATTTGTGTTGCGAATTGCACGAGCTCCTGAAGGCATCTTTATAATATGTTCAAAATTCTATTTTCCATTTTATATCGGTTTGATGCTTTTCTGGGCGTGTTTGTTGGAGGACAGGAGCACATTTGCGGGATTTTGTGTTGGCAATATATTCATTTGCAGAGGGACGAACTTTTTTATAACACTATAATTTATTTATATAATATAATATACTTATTATATTTAATATCTTATTATGTAGATTATGACATAACCCGTATACAACCTGATTTTAAAAGTCTAGGATGCATCAATTTCGAACTTCACCGAGGTAATGTGTACTGCATCTGTTATTTTTTGTATTTCATAATCTGGAAACGTCTCGCGTTTTCGTCTTAAATTTGTTTGATGCCGGCCTGGGAGATAATAGCAGTAGCACAAATAGAGGGTTTTATGTTTATGGCAACTTATAAATAGTACAAAACTATTTCCTTAGTGTATTGAACAATTTGTTTAACAAATTCAACGGCAAAACCTAAGAAACGGATTTTTTATACAGAAATAAGAGAGAATGTTCTGTTGGGTCCGGAAACGCTAAGTTCGAGTTGTCAGACTTACTAGTATGAGTACTCACGCCTCACAGAAAATATTCCAAGTGACCTCCACTTGCTTGAAAACTCGTCTTTAAAATGGAGTGCTGAACACGTTCAAACATGCTTGGTATAGTGCATACTGTCAGATAAGCTGCCACAATGCGTGCATGGTGATTTTATTTACCATGTACAACAGTCAAGCTCGCCAGAGAGTGGTATCACTCTGTACTTGGTGAACGTGTAAAACTCGCATAGGAAGCGAGCGATTCAAACATCTTTTGCTCTGTGAATCTGCGGGTGCGATGTCCTGATACAGACGATGCGCGATCAAAGAATTGCTGTCTATTAAACCATACACATAATACATTTAGGCACGTTTTTCGATAGTGTAGGCTGATGTCGTTGGCTGAAGTCGCTTATGTTACATTTCAGTAGACTTAAAACAAACTTATCACAATAGTTCGAAAACCACTAAAAATCCAACAGAGTAACGAGCAAATCTGGTACGTCTACGTCTTTAGTCTGCGGGAAATCATTTGTGGCTTCAAAGAAGTATTCATATCATTAGTCTAATATAATTACTCGTGTAATAATGTAAGTATAGTCTCAAATTTTAGTCCAGCTATCATGCAATGCACTAACATGAATAAACTCGCATTAATAAAAGTTTGAGTTACTCTAGTTAAGTATTTCCGGATCCGTACTGTAATGAACTTTCTCCCATCAGAAAACATTCCTGAAGTTTTGCCGTTCAGTTTTGTTATACCTTCAATATAGAGGGGCATCTGAGCGAACTAATAACAGTAGTGTGTGTTTGTCATAAAGCAATGTTGTTTATTTCATTTTTCCACATGAAAACTTGGAACACAAGTATGGAATACTTTTGTTAACAGTTTGCATTTTTCTTAAGGTTTAGTCCGTGGGGAGAGAGACGTTGGCATCCCCCTCCCCCTAGTTCAAATCTGGGTAGGGGATTGCCTCTCTCAGCCTCGCAATTCTGCTGCTCATGGATATAATGAAAGTTCTACTCATGAGTTGTTAAAATTACTGTAGAAATTTTATCTTCAGTAGATTTTATTCCAATAACCAAGATTATAACGCCAGAACAATCGGGGTTTAGGGATGATTGAAGTTGCTTACGACGAACACTCACAATCTCCATAGTAATATATCCAGGAAGACAAATTCTATCAAATTTATGTTCAAATTCTATAAGTCTATTTTGAATGATCTTCCTTCTGTCCACGCCGCAGTATGAAAATGTCTCTAAATATTGTGTTATTTACCTGTAGTATGATTTATGTTTTAAGAAAGTATTATAATACAATATAATTGGTGTTGATGTTTAAAATACGTCAGGAAATTTGGTTGTAATGGCTTTAAAGTTTACATAAGAGTCGCACACTAATATCATTCCGGTATCTGGAAAACACTAAGAGAGAGTCATCGACGGATCCCAGAATAAATTGAAAAACAATACAAGGAAAACTGCATATATTTAAGAAAAAATGTATATGTATTTTGCTATATACTACAATAATTTTCTATAAGTTCGAGTAAAAATATTTTTAGTTTTTGAAGTGTGATAAGGGCATTATTATTTTTTAAAATTTTATTTTACGTCAAAACAGTTAAAAACGGTGTGTGACGTTATTATATTTTGAACGTTTTTGTACTTGAGATCTTTCAGTGAAGACTCATAAGACCATGTGAGGAGACCTTTCGAAACAGTCGACATGCTGAATCGCTTGAAACTCCTGCATTTGCTTTCAGCTAGACCTGCCCATAAGAAAGTTGCAGCCTTACCCACCACCACCCTTAGCTGAATGTAGCGTCGCCGACGCATTGAACTCTTATGAAGTATTTTCGTATATGCAGTAAAAGTATATCGTATATGATATATTTAAAATCATCCTATCAAACGATAATTATCATACAGAGTGGTAATACTGACGAGGAACCGTTTCCTTTCGAGTGATTCATGTCCTGCACCGAATACTGGAAAAAGCTGCGTCCGGGCGAAACAATCTTTAGAGACCTGTGTCATTTCATCGCCTGGGCCTCACTGGCGTCACATTTAGCTGTCATCACAGCTGCACGTGGCGGCAACCGAGGTTGTTCGCACGGCCCCCGCTAGATCGCAGCGCTAAAATACGCCATAACGCACTTTTTGGAGAATTTCTGAGAATCTCGTCGACGGATCCGCAAAAAATTCAGTTGCTCACCAAAAGATCGAGACGCGTCGAACGACATCTGTATCGATTGGAGAACGGAAAGGGGCCTCACCACCAGTGAGCTTGCTCGGACATACGGACGCAGGTTACTAGAATACTATATAACGATGTGCACATTACGACCTGTATATGTCGATGTAGAGAACAGTTGTCTCTCCAGAGCAACATTGTGAATATTGAACTTGTTATTTAAAAAGTAAATTATAAAAAAAGATAATGATTTGGATTGGAGGGAGACATTTTGGCAAATGAGAAGTACTTGAGTGGTCGAAACAGTTGTTTGTTTACATGTTGTGATAGGCGTCAATCCCTGGGTTCAGTTCACTTAGTTAAGAATCAATTTAAGTGGTACAGTGATGTTTTGAGAGCGTGTATAATGTTGGAAATACTATTGTCGACAAAATGGCTCTGAAACAAAGTAAGATTAAGAGAAAGGGGAAATGTCCAATTTTCGGACGTTTTATAGATGTAAGTGAAATAGTGTTACCGACGAACTGAGTTGTAATACAAGCCTATTTTCTTATAAGACATAATTTGAAACCAGATACTTCAACGATGGAGCCAATTATAAGTGTAATATCTGATATTTAAGCTCTAAAAATTGTAAGAATCTGTTTAGGAGCTTCTATTTCTGTAGTTTCTGCAATCCGAATTTTACAAATTTTAAAGTTTTTCGTGATAAATATAGAAATTTACACAGAATAAGTACAGAAAGCAGAAAAGGACCAGAAAAGTATACTACCTTAAAATGTTTCATTTAAAAAAGAGGCTAAACGATTATTTGAGATGCTGCCTGCAATTATATAGGCTTTCGACAATGTAGAAAGAAAGGAAGGAAAGTATCTTTTTAGAAATTTGAATGAATTGAAGAAAAAACATAAATACAATGAAATTTGCGAAATCCACTGAAGCAAGATAGAAAATCTCTGTGATAATTATGATAAAAAGAGTTACAAGGAGTTACATTTGGCATTCTTCAGCATTGCAAGGAGATAATAAAGAAGTTCTAATGCGCATTAATATGCCGTCTGGTACTTTCGTATGTGATTGCAAAGGCATATGAGAACTGCAGCAGAAATAGAAAGTACTGCAGTGCGGGACTTATGTTTTATAAATAACGGTGAGAAAAGCTTAGTCATTGACAGAATGGAAATCAGGCAAGACAGATATAAGGAGAAGAGGCTAAAATGCATTACAGGCAGCCAATGTTTGATAACCCAAAATAGAAAATTGTGTTTCGATGAAAGAAAAGACAAGACAATTCTTCAAGAAAATAAAAGTACTATGCTTTACAGAACTACCATTTTTTACAAAGTTATTATAGATAATTGACTTTACTACATAGGAGTTTTGTTAATAGAAGAACAAAATTCAAAGCATTTAGATCATATAATACCAGCATCTGGAATTAAAAAAAGGCATTGCTGAGAGTATAATCGACTTTTTTCGAGATAAACAACTTGTAAATTTCACCGCGATTGGATGTGATGAAACCATTGTTAACACTGGAGCCAATAATGACGGGATTTTCTTGTTGCGAAAGAAATGAGGATATCACTGAAATGGTTAATTTACTTATTGGGTGGAAAATAATTTCCATTACACTAGCGTTTTCGTTCGCTAGATGGGAAAATTGGGCGCCCGACTGAGATTAAAGGGAAACTAGATAAGCAACTAGAAAATTGTCGTAAGTTTCCTGTGATATCCTTTTTGACCAACGATCCGAAACTTTGTCGCGGCGGAAAATACTATTTCATCCATGCTGTGGGATGAGCGCAAACATCTAAGAGAGCTTGATTTTTCGCAGAATTTTAAATGCAAGTGTAGTGAATGGAATAAAGTTTTTCAAATGTTGAGAACTATTTAATTTTGTCTCGAATTCGGTAACTTTATTTTGTTCTTATACATTGTTTTTAAAACTAGTAAGAGATAAACCATGTACTACTTAGTTTCATTTTCTTTATTATCTTGCAACATTAGTTAGCACAGTATAATAAATTGGTAGAAATTAATAATACAAAAATTGCTCTTAAACTCCTTTTTATTATGCATAATTAATTAAGTAGATTATTTGTAAATTTAATAATACATTGTTGTTCCTAACTATTTTTTCATACTTGTTTGCAAAGCTTTTAAAACAATATACACATTCAAATTTTGAACTGTTATTAATTTTAGAAAAAAATGAAATTATTAGGTTCTTTGCGGTCCCTCAAAATTTAGTAGAGCAATGAAATTTTGTAATGTTCCTTCTGAATCTAAAATGCAACATTTCCTGACTATTAGAAGTCCCAAAGAAAAAAAATGCCACTTTTCGTTCTATCCTAACGCACAATTTCTGCACGGAAACTGAGTATTTATTGTGTGAATTATCGGCATTTTTTAAACACTTAACATTTTTTATCATTTCTCAAAAACAGTACCAATTTTTTATTTTTTCCCTTGAATGGGGCAAAGTATGCTTATAAAAAAGGTAGGTCCAATTTTCGTTGATCTCTCTATATTTTTGAAAATTGCAAAAAAAAAAAAAAATTAGAAAACCACAATATTAATGAGATATTTTTAATGAATACTGTTCTAAAAATCTTTAAATAAGGTCATGTTTAATTTTTGAAAATTCTTGTAGTAATGCTTGAAGTGAAGGCAATTTTATTTTTATATCTTTTGTCACAAAAAGAAAACAATTTTTTAAATTCCCCCTCCCGTTAGAATAGAGCAAAGCCCCTTAAAATTACGCAGATTTCACTTTTGTTGAACTTTCTGAATTTTAAATATTTGTAAAAGTTATAAATAATGCGAAATGCGAATAGTGCGCAGTGTTAAAGCACCATTAGTTATTTTTTGTAGGATTGACACTAACCATTAAAAATTTGTGTTGTGTTTGCTACAAATTTTGGATTTCATTTTAATGTACAGAATGTGAAAGGACAATGTAGAAGTGAGTAATATTTAACTGCCATATCAGCAGATATGTTTATCCGTTGCAACCGTCTAATTTGTCATTTATTTCGTTATTCCTGACAACACAAATAATGCTTTTATTAATCGCTTATAAATTAGAACATTTAATTTTACTATTAGAAGTTTGAATTCATTACTTGCAGAGTATTAGTACAGTAAAGTTCACAATTAGTACATTTTATTTACATATTCCTGACAACAAAATGGCAAACAATAAAATGGTGCACAGCTAACGCTATAAGGATTTCTAAATTTATGATGAAATCTTGAAAAAAAGAAAGGTTAAGATAATGTGTTGCACTTCTGTGTATAATTTTTTTTCGTTTGTGAAAATTAGCCCAATTGGCTTTCAACTTCATATCGGGGGCGAAACTTTCCACTCGCAAATGAAATCTTATTTTATTCATACTACCTGAAATAACTGATATAAAAGTATTCGTTTATTTGTTATTGCATGTTAATTTAATTTTGTACAGAACAAACATACGAAGTTGGAACACGTTTTAAGGTGAGTTGAGAGCAAAAATCAAACTTTTTGTTACAAACCTTCTATCAAACCTTCTTACTACCAACTTTTTTTACGAAAATGAGATTATGTGAAACGCAGATATTGTGGCCTTGAATCGTCATCTAAGGTATCTAGTAGCATTTGGGAGAGGTTATTTATTTTCATATGAGAGTTGATTCTACAATTTTCAAAGTATTAGCAGGTGAGTTAAGCAATTTGGTTCACATAATAAATTTTATTAATTTATTGTTTAACTTTATAGAAGGAAATACCATTATCATTATGAGCATGAGATACATTTTAAGACTGGTGTTGACTACATGAATAGCGGGCTCAAGTGGGCAACCGAAGAAATGGTCCAAAGAGAAAAGGCATTTCAATGATATTGATAAAATTTTACGTAGTATAACTCCTCCCAATAAAATATGCTATTATTTAAATGAAGGCTATTATCACATACTTGGTTATTATTGATATTATTATATACTCAAGTATTCAAATTTCTGGTAGTTTAAAATGATTCTTATCCCTAACATTCCTAATTATAATAAAAAGTATTTTTTAAAATAATTGTTATTTCAAGTCGCATAATCTTCACAGGTCATGAGCGACTTGTATTTTGCTATACTGCTGAGAGCAATGTGCAACAGTTTAATGTCTTTGAATATGATTAAATGTAACGACTCTTCGGATTTTTATGGTTCTAAGTCTTTACTTAAAAGAAAATATAACAATTGGAGTTTCTTTTGGAGACGCGGAGAAAAATATATATACTTACTCGAAAAAGAAACAATAATGTTAAAAAAAGACTTTTTAAAAACTTTCATTAGAAACACAGTAATTAAAACTCAAAACATGTTCCATGCATGAAGTACAGCATATACGCAGTTTAAAAAAAGTTTATTTAATACTTGAGTCGACTAATTATACTAAACACATTAAATAAACTAAAAGTATTGAGTGATTATAATCATTTTTTCGACGGGTCAGGCTTGATTAAAAACAACAGTGTTTTTTGAAGTTTTTGAGACTTTTGTTGTCTAATATATTTACCGTATACGCTATGTAATACATTTAGTTTTATTTGAGACACTCGTGGATAATTCAAAAAACATTATTTAACCCCATTTGTAAGCGAAACTAATTAAAAATTCTGAAAAGGAGATAGAAATACTTCTTTGGTTTATAGCATATTTACTATTTACTGGTCCAATTCATTTTGATAGTCTCTGTAAGTAGGGCGCCGAAAGTACCTGGCCGCTAAATGAACGCAATCCAATTAAAACCTGAAATGAGGGACAGCAAATAAATTATTCGCTAGTGTACCTCGTACATGGGAGGGAGAATTGGTCATTCGCAGATGTGAAATCCTCTCTCTCTCTTTGTTCGTGAGTCGGTGCTGTTTGTAATTTAGTTTCTCCTGAACCGTCTTGTGTATCGACTGGAAGAATTGATACTATACGAGCTGATAGGTTAAGTGTGACTTTCTGTACAGAACTCAAATTTTAACTACATCATTAGAATCCGCATGAAGCGAAGTGAAATTTAGTGTACATTTTATAAAAAAATGATTTCACTGCCTAATGTAGGCGTCAAAGCCATATGTAATTCAACAACTAAATAGTTTCACTCAAAAGGTTTTTTAATATAGTGTCTTTGCATTAAAAGTAATAACAGACGAAACCCTGTAAAGGAAAGATACAGTGTTTTAAAGCCATCACTAAATCTAAATTAATCAAAGATAACATCTTGAGTGCAGAAGGTTAACATCTGAATGGATTATTACTCCTTATATAATATAGACTAATTACCCAAGACACTTTAAGGAGAGCTAACGTAAACCTATCAAATACAACTGCGAAGCTTGGATCACTACCTGCAACTACAATTACGACGAACTCCACAGACTTGAAAATGGATACCTACAGACGGCATTTAGACCCCTCCTCCTTTGACTAACCTGAATTGACGAAGACATACAAACTCGCTCCAATTCGACAAGACACTTTTGACAGCTAAACGAAACATCCAAAAGACACCCCAAAACCCACGTCTCATCCCATTCATGTAAGCGCATCACCACATCCTGACCAACCCTCCTAAACATCAGAAATACTATCCCCACCCGCTAGACATTCTTCAACAGTCACCACCTTAACCACAGCAAACCACCTACCCGCTAGCACAAGCAGAATAACGCACCCTGCAATCCAGAGCAAATTCACACTACTACACTACTTTTATATCCACTCTTCTCACCGTACCCTTCCAATCCTCCTGTCCAAACAACTGCTTGTCTGGGGGTAGCGAGAGGATCCTTCCCCCACTCCTACCTTTCCGTAAATGCCGCACACGCCAAATCGCTCAAGTAGCTAACTCACCCAAATCGGGAAAGAGCACGTGTGCAAGCACATCACCAACACATACGGTGAAAGGAGAGCTTCAGTAACCGAGAGGCTTACTTCGCAATAAGAATTTATAACTTCAAAAATAAGGAAGTTAAAACAAAATTGTTTCCAAACATTATTTCTAATTTAATATTTATCGCCTTCTATATTATTTCAGTAGTATACATACCTACCTTTTGCGGCTCTCACACGCAATCGATCTTTTTAAACGAGGACCCTTAACAAAGAGAATTTTACGGAGACGTGACTAATTACATTTTTACTTTAAAAATGTGAAGGATTTGTTAAAAAAAAAAAAAGTACAAATATTCACGTCAAATGCAACCCGCAACACACTGCCGCATTATTTATCTATTTTGTTAAATATCTCCTAATCAAGCGCTTTAGGGCGTTAAAAACTAAAATTTTGAGGCCAAAGATTCCAAAGAAACGTTCATCACATCATAATGTACAGGATGAGATCTTCGTGAATATTCTATCACATTCTGGCTGGTTTGACGCTTCTCGATTCTTCCCCACCTGTTCAGTGACTGTAGAATCTGCAACTGTGTGAAATTAAACTACTTGATTTTCTACGCGATTGAATTACATGGGTGTACCTATATACTCGGTAATACCATTAAATAAGAATAGTTTGTACTTACAAGGATATACTTTATTGTTATCAATTACAAGGAGACAGAACAAACGACGGAGGGTAAGAGGATCTTGAAGAAAAAGATATATGACAGGCTTAATATGGAAATGCAAAAATAGGGAAGAGGGTGGGGTTAATATGCGAGAGTATTGCATTAATTATTTGTACCCATATTAATTATCGTTAGTATTAATTATTTGTACTGGTTTTTACTCGATTCAACCACGCAGGTTCGAGCGTTTGCATTATTTTAATGGAACTATAAAAGTGTTCCGATTTTCTGCCCATACTCATTTCATGGTTTCAGAGTTCAAATGTATGGTAAACATTTGAAATCATGATTTCATTTCCTTTTCAAAAAATTTAAATAAAATATATGTATAAGCGTAATTGCTTTCGTAATGTCACTTCACGCACATATATTAATAGTCATCATTACATCAGCGATTCGTAATGCACCACTTTGTTATTTCGTCGACATAATTTTAATACTTTTTAAATCTTTTCGTTTTCGAATTTATATATTTTTATAAGACATGTAGCAGTAGTAATGATTACGTCGGAATCAGTGATAATTATATTTGCAAATATATAATGACTAATTATATTTAAATCAATGTAAAAGCTAAAATGTCTAAAAATTGCCACAGAATTACTTGTTCTATGCAATGTAGGTAGTATGCGAGATAGTATTAGATTTAGTCAGCATCTTTGAATGTGTTGAACATTACAAACACTCAAAATATTTTGGACGTTCCCCTGCAACAACATTATTACAAGCAAACATTTTGTTCTCAATAAAATCTGTTCTTGAAAATTAAATATTTAAATGGCATAATTTACCTTTTTCAGTGTGTAATTTTCACTCAAGTCTTTTCGAAATCCGGGCAATTAAAAATACGTTATCTAGATTTTATAGACAACGGTACCATATTTTACTTTCTCATACACGTAAATATATGCGGTACTCCGTAGAATATATTTATATATTATATAAGTAGAAGAGAAAGAGAATCTCTTCACCTGACAGGAAACGGTGTAAGCGAGGAACTTCATCCCTGCGCCGGAAACAATGGTACCGCGGAGGGACCAATGGATAATATGGTCAAGTATGTAAAGGGTACATTGCTGAGATAGGCCTGAACGAAATTCGGGCAACGCGAAAGTACTCTTTACTGAGATGTTCTCAGAGGAGCGATAGAAGCCACGAGAGGACCTGTCAGGTGTTTATGGCGGTGATTGATAACATCTTTTTTTTTTTTTTTCCACCTGTTCGGCATTTCTGCCTTTCAGGGATGTTAACTTTTACAATATAATGATTTGTCATTCCTTCTCACGCTACTTGTCCTGATTGTTACAGGCTGTTTTTCAGTGTATAATTTTGAAAATAGAGTATACTGACAGGGAATTTATACTCGTAATCGTCTTTAAATAAAATATTTGTGATTTAATATGTAAAATTAATAGATGTTGGGAACTAATGCCGCTGAGTATTTATGGAGGTCTGAATTTATCCTTGGGAAATCGTGAGCATATTCTGTTTGGTTTTGGGTAGTTTTTGCCAAGTTTGAAAATGGGCGTGGCTGGAGATCCTGAAAGTATATCGAAAAACGTTTGAGAGGATTTTAGTATGTATTCTTGTATTGGCTCTATTCGTAATTCTCTGTGAAGTTGCTTGTTACTAATAAACCAGGGAGCCTTAGTTATTTTTCTTAAGCATTTATTTTGGATGATTTGCAGTTTTTCAATATGTGTTTTAGCTGCGTTACACCAAATTGGGCAAGCATACGTGATTGTTGGTCGTAATATCGATTTATAAATTGAAGTTCCACATTCAATACTTAGAGCTGATTTAGAGTTTAGTAGAGGATACAGTTTAGCAAATTTTGCGTAAGTTTTATTTGTAATTGTTTTGATGTGATCTTTCCAGGTTAATTTCGAATCGAGCATTAGTCCTAAATATTTAACTGGAGTTTGTTTGGGGAGCCATTTTATTATTGAATTTTGAATTTTAAGGGGGGGGGGCGGAGTCGGTGGTCTTCGAAGTGTGAAGACTTTTGCTTGGGATTTATGCGAGTTTATTTTGATTCTCCACTGTTCAGACCAGGTGATGTAAGTTGTTAAGTCATTCTGAAGGTTGTCGTAACCGCAAAGTATATCCTCGTGGGCTGTAAATAAAGCGGTATCGTCTGCGAATAGAGCGATTTCTGAATCAGCTGGCTTTGGGATATCCGATAAGAATATGCTGAAAAGTAAAGGTGATAAGCATGATCCTTGAGGGACACCGGCACTAGTTTGACATTGACAAGAATACGTAGAATTTATTCTTACGAGGAAATGGCGATCTACTAGAAAGCTGTCAATAATTTTATAGAGGTAGTTTGCTGTACCTAGGCGTTGAAGTTTAAATAGTAGTCCGGGGTGCCACATTTTGTCAAATGCCTTTTCGATGTCTAGAAATATTGCTAATGTGTGTTTGTGTTGATGAAATGCATTGGCTATGAATTCTGAAAGTCTCAGGAGTTGGTGCGTTGTCGAGTGTCTGTTTCTAAAACCGAATTGAGTATTAGGTATAGCCTTTATTTCTGATACATATTTGTTTGAGCCTTCTTGGTTAGTGCTTTGAGGGCTTTATTACTAATGTTATCATATCCTGTTGATAACATCTGGGAAGAGGATGGGGCGAAACCATACAACTAGATCCGATTCAGGATATTAGGAAACGAAGTACATACGAGAAAGTCTGTGCCCTTTTTGGCACCACGTTTGATATGTTTGATATGTAAAGAATTTATGTTGTACTGTATGTATTATTAGAATGTAGAATTTATGTATGTACTATACTATACCATACTATAAGTATGTTATTGAAGAACTTGTGTAGACTATTTTTGTTAAAATATTTCATATATTGCAATGAAATACGAGAATATGTATTTTTTTCTTGATCACCATGCTTGCTACTTTTCGGAAAACCATTTTGCGAGGTTTCATTTTGCATCATTTTTGCTGCTGCAGGCCACACTTCTTATGTATGGTTCTTTACAATTTTTTGTCACATCGAAACAAATAATCTCAGTTTCATTTCTAAAAAAATCGACATCTTTTTTCTAATGATTCGCTCAGAAAATAACTGCCAGATTTTAATTTCTTCCATTCCCGGTTTTCCTTGTTGATCGGTCCCGACAAGGCATTCAAGCAGAAAAAATATTTCAGCCTTTTTCGAAGAGCCCTCTTCTCTGGAAGCACGCGAGTGAGAGCGACCCTTCCGAATGCAGTCCGCGCCCCGACAAAATATTTAAGCCTAACAAGGCGCTGTCGCCGCCGCCTCCAGCAGTTTCTCCGCTCCTCCCCACTACCACCACCGCCATTGCCGCTCCTCTCTCCGGGTGTGCAACCGCCGCCTCTGCCTGGCCTGGGAATCGTCGGTGCCTTGCAATGATGTTCGATGCTCAACCCTCGCATTGCGTGGCATCGCGTGGTGTGGTGTGGCGTGGCGTGGTGTGGCGGGACGGGACGGGACGGGACGGGACGGGACGAACGGGATGACGAGTGGAGAGGCGTGGCGTGGCGTCGCGTGGCGTGACGTCGCGAGGCGTGGCGACGCGTGGCGTGGAGTCATGTGGCGTGGTGGGACGGGGCGGGGCGGGGCGGGGCGTAGCGTGGCGTGGCATGGTGTGACGTGGCGTCGCGTGGCGTCGCGTGGCGTCGCGTGGCGTGGTGGGGCGTGGTGTGGCGTCGCGTGGCGTGGTGGGGCGTGGTGTGGCGTCGCGTGGCGTGGCGGGGCGTGATGTGGCAGCGTGTTCCGGGAGGGGAAGGCTGGGCGGGGGTGGCTAGGCGAGGAGAAGTGGGGCGGGGCGAGGCGCGGTGCGGTGTGAAGGGCCGCGGCGCTCGCGAGAATTTTTTCCACCTCATCAGCGGAGCCGCGCCGTGAAACACCGCGGCGAGAGAGCCGCTGCCACTCGAAAAGGCGGCGGCGGCGGCGGCGGCGGCGGCGGCGGCGGCGGGCAGAGCCCCCGCGACTGCCGTTGGGGGAGGGCGCCTCGCAGTGGGCCTGAGATGGGCTGAGTGGAAAACGCAGCGCCTACCAACTACTGTAACCACCGAGGATTCATGTTGTCCTTCCCCTTGGAGTGCTTCCGATCCCAGGGGCATGCATATCACGACCCCAGGAATATATATATATATATATATATATATATATATATATATATATATATATATATATATATATATTTATTTATTTATTTATTTATTTATTTATTTATTTATTTATTATTTACGTCAAAAAACAGTTAAAAACTGCGTATGACGTGCTATGGGGAAAAGTGAATTGTGTGCACATTTTCAAAATTCTGTGATCCCTACACTAAGTCATATACTACTTAAATTTTGAATTTTTGAAAGGGAGAAAAAAAAAAAAACTCCCATGTAATAAAATCTATTTACAAGGATAAACAAGCAATAAATTTTGAATTTTGAAAGGGAGAAAAAAAACAAAAAAACTCCCATGTAAAAAAATCTATTTTCAAGGGTAAATAGCAATAAATTTTGAATTTTGCAAGGGAGAAAAAAACAACAAAAAAACTCCCATGTAATAAAATCTATTTTCAAAGATAAATAAGCAATAAATTTTGGTTCTTATAACTTCCTGCCGCGACATGGAAACGATAATTTGAATAATTGTATTTCCCACTGAATTCTAGAAGACGTGCACAGAAAATGAAGTTACATTTATGTCCAGAAGCAAAACAAGGGGCCATCTCAGCATTTGCTCAATGGATCAGGGAAACTGGACGAAAAACCTGATCGAGATGGGGGTCATTGACCCGGAAGCTGTAGTACAATAGTTGTTACAGGTTGTTTATACTTATTTATACAGTCCAAAAGGTAAATAATGCATTATGTATCATTGTTAAAATTAATGTTACTTTTCTTGTGATGCTCAGTATAGTCTCTAATTGTATAGAAACAGTTATGCAGCAGAAACGATTTCACTCTTTGTGATTTAAACTTTTCTATTGAATTTAATCGTTTAATGTATATATATATATATATATATATATATATATATATATATATATATATATATATATATTCCTCACACACTATATGCATCCCCGCCGCAAATCATATCCGCATCCACAAACATTCTTTACTTCTTATTTACCTTTTCAAACAATTTGTGGGGTTAATATTTCTTTTCGTTCGAAATAAGTGTCACACTATCTTTCCAAAATTGACATACTCGTATCCTTGTGAGGGTTTCAGAAGAATCGTGAGCTTAATCTTCAGTCAAGAGAGAAATATTTAAATGGATTTTGGTTATATTCAAAAGAATGAGTAACGGAGGACTATGTACTACCGACAATATACTAGAATTTTGGTTTAACGACTATACAGTAAATGAGGTTAAAAGTTCAATCGAGGTAAAAAATTATTCCAGCGTTGATGGTTTCTATCGAATTCACATGACTGTCGTGGACTGATTTTCAAAAACTCTAATAGCACTCGAAGACTTGGGAGATAATTCCAAGAAATACGCAACATGCAGCATAAGATGCATGTCTCAATAAAATGCTTGGTTTGACTTGTCCTTACTTGATTAACACTAACAGAAATAATAATACGATTATTTGTTAACAAGAGGCATGGGAACTACCTTACATTCTTCAAAAGAAGGGATTAGTTCAAGTTGTGTATTATATATCTCGCCTTATCGTACTGTTTCACGTTTGATGGAGGCTTTTAAAAGAAGTCGCGTAGCATCTACTGTCGTTCTGGGTAGACGAGAGATGGTACCTATGAACTAATCTCACACGGTCGGTGGTATTTGTGGCAAAGATGTATTTTATGTGCATACAATGCACATAATTTGCAGCACAGATACGCATTAGTATAACATTTGATCATGATAATTTATTTAACTCTTATAACACAATATTTTATTACAGTAGGAATGAAATTTCTTTCAGAAAATTCCTGAATTATGAGGTAATTAAATATTTTAATTTGCTTGCCGCCAGAATATTACAACACAAATGAAACAAATAGAACTTGCCAAGATTGTGCAGGAAATTTGATTTTCTTTTGCAAACTACCAACGAAGCAGTATATTTGCGGATATTTAAAGAAAGATAATATTTTACAATGAGAACAATACTCATGTTTCACGAAAAAATAGTAGGAATAGTTTTCAACTTATATTTTTATTCCGTCTGTTCACTGCCGCTTGGATAATTGCTTTCCCTTTAATTCTGCGACCTATTTCTCCTCTTAAGTCTTTTAGGAGAAAATGTAGTTTTAGAATTACACCTTCTGCAGTAATGTCTTGAAAGTATTTCTGACGTTCGTGGATTTCCTGTTCAGTTACTCTGAACGTTTTAAGCGTGCTCTGTGCGAAATGCTGTAATTAATATACTCCATTCGCTTTGCTAACCACATCGTCTCCTTGAGGAGAAATTCGGGAGCGTTAGGTCCACGCAACGCGGGAAATCCCCAGGGGCGGTTGTTCGTCGTTACGTTGGTTAGGGCGACCCGTGAAGTAGCACAAGTTAATTGAAAATTCAATTTCATTAGAACAATGTACACTAAAACGAATAAGGAAATAAACGTACAAGAGAACTCTTTAAGGTCAAGGTCCCGGGAGCGATATTTTAATACCGTACACGAACGGCAAGTGATCTTATCTCATTATTACGATGAAACTTTAACATAATAATAAAATCATACGAACCACTTGGACAATATTTTATATGATTTCGACTGGAGGTTTTATTTCTTAATATGTAAGAGATAGCAGATGAAATATGTCTACTCTAGGGCATATCTTAAAATTTATGATGGTGAGAGGAATCCACTTCACTCTAATCTTGCGGATTTCAAAACCCTCACAATCAAGAACCAAAATTTGATGGTAGTTAGACATTTTGATTCGATTGTCTGCGACGAAGGAAGAAGGGACGGCAAATACGTAAGTTATCTCTAATCACGATTAAAATCCTCATTAGCTGAAATATTTTCTCATTTTTCCTTGGCGTTTACGTAGTGTAGAGGAAGATATGAACGGCTGCAAAAAGCTATCTCCAGGTTTTGACAGAAACAAATCTTATTGGACTCCCTGATACTGAAAAAATGTTTGTACTTTCTCTTACTAATTTCGTAGAAATAGTATGTTATATAAAGCTGCAAGAAAAAGAGCAGATTTTTCGACATTAAAAAACTTTGTGGTACTCGATACATAATCTGTATTTATCCACTTTTTCGTTACGGGACCTGGCAATAAGAGTTTTTGTTCCAAACATTCGCCCTTTTTTACCCGTTCAGCACTGCAATACTTTCTCTATATTGTGTTAGCAGTAGCGACAAAGTAAAAATGGATTTTATTTTTGCTCCTCTATGTAGTAAATTAATTGCTCGAATTCGTGGTATAATCAGAATTCTCATTTTGTGGGTTGTTGATGCCGATATTTTTATATTAAGTGCTCATTATGATTGTTTTTTGCACGATCTGTAGTGGGTTCTTTTTGTTTTGCTACGGCCAGAGGCGAGTGTGCAAAATAATCTCGAGTGTGCAAAATAATCACAATTTGACCCTCAAAATATAAACATATACGATTGTGTAAAAAGCTTCTTGATTTTCTAAGATTTAATCGAAAGGAAACCTCACTTTCATTAAAGAAGATTGTGGTGTCACGATATAAGATAGCGAAGAATTGTTGTCGCATGCCCATTTAGTATCTGGTACTTGTGTTTATAATTCCTGATTTCAAAATTCATTATAGAAACATTGACACTTCACAGGAGTCGCTCGAAACTGAAATATCTCTTTTTTCTACTTTTTAACCCAAAAAATCGACTTTTACAAAATGGTACCATCAGTTGAGATATTGGTGTACATCTAAGGAAGAGAAAAGAAAACTGAAAATTTTTTGTGGTCCTATTTTAATGAAAAGGAAAATTTGTTGTTAACTTAGAGTGAACATAATCTTTTTAAGAATATTATACTCTTTAAGACGTACATTTACTTTACACACTCACTATTTTTTGCCAAAACCCTCAATTGTACAGTTTTTATTATTATTTAATTGAAATGTACACATGATTTATTTTCGTTAAAGAACAGTAAAATCTGTATGTGACGTATGGGAGAGAACCATAATCTGCAAAAGTAGTTGACACCTACTATGGTTTAAACATGTTACCTTGTCAAATAAAACATCGTTAAAGAATAGGTAATTAGTACATATAGACGGGATATGTTGACTGGACGTTAAAGAGAACCTAAAAATTAGTGGTGAATAATTTTGGCTGACAGAAAAGGATTTTTAAACTTAAAGAAAACTATTTCAAAAGTGTGAAATATAATTGAGTGGATTTTTTGCACAAATGTGTCACAAATACACATTAATGGACTGTATAAATGTTTTTTCTGCTCACATTGTATAATTATCGTGCATTAGATGGCTGCATCTCGTTGCATAATAATAGAATTATAATTCATCTTCATTATGTAGCTTTATGATACATCTTCATTATCGATCAGGTGTTGGGCCAATAACAGAGAAAGTTTATAGTGGAGAAGTAATTAATCATTGGACATCGTTCTATTAAATGTTTCGTTGGATTGTGTATATGATTCTGTCGAGACAATCCGCAAGGGACGATTACCCGCAGATACCATCCCCTATTTCCAAAACCCTCTACAAGAACTGTATCAGTGTGTCGAGATTACCCTTGAGGTGACGACGGTAAATCGCACATGCTCTTCCTTTTCCAAAACTTAGAAGTAAATCAGAAGACTGAATCCCCCTAAAAGGACTGTATAAGTTATTAAGGTAAGAAAAAAGAACAGATACTGAACTTTGATCTCATTTCTTTAAGATATTGAATCCTAACTTGACACTTGTACTGTTCGTTTGAAGTCGGATTGGGCCACCTGAGGGACCTGGGTGACTGTCCGCTAGGTGGCATTGGTTGAACACAACATGCCAGCTGCCACGTAACCATTTAATGCACGAGTTTAACTTATAATAGCTAAGTCGTAGAAAAGGTAATGTATGAAACTCGATGTAATGGGTATTAATACACTCCTATGAAGTTTACGAAAATTGTTCGTTCCTCGCTCGTATGGTAATGTCACTTCACACTCCTACACAATAATACCCTTCATTACATCGTCGTTTCCTAATATACCACTTTATTTGCAAATTTTTAATTTTGTCGTCATAATTTTAATACTTTTTACATCTTTGGTTTTCGGATTTATTTATTTATTTCAAGTAGCAGTATTAATGATTACGCCCGATTCTGTGATAATTATATTTGCAAATACGTAATAGCAAATTATATTTAAATCAATGTGAGTAAAACCTTGATGTCAAAAATCGTCGTTTTTAACCCCAGCATTATAATGTCCATTCTATAAAATGTAGGTAGTATGCGATATAGTAATAGAATATCTTCACACCCTTACACACATGCAATTCACATTATATTTTGAGTAAAAAAATAATCTGGTCACCCTAGATAATTGAATCATAAATGCCCGTTATTATCATACTAAGAAGTAGGCCAATGCGTTTCTTAATATTTGTTGTAATTAGTTACGAGTTTTGTCCGAGTTCTGAGTTTAAATAGAAGAAAGTTCTGTTACGTGCTTCATCATAATATTTAATGTGGTCATAGTTTCTTACTAAGTAAGTGTTAACAATTAACAAGAGATTAATAAAAATGAATAAAGTTGTTTTTGCCGTTAGTGAGTGATTTATTTTCGTACTTCTGTTGCAACCACTAATATAATATTCTGGTTGCAACATTCCTACCCTGCATAAACGCCTGACATAACAATCAAAAAGGCGCTTTTGCACAATAAAGTGTAGTTCCTCCAGATGTTTTAAGAAAAGGCTAACTTCATACATAAGTGGCAGTACGTATAAATACACATTTTTACGATCGAAGAAAAATGCATTTTCCCTTCGTCTCCGTCCTGTCCGTACGTCAGTGAGTATTACTAGCGCCTAAACTGTGCACAGAATGTTTCCCGATATTGATATTCTCCGATTGATCTAGCTGATGACGCGTTGTTTCGAATTTGAAAGGGATCATTCAATTTTTGACCGTTAATTACGTGAAAGTCCTCCATTTTCTAAATTTCCTCAAAAAGAACACCAAATATCTTCTTAAATTATTTTTACTCTTGTAGAGAAAAGTATTTTAGTTTCGAAAATTCTGTAAATTCATTTTTTTCATACATTATTGAAGATAGAGATAGATATTTCTTTTTAATAAATATATTTTTCAGTATTAGATATTTAAATAATGTTGGGGATACACTTTTGAAGATATTTGTACGTTTGACGTAATTTTGAGTTAAAATATGTATCACTAAAATTTTACGAATACATTATAACTAGAAAATCTAGGGTCTTTCGCAGGGTCACAATTGCGCAAGCGGTAGCACGTACGCTTTTCACCCTCCACGAAAATTCGAACTTCAGCTTGAGTAATTTTTTAATCGAGCACAATTCAATGACAATGACAATTTCATTTGAACTTTTGAAATTTCAAAAATATACAGGAGTGCTCCGTTGGCTTAAGAGATTTTGAAGAGATACCTGAAGTATTAGATAGCTAGAAATTGCAATATCATAATATTATGCTAGTACTCGTGTCTACCCGGGCGATGTCGCGATGAAGGCTGTGATTTCGACGTTTCGACCATCTTGTCGTGGTTGGTCTGCCTCAGGGCTAGTATGCGACCAGCAGACTTCAGGGAAGATTGGCAGACCAGCCCTGAGGAAGAGCACGACCAATGGTTGATATGTCGGCATCACAGTTTTTGATGCGGGATCATCATGACAGCCACGAGCACTTGCAAGCCTCTGACTGCGGAAACGTTCGACTTCATCGTAATATCATTTAAGCATTACCAATAATACGAGAAAGTATGTGTGTCATCAGTTTTCAAACAGTCTGTCCGTTCGTCCGCCTATGAACAGCACTAGCACATAAACGAGATTTTCACCAAAATGGATAGTAAACGATTGATCTAGCTGATGTCACGTCCTCTCGAATATGATATGAATCTTTTATTTTTTGGAGGATACTTTACATGAATGCCTAGATTTTAAAACTTTTATGAAAAATGGCTCCAAATTTTTATTTTTATCTTTTTCTGAAATAGATAAGTCGGAATAAAAAAATGACGCAGGCCCGAATTTCATTAAAACTTCTAATGTTTTGCATATGGTAAAGTGTAAAAATGTTTTGGACTTGCTTCTATGACTACATTAATATCGTAAAGATTATGTTCTCAATGTTACAAAACAATATTTTTGGTGTTTTTGATTTTCCGTATAGTGCTCATGTACTTTTCTGTTGTAACTTTTCTACAGTTCTTCCTTTTGTACAATGTATTCACAAAAGTATAATAATAATAATAATAATAATAATAATAATAATAATAATAATAATAATATAATAAAAATAATAATATAATATTAATAATAATACCTTCAACATTGAAGGTATTTTAATGCAACATGTTCTTCAATATTAATATTTTATATACATTTATGTACAACTTCCCCAAATATTCGTAGTTTTCGCCTAGATTTGAGTTATATAGTTTGAGTTTTTCAAGTGATGTCTGTAGTTTTGGTAAGTTAGAAGATACATTATAAAACAAGTTTTAGGTAAAGAGTACCAATGATAATAGGAAGTGTGTGCATTTGTAGCACCACTAGTATAGAAGTGAGAAGCATTATAGAGAGGTGTATGAGAGCCGTTTGCGTAGTGGCATTAACAAGCAGATACGTTTTCATTCCCTCTGCATTTCCAGAGTATTTACAATGAGTTGGATTAACTGCGCTCAGTCAATCCTTCTGTGAAGGATTAGGAATGGAAACGAGTTTGCAAAGCTAGCAATCCTGATCTGTTTGTCTGCAGGCTCTGTGGCCCCTTGTGGTGCGAGTGCTAGTGTAACACGGAGAAAATTTTGGACGGAGAGAAACCGTGACATCATTTTTCAAAATTCATTTTTCTCTGAGTTTTTCTTATAATATAGTACGAGTACATACTATAACAGATTTGATTTCAAGTGGCTGTGAAAAGTGTAACTTAACTAAAAATATAAGTGCTATTGATTTTTATTTAGTGAAACGCGTTTCTGTCATAACAATCGCTCTGTTAATACATCATTTTGGAAATTCTTGTGAACAAATACGGAATGCTTCTCAAGGAATGATATTTTTTATCGTATTAACTATCAATAAAATTATTCTATCTCATGAAAACCGAATCTTAAAAGTTTAAAAACAGACTTTTAAGTCTTTAACTAAACTTTTAATTGTCATGTTTCTTTTGTATGACTCGGTTTTTCTATTACAAGTGGTAACCAACCCATAATACATTTCACTCGATAGTAATTATTCAGCAGGAATAATTTATGAGGACACGTGTATTTTATGGAAAATTTAAGGTTTGCTGTGAAGTGGAATTTCTGTTACAAGTTTAGCGATCATAATTCTCATTTCATAAAATATAATAATAAAATATTAATGATATATTGTTTTAGAATTCGTCTTACGGTTATATATTGCATTTCTTAAATAAAAATACAATGACATCGAAGTTTCCCCCCTACAGCCTAACGTTTGCAACGAACTAGAAAAGTTTGAAAACCATTAAATTCTCTTCATCTGAAAGCAAATAGTTTGGTGAAAAATAATAACTTGTATTCTAGCAATACATTTTAAGGATCGAATTGTGTATTTATCTGAAAAGCAATTAGGATTCTCAAAAAGATAAGTTGTAATGTGCTGAAAGTAAAATACTGTCGTGTTGATCGCGAAGGAAAAGAAAAATATTAACAGAAACATTCAAGAGTAACAGAGACGTGCCCTGAAAGCAGTTGAAACTTCAAGTAAGAGAAAGAAACGCCTTGCGTCTTTAAGGTGCCTTTCTAGGGGCAGTGTTTCCTACCAGTTATCGGACGACAGTGTCGCTAGTGATGCGTAAACTCTTGATAGTTAATATTGTCAGTGATGTGTAAACACTTGCCACACATGCCAGTGTATTGACTGACAGTTTTAAGTGGCAAGTGTTTACACATCACTAACGATACTGACAGTGATAACTGGCGGGGTGTTTTCACATCTCTCTCGACCCTGTCATCTGATAACTGGCAAGAAGCACTGCCCGTGAAGAGGCACCTTATACTGCGGTTTTTACAGAGTTGCGTTTGAAGGATATCAGCTGTTTTGTGTTTTATCCAATTATACGTCAATACAGTGACGTCATAATTGTAACGTACAGCCTTCCGATTGGATGACACCGAAACAGCTGATATCCTTCCAACGCAACTCTGTGAAAACCGCAGTATAAGACGGCGCGTTTGTGCCCAACACTTCGCGCCTGCCGCCCACTGCCCCGCCGCCACCGCCGGAGCGGAGCAGAGGAGAAGGGCGGCAGAAGAGAAGAGAAGGGCGGACGGCGTCGGCCTCGGACGACGCGGCTCGGCTCGGCGCGGCGCGGCGGCGGTCGATACCTGTAAGGCCTCCGCTTCGTCGCGGCGCTCGTCCTCCGTGTTCATGGTGACGAAGCGCAGCACCAGCAGGTTGAGGGAGGCCGCCACGATGGCGAGGCCGAACAGGATGAAAATGAGCGCGAACGCCACGTACTCGGGCTTCTTCTCGAGCGCGTGGTCCTTCTGCAGCGCCACCATGTCGCCGAAGCCGATGGTGGTGAGCGTGATGAAGCAGTAGTAGACCGAGTCGAAGTAAGACCAGCCCTCGTAGCGGCTGAAGGCGGCCGCGCCGCCGGCGATGGTGAGGCTGCTCAGCGTCGTCACCACGCAGATGAGGTTGATTTCGGACGCCTCCACGTTCTTGCAGTTGAGCATCCGCTTCACGTTGCGGATCACCACCGACGAGAACTTGTTGAGCCGTTCGCCGATGCTCTGGAACATGACGAGGCCCAGGGGGATCCCGACGATGGCGTAGCACATGGTGAAGAGCTTGCCGCCGACCGTGTTGGGCGTGGAGTGCCCGTACCCTGCGGACAGAACGCGAGAGAGCTGTTGAGCCGGCGCCGAGTGTCGCGCGGTGAAATGCGGCACGCCCACGCCGGCAATCGGCGTGGGCGATTGGCAATGGAAAAGGGGTATCAGTGGCGGATCTAGGAAAGAGGGACCATGCTCTACATAATTTTCTTCGTTAATTTTCTTCAATTTATTCAAAATCATTATCATATATTTATGGCATCACATCAAAAACACTGTTCCCACTATGAATACACTCGTATTTTTTTAAAATTTATTTCAAGCTAACAATCCAAAATACATTTCATAACGTGAATGGGGATCATAACTCCTGCAATCGGCGTGGGCGATTCGTTATGGAAAAGGGTATCAGTGGTGGAGACAGGAAAGGGAGACGATGCTCTACGTAGTTTTCTTTGTAATTTTCCCCAAACTTATTCAAAACTATTGTCACATGTTTACGGCATCATATCCAAAACACAATTCCCACGATGAATAAAGTCGTATTTTTTTAACATTTTAAGCTAACAATTAAAAAATGCATATCAAAAATGTGTGGGGAAGGCAACTGAACTAGCTCCATTCACCGCTCTTGCAATATTTTACGGATCCCCTCCAGGAAGTTCTGGACAGATAAGTGCTGATAGGAAAGTTTTTTGGTGGGAGACTGGACGGTAAATAGTCAAGTACCATTCTTTCTCAAAGCGCATAATTAAGTTTCAAATATAAACATTGTACCTTATTTAAAATACGTTAATGGAGATAAAACTAAAATTTGCATTTCATTCATAGTGAGGAAAATTTAAGGAAATCAGGTGATATGAAATGCTTCGAAAATTAATAGCGACAATAACAGTCAAAAAGTCATTCCAAATGGAAACAGCCATAGAAGAATTTGCACAATTAAATGATAAATTATGAAATTTGTATATACAATAAAAACTATTTCTTTCAAAGAAGTGTCTAGACAGCATTATTTTGAATTTTCTCATTTTTTCGTGCTATTTAATTTTTACACACATTTTCATTGTGAAATACAATTCAGCAATTAGGCAATTCAGCAATAAAAAAAATAAGTTCTGATTAAAACTACAACTGAAAGATTATATTTGATGGATGCTATTTACTATGCATTTGGAAACACTCCGTTGATACTAAAAGGAGAAGTAAGCAAGTTCTTCTGATAAAAATGGAAAAAATAATTTTTAAACCTGAAGCTGTGTTGGTATAATGAATTTGTGAATAGAATCGGCCTGAAAAAGAACATCACTGTTCAAATATAGTGGGCAGTGAGGTGTTAAATATATTGCTGTAAATTAAGAGCGGATTTTCCAGCAGAGCAGGTTAAATAGCGGCTGGTATTTTCCGAGGGCATTAATGCATTTCAACAAGAGGGAAAATTTTCACATATCCCGTATCTATGAAGGCGTAAAACTGCCTAATGGCTACGGTGTCCAGAGAGTGGCAACTAACAGAAATATGCTTTGAAATACTAAAGGATTGAAGTAACATAATTTACCGGTAATAGTGTATGATAGCGTTCAAGAATTGTTTTTTTCTGCAATGCAAATAAATTAACAAATATTAAATTAGTTTGTTTCTTGTGTAATCACAACTTGCCTTATCCTTTAATGCTTTAATGAGGCATTCATTTTGTGCTCAAAAAACTGTTTGCTCATCTGCATGGGAGAATATGTGAGAAATTGATCTCACTTGCAACTGCATTTTTGTTTTTGGTTTTGAAAATATTTGAATCCTCTTTAAGCCAATAGTGAAACCAAATAACAAAGATCACTCACAACATCCCTGCCTACTTATGCGAGTGTTCTCTTACAAGGCGAATCGCCGGGAATATCCCGGAACTTGCGCACGCCGGAAAACGTGAGTAATGGAAGCGCCTCCGACTTAATACCTTAACGAGTTCCGCGTTGGCCGGCGCGAGGCGGCGTGGCGCGGCGCCGCGGCGGCGGCGGTGGCGGTGGCGGCGGCGGCCGGGCGCACGCGATTGCAGGTAATAAGCTTAATGCGCGCGGGGGCGATTGCGATCAAGAGCCGAGGGGGGCGGGTGGAACGGCGGGGCCGGTGGCGAGGGCGGCGGCGGGGATGGCAGGCGTGGCGAAAGCGGCGGGGGCGGTAGGACGGTGAGTGCGGCGTGGGTGGCGGGGCTGTGAGCACGGCGGCGGGCCGGCGGCGGGGCCGGTGTGGGCGGCGGCGGGCATGGCAGGCATGGTGAAAGTGGCGGGGGCGGCTGGCGTGGCGAGCGCGGCGTGGGTGGCGGGGACGGCGGGGCCGCGAGCACGGCGACGGGCCGGCTGCGGGGCGGAGGCGGTGGCGTGAGGGTCCGGTGGAGGGGCGGCTGTCTGGAGCGGGGCGGGACGGAGAGTAGGGAGTAGCGGAGGCAAGCATCCTCCTTCGACAGGTAGGAGAGGGAAGGCGGATGCAGCCAAGGCGTGTGCTACGAGGCGCAGAGAAGAGAAATGAAGCGGGAACAATAAGCCCAGAGGCCAAGTTGGTGCAGTCTTGATGAGAGGGATCGTAGGCAGGTGATTATGAAGTAGACAGGTAATTGCTGTGTGTTTTCTAGGCGCAGCAGGGAACTAGTCAAATTGTTGATATGCTGTGTCCCTATTACTTATGTTTGTAATGCATTCATTTGTGATGACTGGGCCCCTAGTTTGATAGTTTTGGATACAATACCTCAAAATGGTAAAAAAGAAACGTAAATGTCGAATAATCAACACACGAAAAAATTGTTTATGTAAATTATCAAAATAGAACAATAGGATTATTTTTTTCGTTGTGGTTAGAAGACACAATTGGACATAAACATAACATAAAGGGACTGTTGCCACAACCACGTCAGTTCCGCCTGCTGAAATTAAAATAATTTCAAAATTATTTTTTTATTATAAATAAATATTTTGTATAATTTCACAATTCTTACAATACTGAATAATGTCAATAGGATAATGCTATAGAGTTTGAAATATTGAGACTGGGATATGTTTGGGTTCAATCACAACCCAATGAAGTCTGTGCTACCAACTCAAGATTGAATGCACGTGAGATATTTCTTAAAATATTGTTATTTAATACTTCGGTTATTATTTTGGATTTAGACATCATAGACTGGGAACCATTACTATAAAACCTAATGTATCATCGTTTATATTTATATTATTTTTACTGTTTTCATAGAGATTGTTCATTTCAATAATCAAGTACGATTTACTCTAATATCTGTTAGACTTCATTTATTTGGTTTACCGGAAAACTGTCACTTTAGATAATAAAGATCAAGTGTAAATCTCCGTTTATTTAGATTTTATTTTCAATAATATTGTTAATAGATAATATATGATCCACACAAGATCTTTCTGCCTTCCATGAGAATGTCCTTTTTCACCAACATTGTTCAAGATCTATAAAGATTAGTTTATTTTACAAAAAGACCTAGGGAAAATGTATGAATATGTGTGTGCGTGTCAAAACAAAATGTTAATCTTCTCTTAATATGCGAGTTCATGCCATTCAGGGTGAAGATGAATACGAATACAAGAAGTTAAAAGAAAAATACATAAACACTATATAAAATTGGGACTCAAAATAAATATTAAAAATCAATGTATATGATTGTAGATATACCTGGAAATTATCTTAGAAATAGGTATACTAGTAATTCAAGTGGGAGGGGAATTTAAATAACTGGGAATGACTCATAGTGAAGATGAGCTTGACAACACTGACACTAGTACAAGTGTGCGTGGAAGATATGCAATCTGTCCTTGGTTTCTTGAGCTTCGGAATCCTTACCCCCGCTATTGGACTATACTACGTAGAATTATCAATAAAATGAGCAAACGTGATTTTTGCCAAAATTAAATAACCAGAAATATACGCTCCCATAGAATAAAACTATTTGCAATGTCAATTAAGCTACAGATTTTGGTTCTGATCCCTCACCGTGCCCTCAGGCGAAGGAAGCAACTCACTACCGAGAGAACATGGAGAACAATATTATGGAAAGGTATTGTTCACATTATGGCTATATTCCCCTACTAATATCTTCAAAGAGCTCATGCAAAAAAAGTGCAGATACAAGCTATATTTTTGCCTCGAAGCAAAGCAAGGGTTTATCTCATCACTTGCTTAATGTAATGGTTCAGGGGAAGTGGAAAAAAAGCCTGGTCTTGGTGGTCAATAGATGTATATAACATTTGTTTAATAATAATAATAATAATAATAATAATAATAATAATAATAATATTTATGATTTTGATAATTATTTTATATATTAATATAATTATTATTATTTCGGAATCGAATGAAGCATGCGAAAGTTTTTCGCGTATTTACTGTTGAAGATCACGCCTGTTAGCGAAAGAATATCCATGTCAGCACATGTAATTTTCTTTGAATTTTTTATTATATAATCTTTGTTGCTTGCCCGATTTTTGACAAAAGAAGCGTAGGTGATTAAGATGATGCATCTGGTGCAGAAGAAACGGTAGACCATTGTGAGAGCAGAGTACGAAAATCTCTCCATGAAGGCAGTAGGAAGGGACTGCAAGAGCTTTGTAGAGAGAATACCTGGAATCTGGTTGCGTTTGCATGCGTAGGTGTATGTAAAGGGAAAATAATGTGCAAGAGTGAGAGATGCGTGTAAATTCATAAGGCGGGTGAGTGGGAGGATTGTTTACGAGATGAAGTCGCGAGGGCGAGAGGTTTATGAATGAATATTTGCAGAATAATAAAAAAATACTATATTTAGACGATACATTCACCGTTATATTGTGACTGTCTGGGATTGTGACTGCGTAGGATGAGTTCATGAAGAAAACGAATTGTTAGGAGTCCAGTTCGTCCCGAGAGTGTATTTCTACAGCTGTCTGTATACTAGTTCGCACGGGTTGTATTTTACCAGTGGGGTCTTCACGTCGCTGGAGTCAGTACCTGAGAACTTCATTTATCCATACCCTCCCCCCTACAGGCGGAGGTACACCGTTGGGCTGGAATCCGGATACGCTGGAACGCCATGAACACAGCAACTCCTAGCCTGGTCTACCTCACCAGCTCAAGGCTTTCCAGCTCTCCGGGTCGACACAGTTGTTTTACGCCACTCACTGTGTAGGAACAAATACAATATCCGTGACTATCGGGAACTGTCACGCTGAATCCCAGAACCCAGCTGGGTTTTATACGTGGGGGAGAGGGACACGGAACCTCTAACCTATCTTCTCACTGAAATTACTTTTAAGCTAACGATGTCCACTCTGAACCTGGCTGGCCTGAGATTCCAGTTCCACGCCAGGACTTTTCTATTGGAAAACAACACAAGGCCGTAACTCCCATCCCTCCCGCGGGGGAGAACAAACAACACGGTGTGGAAACTGAAGAATAAACACCACATGAAATGCAACAGCAAATCCTTTTTCACGAATCAAAACCCTTTATTCCAAAGATATTTTACATTCTCCACAATCTGCAGTTAAGTATTTTTGTCTAATAACTTATAATTTGCATACAAACTTTCGTTTTTTTAAGATTGTTAAAACCTGGATATCAATTTAAAAAAGTGTATAATGTTACCCATACTGAATATCCCTCCGGATATTAAGATTATATATTACGTTTGTAATTATATTTCAGTGTTAAAATTCTTGTAAGCCATCAACTGAGCGTCAAGGAAAATAATTATTTAAAAAAGCATTGAAATTGTGTCATGAAATCGGTTACACAGGAAGACAAAATTTTGATGAAGCGGTTTCTGTTCATTTACATCTTTAAAAAAAATATTTTATAGAAGAGTGAAGTGTGAGGGGATGTAGTTATAATGGAATAAAGCTTTGACTGTAAGGCAGGGGCAGTAGAGTATCGGTAGTAACGGATGTGTCGCATCTGAATTAATGTTATGACAAATGGAGGCATGAGAATGTCTGTTGTAGAAGACGTGATGGAAACATCGGTTGAATACCTCTTATAGACACAAGAGATACATTTGTGAGCTGGACATTTTTGGATCTTATATTAATATATCGGTGACTTGATAATTCCCATATTCACATAGAAATTATTAAAATGTTAGTTAAAAATTATAACGTAATTTTCTACGACCCAAACATTGAATCGTAAAGTTTGAGCAACTGAAAGGAGATAGCTGTTTTGCATTTTATTACTTGCGGTTTAAGGGAATGCTGCCAAAAAATCCGATGGAACGTCTCCAGGAGCAATAATAAATTAAAAACCGACTCGCTTCAAAGTGAGGTGCAATTAGTACGACAGCTGGCAGTACAATTCGGTAGTTTTCGCGGCGCGCAATTCGGTTTCGCAGTTTGAGGGACGTGTTACAAGGGGTGGTAATTGCCCTTGCATGTTTGCGCAGGAAGTCGACGCCCCTCTCACACGCCAGGGCAGTTGCACGCTTCGCAACTCGAGTTCTGTGGAGGCAAAAGGCTTAAACATCTCTGGACGCGACGCGCGCTAGGGACATACAACGTAGATGATTAGCGGAAAACTACAGAAGCTAAATTGCAAAGGCACTATCGGGTTCAACTAAGTTCACTACAAATTAGTAAAATAAACTAAAAATAAAAATTTATTACGTAGAACGTATGTCATAGTACCAATTTGGTTTTAAAGTGAGGAAAGAAAGTACTAAAAATACGAATAAATGTGGAGAACAACCGCGAAGAGCAGACCGAACTTCCGGCTTCCGTGGCTGAGGAGTGGATGCAGTGTCTGCCACAGTGTCACCCCCTAGCATGTGTCAATTAGAAGTAGACAATTACAATCGTTATGCGCTCAAAGATAAATTAAATATTCCCTCACATCGTACAATACGCCGGGCATGCACTTACGACCGATATTGCTGATTAAATTCAAATTGAAAAAGTATCACATGGAAGAAATAATTATACAAATTTTATTTTCAAAATTTTCGAAATGGGGTATATAACACAGTTCATTAAATTTATATTTCTTTGATTCTCATTCCAAATAATTTCCTTTATTGTCTGATTTAAGAAGTAATGCATTTTCTTTGTGTCTCCTAGATACTTTTTATTTTCCTATCACTGTTGAAACATTTCTCTTTCAAGTTATATTAAGATATATTCAATGTTGCCAAAAAAAGGCAATGTTCTTCACATTATCATAGCTCACTCAAATAACTGTTTTGGGTAAATGAAAGTTTCCTCACCGGGTTGAAGCCCAGCTCTGATTGAAAATCCCTCTCCGTCGCAAGGTACTCACAAGACGAAGAAATGGCATTCAACATTCACACTGATTCACTTCGTGAAAGAATAAATTTAAATTTCCCCCCTTTTTCTCTATTAGACGCTTACCTTATCCAAGAAACATGTTCGTTTTCACTGTGTTTCTTGTGTGAGAAGTGTTGTAAGTTTACATTGAAAAGGTGAATTGAATTCGTGTCGTGAGTCTGGCATTCGTAAAATGGACATTGGTCGCTGTTTAATCAAGGTTCAAAATCAACGCAAGGTTTAAAATATAAACACATGTTTAATATTTGAAATAAACAAAACCCTATACTAATTTCCACATTGTCACTCAAATTATATTACTACAACATTTTATGAGCATGCTTCATATGCGATAAGAACAACTTAAAAATGGAAGACACTTATTCGTGCAATAAAATGATTTGTTGGTATTTTCAACAACATTGGTAGAGCGAATGACAATGATTTGAGTTTTCCATACAATCTAAGGTTCGTTGTAGAAGTGACACAACACTGGTGAGCAACCCCTTGGTTTGTCCTGGTCACAAACACAACAGCCAAAGTATAAAGAAAACGCAAGTTTTGTAATTTCATATCTTTTTTTTCTTTTTGAAGTTAGAATGAGAATCTTCTACAACCGTAACAGAAGTTACTGGGTTAATTTGTACGCTTTGGATGTGAAATGATTTACATTTTATTAAACCGATTCAATTCTACCGGACATACGGCCAATTTCACTTTATAAAACCACTGGACTATAATGTACGTGAGGCACAAGCAAACCAGACCCGAACTTCATGCACACTGCTGGTATATTTCCGCAAGACAGTGACCGACTCAGAACCTGCTACCCCAACAGTTGGATACTTGTATATTTGCGATAAGGTAAGGGGTTAAAATTATTTCCTTTCGATGACTGATGCGCAATAGGAAATATGAGGGTGCACGTGACTTGTTTTCGAAACATCCAGTAACCTACTAATACCCCTAAGACCTACTCGTAATCGAGCGCGACTACCAGACGCGAGAATAAAGACAGAGGTAAAAATCTTGTTCCCTAGCGTAATTGATAATATTTCTAAAAATAGTGAAATTAGAGGGGGAAAATACGTATCACTTGCTCTCGACTCTATCACGAAAATGTTTTCAAGTCACTAGAAAATAGCGACATGGGATTTGGCGGGCAATGACCCATGTGCACGTGCGTGTGAGGTTCTCATCCCTAGTTGCACCTGCCAGAGAGGCGTGGCCGTAAGCGACAGGCGAGCGGGTGGCGGTGGAGAGTTGTGGAGAAGGGGGGATGAGGTGGGGAAAGTGCATGAGAAGGGGGAGGAGGGGTGGAGTGTATCCTGAGTGTGAGCGATCCGTGGGTGCTGCGGGTAGCGACGCGGGGCTGTAGGGATGGCATGACGCGGGGCGGCGCGAGGTGGAGCGTTGCGGGAGGCGGAGTGGGGTGGCGAGGTGGCAGCGCGAGGTTGTGTGGCGGGGGTGGCGCTGGGCGGTATGACGGGGCGGCGCGCGGTTGTGGGGCGTGGGACAGCGGGGGGGGGCATGATGTGGGGTGGCGCGAGGTTTTACGGTGTGGGACGGCATGAGTCGGCGAGGGCGGCGCAGGTGGCGAGCGGTGGCCGGCGGCAGGGTGGCAGGGCGGCGCGGGGCGGCGCGGGGCGGCGCGGGGCGGCGCGGGGCGGCGCGGGGCGGCGCGGGGCGGCGCGGGGCGGCGCGGTGCGACGCGACGCGGGGTGGCGCGGGGCGGCGCGGGATGGCGCGGGGCGGCGTGTCGCGGGGCGGGGCGGGGGCGATGAACCGCGGTGCGGCGCGGGGGCGCACGCCCGGGGGATGGCCCAGGCGGCTGAACGTGGCCGTGCGGGGCGCCGGCAGATTTTGCGGCGCTTTGTTTGCCGACGGCGTCGCACGGCCACCTCTCGAGATTACGCGCGGCCGGGGGGAGTTAAAACTAACGCCGGTGAGAATAATCAAGCGATTAGTCGCGCGAATAAAGTGACCTTTTTGTTTGTAGGCGTTTCCTTTTTCCTTTTTTTCCGCCTGCGTGTGGAAAAGTACGGCCAAGTTACGAGGGGAGAGAGTTGAAGCAGCGTTTGGAAGTTTGTTCCGGAAGATGAGAGTTGTGCGATGCGTACCATTTTGGTACGGGCGTTCTGCCTCATTACTGTGGTTTTAAATAATCGTTGAAAACTGTGTGTCTCTGTAACTTGATAATACATTGCCTTCCTTGACGTCAGTAACGAAAATGCAACATAGTAAAGTTGTGAACTTCACTTAATGGAATGATTTAGTCAACTTTGAAATGTACAAAATGGAATTTCGGAACCTTTCCAATCAGAATAAGTCATGATAATAAATATATGTTCATTATTTTCATTAGAAATAATAAAAGAATATGGAGATAAGGAATTATCTTTATTTAATAAAATTCTGAAAATAATAACTTCAACTTCAGAGTAATATTTTTCGCGATGGAATTGACATTAATGTTAAATCGATATTAAAACCATTTATGCAATTTGCTTTTCCAATAGTGGGAGAAATTATGAACAGAGCACATGAATAAATGAAAAATTGGAATACATTTTTCATTTACGTCTTGCTATTATTTCATCTTTAATTAAGCGTTTCAGCTGTACCGTAATAAGCGGAGTTTGAAACAAAACTCTCAGAATCAAAAAAAGATCAAAATAAAGACGAGCTTTGTTAATATTTTTCAAGAGTTTCTAAAGAAGTAATAAATTACTTATCTTCTAATAACTAAAATATATGTAATTTATTACTTCAGATTATACAGGGAAAAAACCGATTAAGTTATCCGATGATCATAAAGAACTCTAAAAGAAAAAGAAAATACATTTTAGGAGAAGCGGGGAAATAAAGAGTATTTATAATTTGCTCATTATTGTCGAGGAATCGAGTGAACACAAGTATTTGGTTGAAAAAAGTTGGAAAGTCCTTTGACATATATGATCGTAGCCTTTATTTTCATTCTTTCTTTTGGAAAAGTATGTTTGCCATGTTTCCTGCATTCTACAGAAAATAAAAAAATCTACACAGATCTCGTCATATTTTCATTAAATTTGGCAATTATAACGCGAATTCGTTTTCTTTCATATACATTAAAGATCCATTGTTTTATCACTTCCTAATAAATCAACAATGGTTGGAAGTACTATTTCGTATTAAGTTTAAAAGATATTAATGCATTATAAGTTTGATTTATTAATGAACTTCATTTGACATGAAACGTAAGGAAACAAATTAATCGCTTAGTTTTCATCAAACTAGCAATTATCGCCAAGATATGTAGCTCCATAGAGTTTATAATTTTACAGAAAAAATATAGTTTGACTCGCTCTTTGTGAATGTTTCTTTATTATTCAACCATTCCATCACAAGTGATCTATTTAACAGGCGTTTTGAAACCACAAGTGTAGTTCTTTTCTGTACCGAATTTCCTTTAATCCTGAGTTAACATTTTCATATTTTCATGATATTAATACGCTGCAATGCTCTGGAATTCAAACCTGCAATTTTCATGCAATTATTATTTTTGACCTTTACTGACTACTACAAAACATGTTTTGGTCAACCATTTGAGACCACAAAAGAAGCACGAGGTACAAGTCTGTCGAGAAGCAACTGGTGTATGAGAATGTTTTCAAAATAAATGGTTCGCTCTATTCTTAAGGATAATAGAAAACAGTTCGAGGAAGTGGTTGCTAAAAAATAATGTTCAGTCACAAAGGTGTTAAAGATATATTGGTTGAAACTACAGGTCAGGTTGAATAGACGAGAACATTTGAAATTTCTTAGAAGAAGAAAGATGATTGCTTTGTTCACTGCACCCTGCTTACCAATAGTCGTCAGCACAGTGGTCGCGTAGTAGAACGCGCCTGCAAATTTCCACTGGTGGCCCGCCTTATGAGGCTCAGCCTTCAGGACCACCAACTCCATGACGTGATAATCGTCTTTAGATATGTTGTACTTCTTGATCACCTGTTTTTCTAGGGCTGAAACAAGGCAGAATGAATTACATTAATTTTGACAAGAAACCTAAAGCATTTGAGCATCCTATTTAGTATTGATTTATTGGAGATTCCATAAATATGTTTTAATAATTATAAGTCATGTAATTTATTAGTTTCAGAACAGTAGTATCAATATCACAAAAAAAAGAGTCATAAAATGGATAACCCTGCGTAAAACAGAAACCTCACTAAACCAGTTTTTTGTCCCGAACGATTCTAGTAATATTAACTATCTCTCTAGACTAGTATTAACTATCTCTCTAGACTAGTGTTAACTGTCTCTCTAGACTAGTATTAACTATCTCTCTTGGCTAGTATTACCTATCTCTCTAGACTAGTATTAACTATCTCTCTAGACTAGTATTAACTATCTCTCTAGACTAGTATTAACTATCTCTCTAGACTAGTATTAACTATCTCTCTAGACTAGTATTAACTATCTCTCTAGACTAGTATTAACTATCTCTCTAGACTAGTATTAACTATCTCTCTAGACTAGTATTAACTATCTCTCTAGACTAGTATTAACTCTCTCTCCAGATTAGTATTAACTGTCTCTTAACAGCCGCATATTAATGGGATCACCGACAGCCCCAGAATATTTTTCCCTTCTATCTTTAAAAAATGAGTTACTGTTTAATCTTCAGAGCTTTAATTATTAAAACATTTCTGAACTCTTAGTAATAGTTTCGATTTTCAAGGGTTGCCGGATGTTCACAGAAAATTTCAAACCTCACCATGTCGTCGCGTGGAGAAAATTCCAGCGTTCTCTTACAGTTACGTCTGCCCAAAACACTGGATATCGTATTTTAGCACCCCCCTATAACGCTCGCACAATCGGCATAACATAGAGAATATTGAACTAGTTATTAAAAAAAAGAGGTTGGTTATGTTATGTTATATATTTGTTTTGTACTGATTGTTATTTGTATTGGGTTGTGACTTGTGAATGTTTCGTCTGAGAAGTGTGTGCAAACATGTTGGACATTGGTCAGCTTTGAAAGCTGGACGATGTAGGAGGCTTTGCTTTTGGAATTGAAAAATTCGACTGAGAATAATTTTACTGCATTTTGTACTGACAAATCTTTTATCAGTAAGAGGATATTCGTGATACGTACATAGTATTCTAAAAAGAATAGAGAGAATTGAACATGTAGAAGTAACTTCTACGTGGAATTTGGCGCTGGAGATGCTGGATGCCATGGAGAGGTTGCGTGAACTGGGAAAAGGAAGTATCTGAGAAGAAAAGTCATGAATGCCATCGTATCATAGACTAATGATTAAAACAGTGCGTCACTATTTGGTTTATGAAATAAATACAAAAGATATTTAATGGGGGTGGGTATATTTCATGTAAAGCAATTTCGTTTCTTCTTCTTTTGCAGAATTGCTTATCTCATATTGAAAACGAATTAATATATTGTTCATTTGTTTAACCTAGAAACTCGTCAATGTATTTTTTTATGAAGTAATAGGAATTTTATGTAACAATTAATGATCATTCCTTTCACATAAATGTTCATTGTTATCCATATGGAGACATTTGAAAATACTAATTTATGTCCTGAAATTTGTGAATAAATAATATCTATGTGGCGTATCGAGATGGAGTCGAGCAAATTTATAGGATAAATACTTCGGTACATCACAAGATACCCTTGCCGTAGCTCTCAAGGGCTCAAAATATTTTTACATGAGCCTCCCCCCCCCATTCGCGTTCTGTGCGTACCGGAATGGCATTGGTATTCGACTGTTATATAAAAACTTACTGTTAAATATTTCCTGAAAAGCTTACTGGCACTTGATCTCAGCAGAAAAGTATCATATGTGATTTACTATGGCATGCAAAGAAGTCATTATAAAATGTATATTTTAATTAAGTGTTAGAAATTCTTTTTCTAACTTTTTGTTGTGAATGAAAATAACTGTTTACCATGTCTTGCTTATTCTACAAAATGAATTAATTTTTCAGAAGTTGCTGCTCGTAGTACGTGGCATTTTATCGTGTATGCTTGTTTTATACGATTCTAAATTAACATTGAATGTCGATAGAATATAATCCATGAGAAATCAATACTCAAAATACTGCTCCCTTGGATTTTTAAACAATGTAATAACATTCAGAAAACAATAAAATACATCTTGAACAATGTGAATGGAGGCCTTGCCTATTCAGCATTGTGTTTTAACGTCAGAGATGGCAGTAATATCTCGAATGCTCTCAGCAATGATGATCCTCTTAAACTCTGTTAAATTTGTCGTTGTGTTATGTTTAGTCGCAATTATCCCTTATCTAAGGGCGCCCGATTCGTATACGTCTGAGAGACATCCACAGCTGAAACACGTTCTCTTTGGGAAGTTTAGTGCCCTGGTGGGAATCAAAGCACTAACTTTAGTATTTATGAGGAAATGTTGTGTTACAGCTTTACTGTACCGCTTCATGATGTGTGAAAGCTGTGTTCTCAAAATGAATGTTTTTTATTTTATGGGTTCTTTGGCTCGTATTTAAATATGAAATGTATGAAACTTGGTGTACATCAAATGAATCCTACGTATTCAGTACAATTATTCAGAATATATAGTATTTGTTCTTAAACTGAGGTTTGCGTCTTCTATGTTCTTTTCTTGAAGTAAAGTGTAAATTAATTCCTTGTTTCTATGAAGCTTCTCGCAGCAATTGTATATATAATATTTTGCATTTACTCCTGAAATTGGCTTTGTTTCCTGGTAGTTACTAGCTATCACAAGAGGAATAATTTTCCCATTGAACGAAATTCAATTGTGTGCCGAGGTATGGCTGTTTTTACTGCGAAGAATTATATTACCGTTTGCACAGTATAAGCTAATAAATGAAATACAGGCTTACTGAAATCTCAATGCGACTTTAAATCTACGCCGGAGTTGTAATGACGAAACTGTAGTGTTTAGTTGAATATATTGTGTTTCGTTAAAGATCGGAATATCACTAGTAACATATATTCATAAGTTGTTCTTTGCGGATAGTTGACACTGACCTCCCTGGATAGCAGTGAATAATAGAGAATATCAATGTACACAAATATGTGAGGTTAGAAAACAGCGAGCAGAAAATGAACATTTTTATCGATGAAATACCAACGAAGTTTTAAATATTCATTACACTTCTTGGATCTCAGGTGAATATATTTATTTTCCCTCAAAGTATAATTGGAAAGATATTCAATACAAATCTTTTTTATCAAAATAGGCTTGTCTGTTGCTTTTTAAAATATTTGGTTTTTATTGGTTCACTTTTGAACATTTTTTATAATACAAAAAAATATTTCAATTGCCTTTGCAATGTTTCTTGTACATTTGAACACACTAATATTCATTTGTTTTGCAAACCCCAGATGAGGTCGAAAATAAATTTTATTATAGAAAACTATTATTAATCACCAGTTACTGTCATATTGCGAGAGAGTGGGAGTGAGAGAGACAGAGAAAGGAAAAGAAAAAGAAAGAAAGAAGGAAAGATCTCATAAAAATGGACTTTGTTAGGAACGGTGCAAAATGTAATGAATATTCCAAAATAAAACGTTTCCGTATATTTAAATCATCAGAGTGAATAAGGAGGAAGTAGAAATTGGTGAAAATTCGAAGTTTATATTCATTGTTATCTCTGTTTTAAAGCAACTCGGAGAACAATGAGAAGGTATTAGTTCTGAAAACTTAATAGGCAAAACACCTCTTAAACTCTTCCGAAACTACTAACGAAAAATATTGGAAAGTGACATTCAAACAAAATATGTAGCCGATTTAGGTATCGGATATCGTCGAGGTGAAAGCATCACGAAGTTTTCCGCTCGAAAGGTCGCGATTTGGAATCCCGTCACGGACATATAGGTTTGTTTGCGAGTAGCAGTATAGTGGAGTTCTCACAACCACCATGAATTTCATTTCAACACAATTCTTTCTCTTCTCTTCCCTTCATACTCTCCCACAAAATGGGTATTGGTGGCGATGGACCTACGAGGTACCTCAAGCAGCTGGTGCGGGATGGGGGGGGGGGAAGGTACCTTACAAACAGAAGAAGATATTTTTCTAACGTGTGCAAAAGGTAACGGAACGGAAGCGTCTAGCCACAGGAGAGAAGAGTCATTTGAAATTCCGGGAACCTGCGAAAAGGAGGAAGAATAATCAGAAGAGGGGATGTCTAGATATTGAAGCAATGTATGTGTTACTCGTAAAATAACAACAACAACAATAATAGTAATAATAATAGTAATAATAATAATAATAATAATAATAATAATAATAATAATAAGAAGAAGAAGAAGAAGAAGAAGAAGAAGAAGATGATGAAGAAAATATCGATACGTAGAACGTGTAAAGATTCGTAAAATAAAATATGTGCATTGATCGTTGGTACAATACGAGCACGGAAATATATTGTCATTATCTTAGAGACACATTGCTAATACAATGTACGTTTTTTTACCGCCTTCTCGATCCCAGATACATGTACATATTTAATTCATTAACTGGAAATAGTAACGTCCAGTCTTATTCAAACTCCCAAGTCCAGCGTATTTTATGTGAAGATTAAACCTTAGTGTTTGAATTAATTTTGAAAGCTTTACGACAATTTTTGCATGAAACTTCAAGGCCTTAACATCTTAATTTTTCACTGTTCATAAAGGTTGTTATTGCAGGTGTACACAACAGAAAACTAATTCTTTAATTATTTTCGGCACAATGTCCGTTGTAATACAAGACAAAACCACGCACAATTCATCTACAACAAAATCCACTTGAAAACATTACAAAACCTCAATAGTATCATGTTTTCTTAAACTTATGTTTCCTAAATACGCTTATCTGTATTGTGAGTATACCTCAATCTGATGCCTTAAGAGAAGTCTTGAATAGTCACATATAATTACAAACTTTCAGTCTTCAATAAGGATTCTACAAAAAATGGAGCACCAAATGAGACTTCAAAAATGAAGATGAATTATTCATGACAACTATTTATCTTTTTCTCTCTCAGTAACGAGTTGAAAGAAGCGAATTTCATCAGTAGAAAAAAATTATTGTAAATTATATTGAAACCACAAGAAGTAATATATCCTTTCTGGATACTTACAATACCGCATTATCAATCTGAACTTCAAGTAAAAATTTATGCAACGAGACTTACATTGAAATGAAACGCAACACCAATCTAGGACTTCATCCGGAAATATGATTCATGCAGAAATCTGCACAACGGATTACGCCATTACATTATTCGTCGAAACACGGGGGGGGGATGAAAAAAAGGAGAACGGGATTAAAAATTTGTTGAATATTTTATCAGCGCAGGCAAGCCAGCGTCGCGGGGCGATCCGCCGGGTCAGTTTGGGCGTGCGGAATTTACGGCGGCGGCGCAGCCCCGCGCCGCGCCCTAAGGCGGACCATCAAGAACATACGGGGAGCGAACTGCGTCAGCGAATGAAGCTCATGCGGAGGTCGCGGCGACGGTAGAGTTGGTGGCGGGATTGGCGGTGGTTGTGGCGGCCGGGCTGGCAGCGAGATTGGCTGCGGGGTTGGCGGTGGAGTTGACGGCGGAGTTGACGGCGGAGTTGACGGCGGAGTTGGCGGCGGAGTTGGCGGCGGAGTTGGCGGCGGGGTTGGCGGCTGGGTTGGCGGCGGAGTTGGCGGCGGAGTTGGCGGCGGGGTTGGCGGCGGAGTTGGCGGCGGAGTTGGCGGCGGAGTTGGCGGTGGAGTTGGCGGCGGGGTTGGCGGCGGGGTTGGCGGCGGAGTTGGCGGTGGAGTTTTTATCATAATTGTTTTTAAATCTGGCTTATAGAAAACTTATGAAAAGAACATGGTTCCAGTTGTTTCACGTATCTTCATTAGACGCCTCCAACATTCACAATGATTCCGTATCCTTAAAATTTTAATTATAGAAAGATAGAACCTTATCATTCTGTATCTGTGATAATGTCGAATTTAACTTTTTCCATTAACAATTTCGAAAACTGAAAATACATTTTTTTGTACTTGCATAGATTTTTAAATTATCGTATGAACAGTCTCAGCACTGAGCTTGTATTAACAAAAAAGGTAATATCGCTGATTGAGTTTCACATTGATTTAAAACGCCGATTCCAAAGGGTCTATTGTCACAAAACAGTACCTTACGGTCAATCAACTCCATACGTTTTATTTTTCGATTCAATATTTGCATAACTTTATAAATGAACTTGCTCTGCACGATTACCAATATTTACATCGAGAAAATAAGCATTTCGTTTACTGAATGCAGCGAATATAAGTTCGATTTTATATAATTTACCGCATCGGGTCTAATAAAATCTAAAAAAAAGAGCATCGCCATTAAGTTTTATTACCGCATCACGTTATCTATAGATCACTACCAAATTTAGTTGAAGCAAATGACAGCACAGCAGAAGTAATATTTTTTCCTGGTTTCACTCGCTCATTATTTTGCTTAGTCAGACATGAAAATCAAGTCGCATAATGGCTTTGGCGGCCTCGTTGCACAAGTGTCACGCAGAAATTTACGGTTTTTAAATACCTTCCATATATCAGACGTCAGTAGCTGGGTAAACATTGTGCGCAAGTGTATTGTATTTGTTCAGAAGAAGTTTAAGAAATATGAGAAATGATTGGGCGAATGATTCTACTGAAAGTAAGACATTCTGATTTTACCAACTGCGGTAATGAAACGTATATTACTTCCTGTTTCGTAATGTTTCATATCAGAACATTCTCTTTATATTACATATGTAATATAATAGTATATAATTGCATTATGTAATGTATAATATATGTGTAATATAATAATGTTACTTATGTTATTACTTTCTTGCTACCGCTTACGCAATAGAGAGAAAATAATGTAATGCTATGCGGAAAAACGGCCAATTTTCGGCAGAAAAACTTTATTACAGGGCCCTGGTAACTAAAAAGTGGATAAATCCAGTTGATATATTTTAAAAACAAATTCTCTAATACGTGGTGTATCCAGAACCAATGTTTTGTGGGTTCTTGATACCGAAAAATCGAATGACGGCAAAATGGTCGATCTGTCGGTCTTTTCGTCTGTGAACAACTCTAACGATTAAACCGTTCAGCCTATTTTCTCCAAAATTGATCTTCTGCTATCCATCTGAATGATGTCACGCTCCCATGAATTTGAAACCGAAATTTTAATTGTGGGGGGTTTCACGAAGTTTTTGGGACATTTTCGAAATTAAAAAAAATGGCTCCAACGTTTTTGATTACACTTTGTTATTGAATTGTGGTCGAGAATGCTGCATGTGTAATGTTCTTGGAAAACTGTAATGTTTTGAAAATTGCAATCGTTCAAATTTTTTCAGCCTCTTCCTACAACTAAAGTTGAGATTTTCCCCTTAATGAAATCTGTTCCTTAACGATAGATTTTGAAATACGGTCATGTTCAGTTTTTCAAAAAATTTGATAATTTCAAAAAAATGATGACTAATGTGTTAATTAGGAGAGAAAATGCGATATGAATAGTATTTCGAAAACATTACTATGGGCAAGAAAGCACGGGCTGTTTTAGCACCACTGGTTTTCAAGAAGAGATGCATTTTGAGAGAGGGTGATGTATTTAGCTGTATTCTCTCTTCGGATTTAGTACTCGCCGTTTTTCTCTTCTCTCTCTGCTTTCATTGGTGTCTCTCTTCACGTACAATTTACACTCGCATCATCTCATGTTCGTCCACCATGACAGGCGTTGCAGGCAGACCCAGGCTACGAATAGTTTCTGTGTACATCGAAATCGGTGAAATATTTTAACACACTGTGATAGTCCTGACGATGCTTTCCAAGAAACGACTTCGGCAGTACCCGTTCAAGTCTACGGCATCTCCTTGGCAGCTCCTGCACACCGTTCAGGCTTCTCCTTCACACCCACTTCGCCTTAAGCGAACCTTATCTGGCGCTGTCTGGGCGGGAAGGAAGTTATTTCGCTCGGGAGAGCAGTCTTAAAACGGCGGCGATGTTACGACGGCGACGTTAAAAAGGTTATCGTTCTCGAGAGATACGCCCCTCGCGCAGTCCGTCATCTATGAACAGATGAGTAAAGATTCCGCTCCATTTGCGAAAGGAATTAACTCGCTAGCACCCTGTAGGCGATGCCCCGAGCGCCTCCGGAGCCATTTGTAGGCACCGCGAGATTTACTTCCCCTTTAAATGGAGCACCCCGCCGCCGCGGGGCCAGGCCGTCCCGAGCGGAGCCCTACCCGGACGCGTCCATCGCGCCGCCCACGCAGGGGATGCGGAGTGGGCGGGCCACGTCACGTTCGCTCGGCCTCGTAATAGATGGGAGGAATGGTGGGAAAAGGATTTGAAGGCTGGATTTGGGGGAATGGAAAATTTGAAACGTGCTGGTAAATGCAGGCAATTACGAAAAAGGAAGGGGTTGAACTGTATGCAGGGGATGCGGAGTGGGAGGGCCACGTCACGTTCGCTCAGCCTCGTAATAGGTGGAAGGAATTGTGGGAAAAGGATTTGAAGGCTGGATTTGGGGGAATGGAAAATTTGAAACGTGCTGGTAAATGCAGGCAATTACGAAAAAGGAAGGGGCTGAACTGTATGCAGGGGATGCGGAGTGGGAGGGCCACGTCACGTTCGCTCAGCCTCGTAATAGGTGGAAGGAATTGTGGGAAAATGATTTGAAGGCTGGATTTGGGGGAATGGAAAATTTGAAACGTGCTGGTAAATGCAGGCAATTACGAAAAAGGAAGGGGCTGAACTGTATGCAGGGGATGCGGAGTGGGCGGGCCACGTCACGTTCGCTCGGCCTCGTAATAGATGGGAGGAATGGTGGGAAAAGGATTTGAAGGCTGGATTTGGGGGAATGGAAAATTTGAAACGTGCTGGTAAATGCAGGCAATTACGAAAAAGGAAGGGGTTGAACTGTATGCAGGGGATGCGGAGTGGAAGGGCCACGTCACGTTCGCTCAGCCTCGTAATAGGTGGGAGGAATGGTGGGAAAAGGATTTGAAGGCTGGATTTGGGGGAATGGAAAATTTGAAACGTGCTGGTAAATGCAGGCAATTACGAAAAAGGAAGGGGCTGAACTGTATGCAGGGGATGCGGAGTGGGAGGGCCACGTCACGTTCGCTCAGCCTCGTAATAGGTGGAAGGAATTGTGGGAAAAGGATTTGGGAAGGCCGGGTTGGGAGGGAGTGGAGAAATTTGAAACGTGCTTGAGAACGCAGGCAATCACGAGAAAGGAAGGGGATGAAATAGACGCTAATGAGAAAGAAGGAACGAACGATACGAGCAGTGATGACGAAGCTGAGATCAGTAGTGAGTGGGGATGTGACCGTTTTGCGTTTTATGGTTTGGGCAAGAGGTGTTAGAGAATTACGAGGAGAGGACCGGGAAACGGAAATATGGGAGTGTTGAGAATGGGCCCTTGGCGAGACCTAAGTGTGCGAGGTAAGTGGCAGATCGTTTCTTATGGCCGTTGTCGGAATTCAAGGGTCTACTAAGAACTGCAAATGACATTTAGATTACGAAAGTCATTATCGGTCCAGAAAAACGGATGGTGCACAGGTCATACCTTGCGTGTAAACATAAACGATAGAAAATTTAATTAGCGTGATAATTGATTGTTTAGTTTACGCCAACTAGATACGTAGGACAGGAATGAAGAAGAGAAATGAGATAATGTATTTTTTTACAATCAATTGGGCGTGTACAAAAAAAAAGGAGATAAATATATCTAGTTGGATCTAGGGACGTAAAAAAGAGCAACGATATTGGCTGGGGTATTGGCAACGATATTGGTCCTTGATTATATTTGCGTACGTTCACGCATGCGAAAAGGAAATTCGTTATAAAAGTATTCGGAATAACAGTATTCAAGAAAGTGTCGTTTTGACTCACATTTATTTTCCATTATATTTTTATTGTAAAGTCCTATAGTTCATTTGTTATTATACGATTTAATCGCTACACAAAAGAGAAATAATTGTTTTATTGAAAAAAAAATAGAACTGTAGACAAATAAATTATTCTTTCTGTCATTATCCTTAAAGAATTACAGTTTTACTGGTTACTTGAATATTAACAGATAACTATTTTCAGGTACACGAAAACATGTACCGTTTTCTTTCAACGTATGCGCTGACTGTTTTCTGACATGAGATACATTCTGACACGAGATAAGCACGCTGTTACTATGGATCATTCTAGTTAAAATCTACCAAAGCTCTGAAGTGGTGAAATTAGTTTTATAGAAACGTCAGCAAATAAAAATGATGTTGAGAGTTCTAAACTTCGTTTCACTTGTTTGTCTCTTTCAGCCCATCTTCACTTTTCACAACCGTTCAAACTTTGTACCTCCAAATGTTTAATCAATCAGCTTGGTTTTAAAATTTTACAAAAATAATAAATTTAACTAAATCGGAGACGAATGTTTCCACTAGTCAGCAAATTATTAATGAGACCCATTCATAAAAACGTTTTATTTGAACAGGAAGGCTCAATCATCTAAAGTAGTACTGAAAATGTATATGAACTTTTATTGAGACTTTATTTCCAAAAGTAGGAATTAATTTCACCCACTAGGGAAATAAACATATTCATAAATTATGATTTACATCATTTAATCGCTCTTCAATTTAAAAATTGTTGAGTGTTAATGAAATGAAATGTTGACAGTTGCGCTATTGTAATGGCAGAAAATTCAAATTACAGTATCTATAAATTAATTTACTATATTGCTCAAAACCCCTAGAGTATACGTGTGCATACGATTAACTGTTGTCGGCACGAGTTTCGAAACATCCTTGCAATAATCCCTTCTAAAATCCTTGCACGTAGAATAAAGTGAACGTGTGTTTTACATTTTTATAGAAAATTGAGGCGCTTGGGATTAGACAATGGTAAGACACCCAACAAACTTTGAAATATTTATTTCTTCATTTCTTCTAGATGTTGGACACTGACAAAGTAGTTTAAGACACATTTCCAAGTACAATAAGTACTTTTTTATGAAGGTTACCTGATTCACTGAATTCTTTGTACTTTGTTGCCTTATATGTAAAAGTCTCTTCATGTAACTTTCCATTAACTAATCTTAAGCGTCTCAATTCTGTTATACAAAAGTGATTTGGAGAGAGAAGAATAATTTTATTTGTTGTGAAGCAACGGAACTCATCAGCGAAATACAACGGTCTTCTAGACGAAGACCGAAAGCCCCCACAGTCGCAGCGGTTTTGCTGAAGATAAAGGTTAGGTTAGAGGGGAACGAGTGAAAAATAAGGGCTCGCAGATAGCGGGGAAAGTGAGTGACGAGGCTCAGGACGCGCGTGTTGGTTCTCTTTTTTTCTCCATAGGTAACGGGCGACTCTGCTGGCGACGCGCCTACTAGGGCCACCCCGGTCACCTCTCGTAAAACAGGAGCGACGCGCGCCACACCGCCAGCACCGCTTGTCCCGTTTCGCTCGCCCAGTCCCGCTCCGCTCGCTACCCACCGTTCACCCGCTACCGCTCCGCTCGGTCCATTCCTCTCTGCGCGACCAGCTCCTCTCCTGTCGTCTCGCTCCTATCCTCTCTCATATCGCTCCGCTTCTCTCTCCCTCACTCTTCTGTCACACAGCCCCTCTCCTCTCTCATCAGATTTATCACCCCTCTCGCCTCCACTCCTGATCTCGTACACAGTGCGATTTGTCTCTCAACCTGTTCCTCTCCTTTCCTGCCCCGCTCTGTCCTGTCTCGCCCCGCGCTTATCTTCTTTCGTCCCGCTTCTGTCGCTTGCTCCGCTACTCTTCTCTTCCACCGTTCCTCTCCCCTCTCTCTCTCCCTCTTCCTCGACTTTCCCGCCCCGCTCGTATCCTGTCTCCCCTCGCTCTCATCTTTCTCTCCCGCCTCTTTCTTCTTTCGTCCCGCTACTCTTCTCTCATCCCCCTATCTCATCTCTCGCATCGCTAGTTTTTCTCTTTCCACTATTCTTCTCTCTCGACTCGCCCCGCTCCTCTCTTCTCTCATCCCGATCCTCTCGTCTCTCGCCTCGCACCTCTCTTCTCTCATCCCGATCCTCTATCTCGCCGCGCTCCTCACTCTCACTCTCACTCTCTATGTCTCTCTCTCCCTCTAATCCAGCTGCTTTCCTTTCGCTTTACTCTGCTCCCCAGCTCTGTCCACCCCGCTTCGGCCTCACCCCTCTCCTACCCGCCACGCCTTTCTAGCCGATCCGTTCCTCTCCGCTTTCCTCCGCTCCTTCCGTCCTTAACGGGCTCTGATCCGCTCTTTATCACACTATACATGCATCCCAAATTCACCCTTTTCAGTATTTTCCTCCCTTCCTTTTACTCCTTTTCTTCCCCCTCCACATTCAGTCTCCTGCGCAGTCTCTCCGACTCTGCGCGATGCAGCGCAGCGCGGTGCGGCGCGGTGCGCAGCCGAGCGCAGCCGCACGGCCTGACGACGCCACTAAAAAAGGCGAATACAGTTTTAACGCGCGCGGACAAGGGAGGTTTTATGTCGGGTGACAGTCGTGAGAAGAGGCGACGGAATGAGAAATTGGCTTCGATCTCTGCGGAAGGGTTTCGCAGGCAATTCCGAATTCTGCAGTTTTCAAGGGTCGGCGTTCTCTCGCCGGCCGTCCAACACCAGAGGCGCGGTGTCCCTGCGGATGGCGTACACCCATTTGCACTCCGCCGATGCTGGAAGTCGCCGTATGTTGCTCAGCGTTCCATGATGCTCTGAAGCGGGCGACCCGAGCTGTGGCAGCCTGTGCTGGCTTTACACCTCTGAGGGGTATTTTGAATTCTGGCCAGGACTCGTGGGATTTATGGAGGGTAGAGGAGTTTGCGGGAAATGGTGACGTTTCACGTGGTGTTTCCATCTTCACCACTTATTCATTCGTTATTACTTTCTCGCCTTTACTTAGTGAGAAGAGTAAGTATTGTAATCGTTCGCCGAAAAATGGAGAATTTTCTGCAGAAAAACTCACATGGCGGAGCTCTGGTAACGAAAAATTGAATAAGTTTTGTTCCTATATATTGTAAATTGCTTTCTCTAACACGTTGTGTAATCATAATCTGTGTTCTGTAGGTCCTTGGTACCGAAAAATCAATTGAAGGGAAAACGTCTGTCCGTCCGTCCGTCCGTCCGTCCGTCCGTCCGTCCGCCCGTCCGCTTGTTCGTTAGGTTCACAAACCGTTAAGCTTATTTCCTCCAAAATTGATATTTTCTGATTGATTTAGAGGAACTCAAGACCTTCTGAGTTTCAAAACGGATAATTTGATTTTTGAGTGTACTTTGTATGAAGTCTCAAACAAATTTTCAAAATTTTCTCAAAAATGGCTTCATATTTTTTTTATGAAAAAATGTCCTCGGATTTTGTAGAAGACGCTACAAAGAATATTTGGGGAGGTCTTATTTTCGTTGATGTCCTTGATTTTTTCGAAAACAGAAAATCCCATTTTTTTCCGCGTCTTCCTACAACTACAATATTGAAGATATTTTTTTCCTTAATGAAGTCTGTTCTTTAAAAATAGATTTTGAAATAAAGTCATGTACAACTTTTAGAAAATGTTGGTAGTTTTCGCGTCATTTTGTGTGAAATATAAGCAACTTTTGTTTTCGGCAAACCCTTTGAATTGTTCAAAATTACAAGTTGACATTTCAAAACTACATAACGGAAAATAGATATTTTTGTTTTAAACAAAATCTGTTCTGAAAGTTCATCTCTTGAAAAAAGTTCATGTACAATTAAAAAAAATAAGAGTAGTATTCACTCATTTGTGCTTCAAATTAATGTAATTTATAAAAAAAAATAGTCTCGAAAACAGCTCCAAATTTTTTCTTCAAATTATTTCCACAGATAAAACGAGAAACGCTTAAAAGAATGTCACAGGTCTCATTTTCGTTGTACTCTCTAAATTTTCGAAAATTTTCAAAATTAACAAACAATGCGAAAAAGTATAAACTATTGTAACACTAGTTCTTATCGTCTTTCACTGTCCTTCACATTCTTTCATGTAATCAATGTCCCCTATATTGAAACAATTGTTTTTCGACTGATGTGCTCAGCATTTTAATGATACATATTATCTCTAATAATGAATCATGAAAGGATTCTATGTAAAATTTTTAAAAAGTCCTTTGTTTAGTCCTCAATTTATGTAGAATTGTTGGCATTCAGGCGGCATGCTACTAGTGTGCATTTTCGCGTTGGGCAAGTGGATCATTTTGAAATGACCATGATGTAGTATAGTCGTTTATTTTAATACTCTGATGGGAGTTCTGCATGCGGAGCTTATCGCGCCAGCCAAAATATGTCGGAAATCACGCGCAAGTGCCACTGCGAGTAATTACGGCAATGACCATTGCAGCTGGGCGGAATGCAACGATCGCGATCCCACAGAGCATCCTGCAACGCTCACATCTGCGCCTCGTTGGGGCCACTTGTTTTTGCTACTCTTCCCGCAAGAGGATTTCCTTTCCGCGCGGCGCACGTAATCGAATTTTTCCTCACTCATTGAGTTTTCATAAAACGTCCAGATACTTTTATCGAACTTTCTCTTCCAAGAGCGGGGGGGGGGATTACGGAGTGACCCGAGAAACCTGCGCGGTAGGTCCTTTTACTGCCTTTCCATCCACGGGAGAAGAATGAACGCGGGGCTGCCGTTCAAGCACTGGAATATTTTCGGCAAACTGGCGCATGCGCACTGGCAGGCTTCTCCAGAGGGGCAAATCCCGGGCTCAAGAAGCGCCGGGGCCCCTGGAGCGGGGACGGGGGGGGGGGGCGTGGCCGCGGGGGCCGTCGGCGCCCGCCAGAAACCAGGCGGGGGCGGGGCGCGGCGCGGCTCGGCTCCTCGGAGTTCTTGGATAATGCTTTAGAACTAATCAATAGGAAGGTAATCAACATCGCTTTTAACCTCGGGCACTCCGCCGTATAAGCAGCTTAGAGCCGATTATGACCGGATTTCGCGGCTCGAGGAACCGCTGGCGCCGCCGTCGCTACCACCGCTCTCCCGAGCACTTGCCATTCGCATCGCCGTTGCAGCCTCTTCGACTGAGTTGATGATGCTCTTTTTACCCTTCGTAGCAACATTGCAATGATATTGCTGTTGCTCACATCTCCTCCTCACTGAGGCGCTATTATTATTATTATTATTATTATTATTATTATTATTATTATTATTATTATTATTATTATTAAGTAAGCATTCATCAGCTCTTACACCGAATGCTTCGTCTCTAGATTCCACGAGTATACTAGATCGTAGGAATCTCAGAGATAGAGTTCGTACAAGATAATTGTGACAACGTTATCCAGCGTAGTCTTCTGCAGTTGGTATGCTACGCTCACACAAAGACCTTAGGCGCTGAGAGGTTTCGTCAGGTCTCTGGTTTGACCTCTAGATCCCCAATTACTTCTGACAAAACTGTGACTCTCATTTCCAGTATTTTTTCTCCTCCCTCTGGAAAATATGATAATGAGTTATTATATCGATATCCTGCTGATCCACTCTGAAATCTGCAGTCCATCTTTTTTCTCATCCAGCTGAGGTATAATCTGGAATGTTATTAATCAACCGAAGGTCTCTTTGGATTTTGAAATCTCAGAGTATTTTAGTATTGCGCTTTTGACTTTTTTCCTACCTGTTGTTAATGTTAATATTGTCATTATTATTATTATTATTATTATTATTATTATTATTATTATTATTATTATTATTTGTAATCTTTTTTATCATTGAATATGTACTCCATGTATCCGTAATCTAAAGTCCTCCGATATTTGTTCTTTCCTCATTTACTTCCCCTCTCTGTTTATTCGTATTACCTCAGTCATTTTCGTATCCTCCACCGTCCTCACCCTATCATTGTTTCCGAGTCCAAATATCGCCTTTCTCTCTGTCTCTGGTGCGCCGTTTCCTCTCCATGAACCCGACCGACACCCTCAGCCCCGCCTCCGATGCGTTTAACGAGCCCCGCGTTGGCCCCCGCAGGGCCCCCCGCTCTTAGCCCTTCGCCCTCGGCTCGGGCGGGCAACCTGCCCGCCTCCGCAGGGCGCCCTTCGTTAGCCGCCCTTAGGCGCTGGCTGCGGAGGCAATTTGCATCGACGGGCGTTTATCTCTCAAACGTCCCGGAGCTGTCCCTTCCGCACCTTACTGCTCATTTGGGGGCTTTAGGCGCCAGCGCCCGACCGCCGGCTCCCTCTCGCGTCGGTCGGGCGAAGTACCCGAGCTCTTTCGTCTCTTCACATCAAACAGCGCCAATCTGGGCGCTCGCGGCTTTGGTGGAATTTGATTATTATAGTTTCATTAAATTGCTTGGCGAATTTAATTTCGGTCATAATTGGGTCAGAGTAATGCACATTGCGCGCGAAGTGACCGTGAATATTTTACTTGTGTGTGCGTTTTTTTTGGTGAATTTAGGGCGTTTTAAGAGCAGAAATGAGCTTAATGAATTTTTAAATGAAAATGAAACGCCCGGCTTTTCAAAAGGTACGCCTCGGCTTCCGTCAAATGTTGAAGTTCAGCTTACAGCGTTGTATTAAGCATATTTCATTTGTTTGCCTCGCAGCTACTCAATAAAAACTACGACGCCTTTTCCCAATCTCCTGTTCTCGAGCCGTAAAATGAAAACTGCAGCTTTTTCTTTTACTGGCAGAAAGCAATAAACCGCGGCGGCGGGCCGTATCTGCCGGGTCGAAACCTCAAATGGAGGGCGTCGGGCCGCCGAGGCTCGGGCCAATGATGCACGACTGGCGTCGTCGTTTACATCCATTTTATATTTACACGGAGCGTTAGCCGGGCGGCGGGGGGAGGGGAGGTGGTGTCGCGCTCGGCAGCTGGGGGCTGGGGAGGGCGAGGTGGACACGGGACATAAAATAGCGCGGTGCATTGCCGGCCGTGTGATGCCCATGCGGGCCGCTCCCACGGCCCGTCGCCGCCCACGCGAAATCAATCGACGCACAGGCTCGCTCCCTTCCTCCTACCCCGCCCCTGCTTTTTAACTTCCGCGGGCGTTCAGGATAGGTGCTACGCTCCCAAAAATTCCGCTTCCAACTCGTGCGTTTTGTATGAATTTGTCGCTGTGTGGGGAAGAAAAAAAGGGAGGACGTTTGTGTGTGTGAAATTGAAATGTTCAGAGAAATGTTAAATACAGCTTTAGGAATTAAACAACGCTGAAGAGAACAATTTAACGGTTGAAATTTAATTTTTATATAATTTTCAAATATGCACGTGTGAAAAGTAATATTTCGAAATGTTACTAAAACTTGCAAATTATACCATAGATATACGCGTAAATTCTCTCTTTAGTTTCTGGCAACCTATTAATAGTTAAATTTTTGGCGTTTGTTAGCCGATAACATTTCAATTGGTGTTTTATTTTTCCAATATGTCACATGTGATTAATTTTGTTCGAAATTGAGATTTATTGGTACCTTAAGTAAACACATTTTGAAAGAATATTATGAAAATAAATAAATTGAAATCGGCTGAAGTAGCTCAGGGCAACAACTGATGCCACTGCAGTGGCATTAATTCTGACAGGGAAGTTCTAAGGTTTCAGTCCAGATAGTGATGGATTTTCCACTCTAGCTATACTGCAAGGTCGAATTCAACTGATGTCTGGAAGATATTTCTAACAGCCGGCTGCTCTGATATTGCGGTATTTTTTAGTGATTTCTCCGATTAATATCAAGCGAATGTCAGAGTAGTAGCTTCAAAAACGAGCCACTGGCCACGCGTGATCTTTCCTTCTTTATTTTTATCTTTTCGCATCCCTTTACAGAGACACATTACCACGCGTGTCGGGATACCAGCTAGAAGCATAGAGCTTAGAGGTTGTCTCTGCTGAGCTGAGCCCCACTCGCAGAAATTCTTGGAGGAGGAAACCGACGTTCAGTTCGGATCTCACGTTCCATCAGGGGAGAAACAAATCGATATAAAATGCACTACACTTACAGGACTGATATTTATTGTCTTAATGCTTGAACTATTCAAGTCTTTTCAACTTTCATTTAAAAAATGATAATTAAGAACATAATTCGGGCAAACTCAATTTTCCCCTTGAATTGACCACAGAACACGAGGAAATCATATTAAAAGAAATGTCGAGATAATTCTCCACATGTCGTGTCGGTGAAATGTCACAAAAATTCATCGAGTGGTCGTGGACGGATCTTTTTTAGGACGGTTTGGCGTAGCGCGCCACCCGTCCCGCCCCGTTCTGCTCCTTCCCGTCGCATCCCGTCCCAGAGTCCGCCCCTCATGGCAACCCGCATCACTCCCCTCCCTTCCCCTTCCTCCCTGAACTGCTCCAGCCCCCACGCCCACCCCCGCCCCTCCCCCAGACCCACCCTGTCTTCCCGCCCCGCTCCGTCCCCACTCCATCCCTGTCCCGCTCCCGCACACGCTCCGCTCCCGCCCCACGCTCACCCAGCCGCCGCCCCGCCCCGCCCCTGCCCCGTTCCTGCCCCGTCCCTGCCCCGCCTTTCTCCGCCCCGCCTTGTCCCCGTCCCGCTCCCACCCCGCTCACGCCCCTGTCCCTGCTCCGTCCCGCACCCGCTCCACACCACTTCGACCCACCTCTCCCCTTGCTGCGATGAGACCCACTCCTTTCCGTCTCTTCCCGAGTCTTACCGTCTCACCCATCCCTGCACTGCTCCGCCTCTCCCTGCCCTTTCATCTCTCTACCTCTCTTCCCCCGCCCTGCTTCGTCACGCTTCAGCACGCCTCGTCCTGTTCCGCCCCGCCCCAGCCCACCCCGCCCCGCCACGCCCAACCCCGTCGCATCCCGTCTGGCCCCGTACTCTCGCGATTTGCGCTGGTCTGGCTCGCCCCGCCCCGCGCGTACCTCCCGGCTCCTCACGGCCCGCGACAGCGCAAGACGAGACGAGCGGCGACTGCCGTCCAGTGGATGGCCGGGGGGCGGGGCAGCGGGCCACGTCGCGCCGCGCTGTGCAGCGAAAGACGCTGGGGCGGACACTGATTCAAACGCGTGGAAGCGGCGGGGGACGTCGGGCGCGAGGACGGAGCGTGGGGGTGGGGGTGGGCACGTCGAGGTGCAGGGGAGAAAGCGGAAGGGGGCGAGGTCAAGGACTGGGAGAGCGGTGAATAGTCGCTGAGACGGTGGCGGGGCGCGGGGAAAGGAGCGGGAGGCAGTGATAGAGTGAAGGGAGCTCGGCTTGGGTGGAATGAGGTTAGAAGGAAATGGGATGAAAAGAAACCGCTACTGATAGGGATGGGTCGGAAGCGCTGCGGTGGACGTGGGGGTGGGTGTTCAGGCTGTACGACCGGGAAGAAGAATCGGAGATCCTTTGACACAGACGGTTAGAGGCCGAGCGTGTTGTGGCGCATGGACGGCTCTAAGAGAGAGAGAGAGAGAGAGAGTACATTACACCGAACAAGCATGCGCAGAGATATATGGTGCAGATATTATTACCGAGATTATGTACAGAATTAAATTAATACACAAATTTCACTGTGATAGATCCTTTTTTATTTCTACTCGTTCGACCTTAGATATTTAGAGGGTTTTCAGTTTACATGTTGACTTTTTTGGAGGATTTGGGCATTCCTTGACAAATTGAGGTTAGGTCCTGATCATTATTCAATCGAGGATGTGAAGTTGTTTTGTTTGAGAAAGGCTTATAACGTCCGTTTTCACTTAGTTAACCATTTGAAATAAGGGTTTTAATATCAATAAGGAACATCATTAATTTAGTAGTTTTATTTTTTAAATCACAACTTTTGGTGCAGTGTTTTTCATCCTTCGTCGCTTCGCTCAACTATTTGCCAAGGTAGCAAAAGTAAAGCAGGAGACTACATGCGGTTTGGAGCGAGAGACTCCAAGTGCCGGATCGCCGTGACAAGTGGCTAGGAGGGCTGGACCACCGGGGGCGAAGCGGCGAGCGCCGCGAGGGGAGGAGGGGAGGGGGGAAGACGTGCGCTCGGACGCTGGAGCGGAGGCAGGGGCGGGGGCCGAGAGGGTCGCATGTCACTCGGGCTTTTCTTTGTCCAGAGCAAACGGCGCGCTCGAGCACTGACAGAGCATTTGACGAGACAAAAAGCCAGCGACGGGCAGGCGGGCGTGCGTCGCGTCTCGTAAACGGAGGGCGCGGGAAACGCGATACTCGGGTGCCGGCGCCGGCGGCACGCGCGCCGCCCGCCTGCGTTCGACCGCGAAACTGACGGAGCGCTGCCGGCGGGAGCGCCCCACCACAAAATGGACGCTCCGCACCGCGGATGCCCGGCCACAGCTCCGTTTCGCATTCTGTGGATTTTTCGTTCTTTCTTTCTTCTCCTTCTTCCTTTCTTCTTTATTCCTTATCCTTTCTCCTCCTCTTTTCTTCCTTCTTTATTCTTTCTTCATTCTTTTTTCTTCCTACTTTTTTCATTCTTATTCTCCTCGTTTTTCCACCTCATTGCCTTCATTCTATTGTTTACGCTCTCCTCCATTTCCATGATTCCACATCCTTCTTTCGTCTCGTTTCTTCCTTCTTTATTCTTTCTTCATTCTTTTTTCTTCTTCCTACTTTTTCATTATTATTCTCCTCGCTTTTCAACCTCATCGCCTTCATTGTTGACACTCACCGCCATTTCCATGATTCCACGTCCTTCTTTATCCTCCTTTCTTCCTTTTTTCTTCTTTCTTCATTTTTTCTTCCTTTTCCGTCTTCATTCTTCTTCTCCTTCTTCTTCTCGCTTTCCCATATCATCACCTTCGTTCTATTGATGACGCTCTCAGCCATTTCCAACTTCGCCAAATAATTTTTCAAGTAAGATGTTTGTCTTATTGTTGTCGACGTGGTTGTAGTCGTTCATCAGCGCCTTTCATGTCTGATAATCTAATCCTATTGAAATTTCGACACTATCGCATTCGTTTCATTCGGTAGATACTTCTTTCACCGGAAAATATTGAAGTTAACCGTTTCCCTTTATTTGATGAAGTTCGCACTCAATTTTCCTCGTGTTTAAAGTTGCGATAAGAAGTTTTTGTAATTCTTGTGGTGAAAATAATGATTAAACTTTGACAACTTTCTCATGTAAAGCAACAGTCGACTCTGGATGTAGTGAATTCGGACATAGTGAACATTCGGTTTCAGAGAATTCATACGCAGTAGAAATAAACATTACATGAGTCAGTTATAGTGAACTCTCTACATCGGCTATAATGAACATAGGAAATACATTTTTCAGAGAAAAATGCTTTGCCTCAGGGCCGCTAATGTCAATAACATTAATATTTTGTAGGGGAATGGTGTTGGCAGTTATTTTTGAGACGGCGAATACTGATGAATCGTAGCACTTTCATCAAAGAACATTTTTAGCTCTTTAGGAATTCCGTGAAGCTTGAATAGTCACGGATTTCAAACTGAAAAGTAGGGAAAATTAGTAATATAACTATAATTTAAAGGCTAAATAAATATACCGAAATATTGAATAACATTTTTTGATATTTTACTGAACCTCTGAAAAAATAAAATAGTCATTGAGGAGGAAATAGTTTATTTTTGCTTTATCGGATATACTGAACCAGAAATTCTTGTCCTTAGATTCCGTGGAATAGGAGTCGACTGTAGATTAGTGATAGAGATAACTGAATTTGATTGGAAGGCAGCACCTGCGATATTTCGTAATGATATTCTCTCACTTCGATTGATATTACGAGCATAGTGGAGAGTGCAAATAATTGCTTTCTTGGCTGAATATTTTGGGAAGCTAAAAATTTTCTAGGTTTCTTTAACTTAACGATTTAATTTGATAATACTTCCGTGGAAATGTTGCCCCTAGTTAAGACACTGGGTAAATTTCGGATGCGAGAATTGCGTACGATAGGGGGAGCTCGTTGAGTAATGGCTAGAGCATTGACCGTCCATCGCTGGGACCTAGCCCTGAGGCCCGGTAAATTCGCGTAGAATTTATGGCGGTCAAAGCGAGCTCTCCGCTGGTTTTCTGGGAGTTCTCCTGTTTCCTCTGCCTTTCACTTCACTATTTCCTTTTACCATTCACCTTACCATTATTGTCGCTATCGTCTTCTCATTAGCCCACTCATCACTCTAAATTACTTCAGCAGTTCTAAACCCCAATAAATAAACCAGTTAATAAATAAATAAATTTCGTAAAATGCATTAATTAGAATTGCTAACTGAAACATTTGTTTAGCTGCCCGCACTTCTACGGAGAATGTATTACAAATAGAATGTATAAGTGAAAAGTATGAATACATTTTAAAATATTTTGTAAGAGAATGGAAATAGATGGCTAATGAGATCATAGAATGTTCTTTTCCATCACTATGTGAGTAATGGGTTTCTTATAAATAGGTTTTACCTCTCATGAAAACCTTCATGACAATATCTTCCAAATATTCAGATTTATAAGAAGATTTTTGTTTGCTTATAAAGCAACGTTTCTATTCTCTCCCATATGTTAAGAATAATGATGTTTTTCTACATTATTACTTACCATGAATACAACTTTCAATTTTACTTTTTTCAATGTAATTTTTTTTAATTTGATGAAATTATTTTTTATTTAAACAAAATATAATTTAGTGTTTGGCAACAACATTTTTGGATGTGAATTTTTATAGAAAGTATAGAATAAGAATTCAATTTTTAGGTCAATGAAAAAGAGTATTTGCATACACTGTTATAATCGCAGGAAACAATTTCTTCTTAACCTCAGAGCTGGGTTTATTTCTCTAGAACCCATTGATTTCCAGTAATTAGTTCTAGTCCAAAGAAGCTTTCTTCCAGGTATCGTTGGTTCCCGGAGGGCGCGAGAGGGCGCGCAGAAGGCTGGTTTTGTGTACGCAAGCCCTGACGGGCTGATCCGCATCAGATTGCTTTCTACGTTAACAGCCTTCCAGGAAGTGGGCGGTAGGGGTCTTGACGTCATATCTGGAGGGTGAGTGCTTGTGAACGCCTAATGGGAGCAGTCTCGTTTGTCATATGTGAGTGTCACTCCGTTTCAGGGAAATGTGATGCCACAACCAATGAGGAAAATGCGAGCCACAGTTCTGCTTTATTGCAGACTCTTCTTTAAAGGTCATTTAGCGAAGATATTAACATTTTCGTAATTATCACAGAAGGTTGTCAGAAGTCACTGAAGAGTTTTAACTGTGCCCGCGGAACGTAAGAGCCACATACTATAAAAGCCGTTGTGAACAAAACTTTTCCAAATAAATCGAAACTTAATACTCCAATCAATTTTAAATCATTTCTGAGAAGTAAATGTGGATTACTTACATTTAAATCTATTATACGCTTCTCATTAACATATGTACGTCCAGTCTGGTTTAATGCAGCCGCGAGTAACATAACCCCCCTAAAGTAATTCAAAACAAATTATGGCGAAGAATTCTAAAAGGCTGGTTCATTCCAAATGAGCAAATGGCTAAAGAATTAACTGTAGAGCCATTTACATGCTTTCACAACGTTTCTTCTCTTCATTAGTACACTCGCCGAGCTGCTCCAAATTCAACCTTGCCCTTTCGCTACAAACTCCGAATACGTTTCCGCTTTCTCAAGAATAAATTGGAACCTCCCCGATTTTCCTTTTCCTCCCTCAAATTTAAATTGTATAGTAACATGCCTTATCAAATAATATTTTGAAATTAAAATTCAAGAAAACGGACTTTCCTATTAAATTTATTTAATATTATAAAATTGCAATAAAAGTCATGTAGAGTACAGTACGCTTCGGATGCTTACTCTTAAAATGTTTAAAAAAATATTGACATATGCGTTTGTCTCTGATAGACAACGCATGTCTTCCAACATATGTACTGTGTACCACTTCACAAAAATTAACAAAATTTTATTTAGGATAGTTTTATTTTTTCTTCTTCTTTGGTCACCAGTTATAAAAATATGAAAATCCCAACAATACTTAAAACTAAATATTTTAATTTTTTTAATCGTACGATCTAATAAATTCTTGATTGAAACGTTTTTCGTTGTGTAGAGGAATGATTCATATAGGAAGTTGAAAAACAGTGGAAAAATTCTTCTTATTGTTCACAATTATTTTTCAGAAAGTTATCTCCAGCTCGTGATCCCTTTTGCTATTTTACTCGGTTAGGCATTTAAAGACAGAAAAATTGTGTTGGTAGCAAGAGGGCATCCTGATCAAATCGCCATTTAGAATAAATTATTTACTTCTAGTATCTTATGTGATTAACCTATTAAGTATAATTAAAGGGCAAAAGCATGTATTCTTCATTTGCAAACATACTGAATGAAAGATCTGATCAAAAAAGCAAGTTTTGTTGAATGCACTAAACTCCTAATGTAAAGCTTCAATTGATTTTTCTCTCTCTTTCTCTCTAGTGAAATTTGGCCACGAGCTATCAGCTAATTCAAAGGGGATCAGAATGTATCATCTGAAAATCATGAGAAAATACTTCAGTAAAAAGTGATTCAAATGTGAGAGAAATAGTTTCCTGAAATGTGAATGGATGACATAATAACTGTGCAGAACGAGGATTTAAACTATCTATAAACCTAGAGGAGGCACTTTCCAGATCACAATAAAAAGATAAAAGTGGCTCTTAAACCTAAGAGTTACGAATGTGATTCACCAGCTATCATAAACGACTATCACAACAACTTATTGAGATGATCTCTAAAAGACGTCTTTATCGCGAATCACCAATGGCTTTACAAGTAAACAATAGCAGTGATTTTTGCTCTATTTTGTAATTAAAAATATTTGATTGAAAAAATTTCTTTCCGGGCATTCTTTTGCTGTATTGTTATTTGAAGAGGAATAATACACAACTTTCATGCCGAAAAAGTTTCAAGAGGTTGTTCTAGCTTGCGGAGAATAAGCCTGCATCAATTGCTTCAACTTTTAGTTTATTTTTTGCCTTGTTGGTTTGGTGCCGGGTGTTTCCAAACGAGTACTGAATCACATTGTCACATAAGAATGAATATGACCTTTGCACGCTCGTAAAACGAGTTTCGTAGTTTTTCCGCGTACAAAAATACCTCTCGTCGTCGCGTTTTGAATATGGAAGTATAAATACTAAGCGTCGTGGAAGGCGGCTTTTCAGAGTGTTTTCAACAAAAGTTTACCCCGCTAGCTTCCAGGTCTATTTACTTCTAATTACCCCCTTCTGTAAAGCCTTAGAACAACAGCTGTAACGAATGTTGACACGCCCGTCTACGCTCTGTGAATGGCTTTTGAATGCAGGCAATTGCAGCGCCAATTAGGGAGAGCACCATGGCCACTTTTCGAGTCAGTGAAACATTGTTTGTCTTGCCTCCCTTTGCTTGAATGCATCAGAATTACTAGGTTGAAGAGAGGTACTAAATATAGAACTGGCTCCCACGTTACCGCTTACACTGGTTGCGTTGAGGCGCAGAGGAACCTCACAGCAGGTTATTAGATTTCAACATGTATAACTGAGTTATCACATTACAGCATACCACATCCATTGCATCATTATTTATAAAGTTTAAATTACAATTTACTTCGTTTTGACCGTGGCTATAATAACATGCAATTAAAGCACGGTTCACGCATTAACGTGATTGTTCTCCAGTCGCCCAACCAGAGCTGTTGCCGTGCTCTCTGGAAAGAATACGCGGATCGGCAATGACACGTCGCATGGTCCTTGATCAAACATTTTGCGAACCAGAATAAACGATGGGCACATTCAGCGAACGGATACAGAGCGAACGAAACGCAAGACACTGTTTATGTTGCGTGATACGTCGTTTTATCGCGTGTGATGTGGAGGACGAGCAGCCTGAACCAACGCAAACAGATCCGTGAGCCCAGTTTCAGCGAATATAGCCCGTTTAATTGTTCTGCCGCAGTCATTGTCACAACTAGTGTACTCTTGTGATAATTAACGGTTTTACATTGAGAGTACCCCACGTTGATAATGAAATGTATGATATGATTTTTCTTAGTTATTCCGTTAATTAATACGCAGATGACAAAATAAACACCTTTATATTACAAGTATAATGGAGGTATTAATTTCGTGCGGAAATATTTTGATATTTGACATTCCCCCATAAAAAATTAAAACCTTAGAGATTGTTGGAGGACGTTCAAATGTTCAAATCCAGAAAGTGTTATGTCATAACTGATGAATATTCATATAATTCCCTTTTCATACGACAACTGGTTTTGGTATTACAAATAAATAAGAAGTATTTACCTTAATTACCTCGTCGACTTTATTTGGTATATTTTCAAAGGTAAGGCAAGGTTATAGTTCCGCTTTGTTTATTTTTAAACAATCATAATTTGACTAAAGAAGTGCATTTCGAGTAACATGTTTCAAATGTCTTTGAAGAACCATCAAGACAAATGGAAACAAGAAAAAAATCGCGCTTGTGATGTAAATTCAAGAATGGAACAAAGTCGCGCAAATGAACGGATTTCCATAAAAGGAGTATCATTGAACCCCGGGCGTTTTGAAAGGGTTTTCATCGCCCCCGCGCCAAAATATTTTCCGCTCTCGGAAGTGAAGGAGCCTGAGCCTCCACCTCTCGCTTCGTAAGTCGACGGCTCGAGGCGTTGCGGCCCCCACCCCCCACCCCACCCCACCCTCGCGCTCTGTGCGCGCCTGTGCTTGGCGCATTGTTGTTCCCGCAACTCCGCCTTTCCCTTCCATTAGCGCCATCGAGGGCGCCTCCTTGAGCGTCGCGCACACGCGCTCTGGCGCCAACGCGGAGGTAATCACGCGTCGGGAGGGGAGGGGACAAACGGGGGCGGGGCGAGGGCGCCCGCCGCGGGGAGTTGCATGCGGACCCGGAACTGGGGCACGCCACCGAGCGGCGCGGCCTCGGAGATGGAGGCTGCGGCGGTGAGGGAGTTGGAGGGGAAAGGGCGGGGACGAAGGGTTTTGGAAATGAGTGGCGGGATGGAGGTTGGAGCAGCGTTGCCAAATGATTAAATTTATATCCCAGAACCGATCTTCAAAAATCCTGGTACTTTCACTAAAATTCCTGGTACCAATGTGAATTGATTTAAATTCTTACATTGTTCATATTATGACTTTAATGTTTTTAACACACCCAGTAAATTTGTTAAACCTCATTCAATATCGATTCACTTTATATCTATAAATTAAATGGAGGACTAAGATGTTCTAGCCTTTCCTACTATAGCATATGCTGGAGCCAAAAATCTTGTCATCCTTACTATTTTTAGGACAGTGATTTCACCAATATCATAGACATTTGGAATAGTAGTGTTAGATTCAAATTATTGAATAAAAAATATTAAATAAATAATAGTTCATCATCAATTACCATGTATCCTGATGTTTTAACGTACCAGAATGTCTTCATCCTGGTACATAGTATCTTCATTAGAATCCTGGTAAAAGTACCAGGATCCTAGTATGTTTTGAAACTCTGGGTTGGAGAAGTTACTGGGGAGAAGGTGGCGATGGTGGATCCCAGAGGATAGGTGATGTAGACCGAAGGAAGGGGGTGAAGGGTGTGTACGGCCATTGTTGCGGGCAACGGCAGGCCGCGGAAGACGAGGGGGGCGAAAAGCAGTAATCCTAGGAGGCTTGTTTGGCAGCACATGGTGGTTGGTGACATATGGTGACGGCCAGTGTGTGTGTGGGGGGGTGAGTGGTGATGTTGGCAGGCGGGCCTTGTGCGCAGGATGTTGGCATAATTCATTGGAGACTACTAAGGCTCGAATGCTGCAGATGGATGGTTGGTGGTTGGAATAGTCATGGAGGAGAGGAAGAAGGCGATGGTGGATTCCGCAAGATGGGAGAAGTAGACCGAAGGACAAGGGTGAAGGGCGTATACGACCATTGTTGCGGGAAAATGGCAGGCGGCGGTAGGTGACGGAGGCGAAACCGGCAATGCCAGGAGACGGGTTGGGTAGCAGATGGTGGTTAGTAACATGTGGTGTTGGGTGGTGGTGAGTGGCGATGTCGTGGGGGGGTGTCGGGGAGTCGTGCACAGGACGCTGGCATAACGCGTCGGAGACTTCTAAGACCAGAATGCTGGAGGTGGTGGGTTGAAGTAGTCACGGAGAGGAAGGAGGCGATGGTGGAACCCACAGAATGAGAGAAGCAAGCACGAGGACGGGGCGAAGGGCGTACATGACGATTGTTGCGGGCACGGGCAGGTGGCGGTAGACTGAGGCAAAACCGGCAATTTTAGGTGACGGTTTTGGCAGCAGATGGTGGTTAGTGACATGTGGTGACGGCCAGTATCGAGTGGCGGTGAGAGACGGTGTCGGGTTGTGGGTTACGTGCGTGGGACGCTAGCATAAGGCGTTGTCGGAGACTACTAAAGCCAGAATGCTGCGATGGTATTGAGCTATAGCAGATGGCAGGCAGAATACGATGAAATGGGTGGGATGGGGGGGGAGTCGGCATGTGGACTGCAGGAGCCGATGTGGTGTGGTCTGGCTGCTGGCGACGGCGACCGAGGACCCCGCAGTGGTTGGGGGTGGGGGTGGGGTCGGGGAGTGGAGCGGCGAGGAATCGCAGCGCGCGGCTGGTGCGCGGCGTCGAGCCTGGAGATGACGTCAGCATAGGCATCCCTTCCGGCTGCGGCGTACTGCGGGTTCGGCCGTTGTCGCCGCAGCAGGGCCCAACGAAATCTGCCCCGCGCGGCCCACTTGCCGTAATCGATTCGTTCTACTCCAACGAGGAATCGATCTTTGATAAAGGAGCCGCCGTTAGGAGAGGTCTATGGTTATTAGTAAGCGATAGCATTAAAAACGCAATGCTACCATCCTTTTTTTCAGTTTAATTCTCTGCCTTCCCCCACAGTCATTGACTTCTGATCTTTTATTTTAATACTAAAATTGATTTAATCTGTTTCGTCGTAATGTCTTTAATTTTATGATCCAATAACGGTTTTTTTTAAATATTGGTTGGTAGTGAGCGGAAGAATAGTAATTTCAGAAGCTCGAAAGTGTTGGAGGGGCATCGTACAACATCTGTTTCATTAATTCTTTCAAGGTGCTCTTCGAAGGCAGTTGAGTAATAAAATTGGAGTTTTTATTAGATGGATGATGTTAAACGTAGGGTAAGCTTCTTTAAAAATCGTTAAGTTGGATTTGATATCTTAAAAAGTTGTAGTAAAGTACTGCCGTGACCATATCCCCTCGATGCCTACAATGGCATAAGGCTAAAATGAATCTCGCATCACACATCGTTAATTATTCATTGGTATTACTCATCACGTCAGTACGCCCTCACAAACACACATTCGAATTTGCTGAACAATATGGTAATGAAGTTATGGACATCAATCAGTGTCTTTTCACCCTTATTGTTGGTAATAATGAAGCAATAAAAGTAATAATTACCTTTCTAATAATCAAACAAAACTTTACCTTTAAATTTGAGAAAACGTTTTCAAACTACATTTCATATAGTTATGTACATAAATGATTTTTTTGTTTTTCTAATTATGTGATATACTATCAGCTTCTATTTTAAAAGAGATCCATGATTAATATTTCTTCCAATAAATTAGAGTGAATTTTTTTCCTTCCCGAAAATTAAGATTGGAAGTCGACTGCATCTTTACGGAAAGAAAATGCTGTTAATTCAGTTGTTTTTTTTTCTTTTTGGTATTAAACAGTTGACCAGGATACAGTGGTAATTTCAGTCTGATCATTTGACATCTGCATGTTTTGAAACACGTAACGCCCGTAGAAATCGTGTTTTCATGTAAACCGCCCCTTCGAGGCAATACCCGAAATTGCCAGTTAAATGATTTAATTGAAAAACGATGTCAATATCTGCGCGAATCTTCTCTAGGGGATCGTATGTACGGCGTTGGGCGACGGGCGTGTATATTCGAAAAACCGCACACCGCTGCAGCGCACCACGGAAAGGCGTGTGGGGACAGGGGTCACAGCAACGTAATGCGAGGCGAGCTTGCCGGCGCGGCATTATGCCCTCGGAAGAGCAATGAATCGTAGACGCGGTAATGTCCGCGCTGTGACTGCCCGGTGTGGGGGGTCGTGATAGTGAGGGATGATGAAGGTGGTGAGAGGACAGATGTGGAAACCGTGAAGCTAATGAGGGCGGTGGGGACGGCATGGGATGTTGCAAGTGTGATACAAGCGACAGTAGCAGCAATAGCGTTGGTGGTAATAATAGATGAGTGTTGATGGCGCGTTACAAGTGATTGGTGAGGGGACGTGGAGATTGGGTTGGTAAGTTGCAGATAGAAGAGGTGATGGTTGGTGGTCGGTCCTGTTTCGGTAGATTGATTGATTGTTAGTGATTCCGGGCGCGTCAACTCCTAAGGTCATTAGTTCCGTAAGTGTAGTGCATTATTTTCTTAGAAGTTGGCAATGATCTTATCCTCTGGATGGCAAGATCCGTCGCCGACCTACCGTCGATTAGCGGTTTTTTCCAACCAGGTATCTCCCACCAGTGAAACACCGCCCCAGTCGGGACAAGCTCTAATATCTCGATAGGTCATCCAGCATGTCTAGTATTGACATGCAAGTTAGTGTAAGTGCGTATTGGGTAAGGAAGAGGAGGGAAAGAACGCGCGCGGTTCGTGTCCCGTTTGTTAGGGTACTGCTCCGGCATTCGCCTGGTGATGATCGGAGAAACCACGGAAAAATACCGATCAAAGCAGCCGACCGCCAGAATTATCTTGCAGACTGCGACAGAATTCGACGTAGCTGTGTACCTAGTGTCAAAATCCCTGCCACCGTCAGAACTCGAACCTAGGACCTCCCGGTCAGAGTCACAGCACTGACATCAGTTGGTTCTGTTTGGGGTTGGGGTACAGAGCGGGATCCAGGGAGAGCAGCGGCGGCGTTGAAGCCCCGAGCTCCACAGCGGTGCGGTGGCGACGACCCGGTGGAGATATGAGATGGGTGATGAAAGCTGTGGGCGGGGCCGCGGAGCGGAAGGTTCGTGGCAAGGGCGTAATGACGGGGAAGGGGGCCGCGGGTGGGGCAATGGCATTATGCGGGTAATGGCCGCGAGGGCTGTGGTGGCGGCAGGGGCGGGAGCTCGCGCCGCAGCGCGCCCGTACCCGACGCCCCTCACGTGCCGGTCTGCGTCAAACCATTCAATCAGGCGAGCCGCTGACGTGTTACAAATGTAATAAGATTATTTACTGATCTTCCTGTTCTGCGTGACTCGACCACTGCACTGCCTCCGAGGGCCAGCAATATGCTTCATCAATATGCAAATTGAAACGATGGGGCGTCGTTGTGGATACTGTGGTTTCCGGCGATCGGAAAAATACGGCGCCAGACATCGGAATGTAAATGTTGGTCGGTTTACCATTTTAAATGATTATTTATGCATTTCTGATAATCATAATGCTCTTGACCTACTTTTAGTTCATTGAATGACGCGCTAATATTCAAATGATATTTTTTTTTAAATTTCGTATGGCGTGAAGTCAAAGGACGGTTGCATTAATGCAATGCTCACAAAGAGTTAATGAATTTTGTAGCGGGAGTTGTCACATAGATTAAGTGCACTGGAATGTTATGTCAACGTTCTCTCTGATGACATGGAGCGAGATATTTGGGATAATATGACGTCGCTATGTGAGCCTTTTACAAAAATAGACATTGAAGATATCATATTATTACAGAGGTGAGTTCGGAAGTGGATGCAGGATGTTTTTAATATATATTCAACAATACTGAAAGTGGATTTTATTGTATCGTTCGAAGGTTCTTTCGCTTTGTTTACGAGTACAATATATTTATTATATATTATTACATTATTATATTATTATATTATTATATTATTAATTATATTATTATATTATTAATATTACGAGTAAGTTTTATTTACTTTGCAAAACTTCAGAAGTACGATAATTTTCAGTAATATTTCACTTTCATATTAGAAAACTGACAGACTGATTTTTATATTAGTTATTAGTATGCCATGAATTATTAGATCATTTGTGTTCTAATAACTCTTGTTTTGACACTGGTATCAGTTTTGTTACTTTATGCTAATACGTGAATTATTTAAATTATTTGTATATGTCATGTTCTTTTTTCTCATGAAAACAGTGTAATATTAATTATCAACAACATTGACTATTTCTTTGCTTGAATGCACAGTATGTTAATTGACTTTTTTTTATGTCTCCAAGAAAAAAAGAGAACCGACTCATTCCGTCTCTGATACCTAAGTATTTTGTGACAACATAATATTACATTTAAATGACGTCTAAAATGGAACAGAAGTGTTTAATCAATATGTTCTTTTATATTGAGTTCTTCTAATATATTCTTTTGTAGAGTGGAGTCTTCTAAAAACGGGTAGAAATAGCATTTTTTACCATAAAATATCACTAACCAAAGTATTTAATACAATATTCTAGTACAATTATCTGTTAATTTACTCATTGATGTTCTAGTGATATCAACAAAAATAAATTACTAACGCAAATGAATTAATAAAGGAATTAACTTCCAAACAAAATTGTGGAACTTTTAGAAAGTTTCCAAGCGTAAATACGATTTCTTTTTCGATAAACTCTCGCAGATATTTGAAGACTAATTACTGAATGAAGAGGAAGTAAAGAAGAGCAAGGAGAAAAGATAATCCTGCGAAGTAATAGGAATAAGTAAAAAAAACTGTTATTTGAACATTAAGTAGTATTACAGAAGGAGGGGTGGGAGGCTAGAAGGGGAAGGAAATGCAAGAAATGCTTCCAATAAAGTTTGGGTAAAGGAAAAAAAAGGACAAAGAAATGGGAGAGGCGCGCAGACGGTTCTATGAGGAAAAGAACGCAGAAACCAAGGGCTGCAGCCGCCACCAATTCCAATGCCGCAGCTCCGCATTTTGGCTTTCACTCTCACTCTCCTTTATCGCCATCGCCACACCCGCTCCCCCCTCTCTCGTCACAAAACCAGGTATTGTGTCCGCTCGTCTCCGTCCCCCCCATCTCGCCTTCGTCCCATTTTCGTCACTGACCCCAATACCACCCTCGTGTTCGACCTCATCTCCTGTGTGCTTGTCCAGCTCGTCCTCTGTCGTCACAGCCTTCTCCTCCCACCCGGCCCTTGTTCCGTGTCTTGCCACCGAGGCCACGCGCACGGTCCCGCAGCGCTCCCCATGCGCCGCAGACCCTACTACGCCTCCGCCACCGCCAGCACACCATCCCCACCCGCATCCCCACTCCCGCCGCCCCAGTGCGCAGAATGTAAGCGCAGGGCGGCCGCGTCGAGCTATTATTAGCTCGGAGCGGGCGGGGACGCCGGCGGCGGCGGCGGAGCGCGCTGCTGGTCGTGGGGGGGGGGGGGCGACTGTCGGCGAGCAGAGCTCGTATGTGCTCGATCACATGCGACGATTCTCCGGGGATGCCGCGTCCACCCGACCCGACAGCTGACGAGGAGCCCCGCGCCACGCCACGCCACGCCACGCCGCCCTCAAGGACTCTTCACTCGACCGCGCCCCGCTTCATTCGCCGTTTCGTTGAGCTCCGCTTGGCTTCACTCGTCTCGCGCGGTCTTTCGCAGCCTTTGCCGGACTCATCGAGCTCCATTCACTTCGGGGGAGTTGGGAATATCTTCTCACTTTCCGCCTCCCACGTCACATGGTTTTATTTTTACTTGTTTTTTCTACGTAAGCAGTTGGAAATTAATATAATGCTCTAGGAAGAAGTTATATTTCGACATAAAATCTCAACTTTTCTTGCTCCTGTCCAAAGAAAATTATTTTCTGGAATAAGTAGTGCAATGAGAAAAACTTTTTTTTCTTAAATATGTCTGGCTGTTAACAACACTAGCGACTAAACTGTTCACAGAATTTTTACCAAAACTGATGTTCTGTGATGAAGCTGGCTGATGTCGCTTCCCCTCGAATTTGAAGGCAATATTATAATGTTTAAAGATATTTCACACGAAATCCTTAAGGCATTAAGAAAAAGATTCTTAAAAAATTTTCTCAAAAAAGAGCTTCACATTTTTTATTTCCTTTTCTTACTCAATAAAGAAAAGTAAACTTATGAAAATGTTTAACTTGTAACTTTTCCAAAATGCAAAACTTTAAAGTTTCTTTAACCCCCCCCCCAGTTGAGTGAAGAGAAATATTTATTTCGTAATGAAACAAAATCTGAATTGGATTTTCAAATGCCATGAACAAAAATGTAGTAAGTTTGTGTAACTTTGAGTAAAACATTAAGATTAAAAAAACTTAAATGAGATTTTCTTCAAACTTGATCAAAGGAAAATCATTTAAAATCTTAAGAAAAAACATTTAATCAGTAAATTAATTATAACCTCTGAAATTTCGAAAACTGTTAAAGTTCAACTTGATTTTTGATGCACCGAGAGGGTTCGTTTCGTTAACGGCGTTTAGTTATTACGGTTTAGACGAATTGTTACTGTATACCTAAATTTGAACCCCATCCCGGGAAAATATTTTTGCAGGTTGAAAATGCCTTCGCGATTTAAATTATAATTATATTTCGAAACCAGTGCAAAGAATTCGAGAAAGTGTGTGCTATTGTGTCACCATTAGTTTAATATAGCGATTGAGAGATTGCTCTCCACATTGCCACGAGGTTGTTATCTTTCTTAAGGGAAATACAAAACCAAATTCCTTTAGGCAATGAGTAATTTATTGTCTTTCATTCATTGCTCTTTACTCACTAGCTGCTAAATTAATAAATATATTTTTGTGACATCGATTAGCAGAGGGCCTAACATATTCAAAAAACAGAGGCCTTCGGGTCTTCAAATTCAGTAGTACACTATTCATATATTTTTATAAGTTACTGAAAATTATATTTTTGTGCTGTACTCTTTGAGATGAATGTAAAATATATTTAGATCTCCAACACACTCCACATAAAATTTCTTTTATTGAATGATCGACACTATGGCTCATTTTATTCTAGAATATTATTTTATATTATTTAATTCGATATCTTCTAAATGCAATGAGTCTCGTATCTATTATTCTACACACCTGCGGCGGGTCTCAGCTTCGCTTAAGCTTACTCCTGCAACCTACGCCTTTTCCTCCTACAGAATTCAGAAACATGTGCCAGCCGCCTGCCATCTTTATTCACTTCTCCGCGACTTATCCATTCCCCCTTCTCGCCAATAACTTCTTCATTACCCCTCCGAAAACGATTCTTCACCGCAGCCATGTACCTCCTGCGCTAGCCTGCGCGCGGCTTCTGACACCTTCCCGGCCGCTGCGCCATTTTCTTGTAGAGTATTATTTTATATTATTTAATTCGATATCTTCTAAATGCAATGAGTCTTGTATCTACCATTCTACACGCCAGAGGCGTGTCTCAGGTTTGCTTAGGCTTACTCCCGCGATCTACGTCTTTTCCTCCTACAGAACCCCAAAACATGTGCCAGCCGCCTGTCATCGTCATTCACTTCTCCGCGCCTCATCCATTCCCCCTTCTCGCAACTAACTTCTTCATCCTCCCCCTCCGAAAACGGTTCTTCGCCGCAGCCCTGTACCTCGTGCGCTAGCTTTTGCGCGGCTTCTAGCACCTTCCCGGCCGCTGCGTCGGTTAGGCGTGAAAACGTTGCCGCCGGCGACGGTGGCACGCCGCGACGCCCTGGCGGCGGTGGTTGGCACGACCCATCCGATCGCGACTCTGCCCGCAATCTAGTTACCGCCAAGTGCCGCGCCTCACCGCAGGCGCCGAAGGGGCGAGAGGCGTCGGCGTCGCCGCAGGGAGCGACGACGTCGCGTGACGTAAGCACTTCCTCCCTCTTTCGCCAGCCTCCAGCACCACCTCTCCCCCCCCCTGCATCGCCCCCCGCACCGCACCGCGCCGCGCCGCGCCGCGCCGCGCCGCGCCGCGCCGCGCCGCGCCGCGCCGCGCCGCGCCGCGCCGCGCCGCGCCGCGCCGCGCCGCGCCGCGCCGGTCGGGTGCGCTCGCCGAGAGCGAGTGAGTGAAAAGGAAAGCGCAATATTTGTGTTGAACACAAGATGGATGATGTTTTGTCGGCGCTATATAGAATTCACCCGCTCTTGTCCCTCCTTCCCTTGCCTTGCCGCGAACTTCGGGAAGAATCTCTTCCAGGGACTTCGGAAGCATGCGATTTATTTTCCGGCGGGTAAGCGGGCTGGCGGCCGGGCAAGGGGAGCGGGGTCGTTGCGTGCCGCGAGGCAACGGTCGGAACGAACGAGTGGACCGTGCGGCGCGGCCGGGACCGAAATTTTTGTAGACGCGCAGTGGCCATTTTTTTGAGCGTGCCCCCTTATTTATTAATAGCGTGACGTCACGGCACGGGCGCCCGGTCGCAAATCTCTCTCTCGCTCGGTGCGTGGCCGTGGGAGGGGGAGGGCGCGCGCGACGTGGAACGCAAGCGAACGTGCTCGCCGTCGCCTGCCAGTGGCTGCTGGCCGCCACGGCCTGTCGGGTCCGGCGCCCCGCTGCCCTTTATCAATTCGCCGCCACACGCCGCCCCGCTGCCCGCTGCCCAGTGGGTAGTGGCCGACTGCCGCGGCGGACTCGCTGGGGTTCGACCGCACACGTCGCGCCTGGGCGGACCTCGCTGCTGGCGCTGCCACCTTGGCCGCAGGAGGCGGAGCCGCCGCCCCACCTGCCTCTTGGTTGACGGCTCTTGTTGTGAGGAAAGTAGTTCACGGAATTTGGTCGGAGTGAGTAGAAAACAATTTAACCATTGGTTTGCCGACGTTTCGGAATGTTTTAATTCCTGGGATTACTAACGAATTATGGAAATATACAATCCCTCAGCAATATTATGTCCAGATTCCAACCCAACTGCACATGGAGATGCAGCAGCACAAGGGTCCATCCCGAATTGGGTTGGAATTTGGGCATAATGTTGCTGAGTAATTATATATTTCTTTAGTAATAATAATTTCTTTAGTAATAATAATTTCTTTAGTAATAATAATTTCTTTAGTAATAAATCTTTAGCAAGTCTTGATGATGGAATTAAAAGATTCCGAAACGACGGCAAACTAAAAGTTTAATTGTTTATTCTCCGATCAAAGCTCGTGAACAACTTTTCTAAGTACATCATGATCGTGAATTCCTCAATGGCTCTTGTTCTGGACACACATAGGTCGCCTCTCCGGTAATTCCGGTTAACGACTAATAGTGCAGTTCATAGAGTTTTTACACTTAACCGAAACAGCTATTGTTAACGGTTATAAATAAAGTAACGTCGAATCGTGTGTGAAGCTCAGAATTTTTGCACTACGCTTACTCTTAATAATGCTGACATCTGGTAGCTACCGTATTAAATTACACCTAAGTTTGCCGCCTTTCCGATTTCGTTTATCGATTTTTCCATTTTGTATACTGTGGTTTCGATTTAATACTTCCATTATTTATCGTCATCATTTGTTTCTGGGAAAACAACACCGAGAAGCGATTGCGAAGTGGGACCAGGTGTTCATTTCCTTTTACTCTCTGGATATGTTGCACCCTGCAATGGAAGAATTAATTGAAGCATGTGTACTTGGGAACTTTGATATGGACGGTGTAGGAAATGCAAATCTGCACGAAATTTTAGGCCAAGTCGACCTGTATTTATAAACTATGTAAAATTTGGAACGTTGAATTGTTTCTTATTTTAAAGTGCTTCCCCTTTTCCGAAACCACAATAATTTCAATATTCCTCTTCACTGGCTTCCGTCGTCATAAGAGTGGAAGCTAACTCTTCCTTCAACGGCATACATCATGTTTTACAGAAGACCGCAGTTGGCTTTTGTCCGCGTTCTTAGTGTACTAAAAACCTAAAACAAGTACAACCGGGAACCGATTCGGTACATGTTATGAAGCCTCGTTTATCGAACCGAGCTCGGTTATGTTTGCCACAGATACTGTGATCGGTGTTTCACGCGTCACGTGACAATAACCGGTCCCGCCTATCTTTAAGGGTAGTTATGCAAAAAATCTCTAATGTAGTTCTGAACAAGCGGGTCGGTTGTGGCTCCATATCACGATTTGAACAGACAGTGATAGACCTATCTGTAATCCCGATAGACAACCCTTGATATGGGATCGTTTTGGATGTCTGTTTGGTTGTTGTTCTTCTCCTCGTTATGAAAGTTCTGATTAATCAGAGGTTGACTCACGTGTCTCCGTTGGCGGCTCGTAGAGTATACTGGAAAGCTCATCTATCTTTACTCTCGTTCGGCAAGTTTTGTACAAGCCGCGACCGGCTGACATGTGTCTCGGTTTGTGAATTCCTTCGTTCTGAACAGTCGGCAAGCTACTACTAAGCAACTACTACAACCAAGCTTCGCTTCGAAGTTTAAGAAATTAGCTTCTATCTTTATGTGCCTTGCTCTTTCCTTCCCTCACGCAGTTTTGTCCATACGAATTGTTATTCTTTTCGTCTTCGTTACTGAACATGTAATGTAACATAATACTGTTACCGAACCTTCCATTTTTTACTCCGGTACAGATTCAACATCATTCGCCGTCACTGTTGTCATAAAAGAACGTCTCGACTGCCCTCCAATTGCATCGCTACCGTTTATATAGTAATATATTATTTTTCTCTTTAATCAAGAAAGTGTGGTTTTTATTCAAAAACGTATTCAACGGGTTTGTCGTTTATACTTCCAACATTGTTACTAGTTTTCGCAGATTCAATTTTCTCAATTCGTTGATTCTCGGTTTGCATCTCCGTTTCTTTATTATTATTCATCCTTTGTTTACATATCTTGTATTGCTTGCTTTAATTCGCATGAATAAAAAGACTCACCTAGATAGTTTTTGGAGCCCATTAACACTTCCGATGTTTGCCCCACTTTCGCAATCATTCCAAACTCATTTCTCTGTTCTTCCTTCTACTCCAAACACCGCCTGCAACTCCCCTCGTCTTAGCACCCATTACATTTGCGCTGATGTTGAAGATGGTCATCAAGGGTACAACAGAGAGCTCCGTTGTTTTCGTGTTTCACAAGCCGTTGCCCATTCACACAATCGCATCAGCCGACCTCCTCTAATACATCCTTAACAGCGCTCTTACAAGTCTTCCACATTCCCACTACGAGTTCCCTGCATTAAACTCGCAGCCATTTGCGCGGGCCCGCTTGATTCCTTCCCCATCGGCGAGTCGGCCGGACGATGGCCCGCATTGAACCGCGCTTGTCGCCGGCTTCATCTCTGGCCTCGCTAGTCCGGGCGCCGTTTTCGCCGCCGGTCGACGTAGTTGCCCGACCCCCCCACTCCGCCGCAGTTCTCGCCTTTATACCTAAACTCCTTCCTGCATCGCCTCCCGCCCCGCGCGGAGGTCGTCCGCCCTCGTTTTCCTCCCCTGCCCCGCCCTCCGCCCCGCCCCTCCGTGCTGCGCCGCACCTCTTTTCAGTGGCTCTGCGAGCGCCGTTGCTAGCGCGCTGCCTCCCCGCGTCGCCCTTGCCGCAACCGCCCCGCCGCCGCGGCCTACGTCGGCCCGCTCTCCGGAATGTTGGAGCGTCCTCGCCCGGATACCCAGCCGGACCGCTTACGGCGGTCCTGCCCAAAAGGGTGGCCCTGGAGCCACCGCCTGGGGCAGCGGTGGGCACACGGGTTGTTTGCCACCGGGACCAGTGGCAATATTTTAACTCAGTTCTCAATACTTTGTACGTTCAATGTTTTATAAAATACCAGTGGAGCCGGAAATGTTTCACCATTGCAGTGTATTGCACATCAAACACTACTGATAACTTTGATTGTAAATCATGTTTTACGCTATGCTGTAAAAAACTCGTAATAGATGAAAGACTTTCTCGCAAGTGTGGGCTTGTTCTATGCCCTGATTTGGACATATGTGTCAAGCATCCTATTGTTAAAACGTTGTTCCTCAAATTTGAGCACGCGTTTTCTATATCATTATCTTGGAGAAATTTGTTTTACTTGTCCGAGATTCAAGTAATAATTCCGGCCGATATTTCACAACCACAGGAGTAGAATACTTGTAAACAGTGAAGAAGCGCTTAATCCCTGTCTGTGCGGCGGGTTGCGTGGAGTTCTGGGACGGTTGAATCGTCATCAAATAATTAATCACCATCACCGTCCCCACACGTCCGATTTAATTCAAACCACTCTTTAAACACGCCCATTTCCCTTCACTCTTCCCCCTCCCAGTCCCAAACACTCCCCCCAGAGATGAAGCCGGCGACAAGCAGCCTAAGTAAAAATGATAATAAGAACAAAGTGTGAAAATTTCAGCGAAATCGGTCGAATAGTTTTGTAAATGTGCGTCACACATTACCTTTTATTTATAACGATTATATTATATAGTAGTTATTTTTATAATTATTATAATATATTATTTATAACTATATTATTAGTAACTTGGTGTTCAATGCATTATTTTAAATTCGTTCATGACGCTGGACTGGATAAACTGTACTTTTTCATCCTTCTTGTACAATAATGTTCGGATCAATCAACAACCACACCAACTTACACTTAATATCAAAACCTAAATCGGTTCTCAATTTCTTAGCTTCTCTTATTTAAATGTTTTGCAGTTATTCCAATTTCATGTCCAGAATATATAAATTTTCCAAATTGATGCTCAAAAATGTAAATTTTTCTAAATTAGTAACATAACCTTTCTAAGGTGTCAAAATTATTTTCATGAAACGATAGAAAAAAGAAGAAAGATGGTATCTGACTTAGTTCCCGACGCTGAGGGTTTATTGACGCGGTATACAGGTCGTTTAGTCCTTCTTATGCTTTGAGTTTGGGATTAATCAGCAGTCTCATCATCTCACAGGCGATATTTTGAGTTCCAGTTCCGGCAGGATTAGATGTTTAGTAGGGGGTTTTCATGTACCGCTCGTAGAGCGTAATGGGGCAAGGAAGAGACCCGGGCCATGCCCCGGGTATTTTTTGGTCTACGCTGCCTTGAGTTCAACTCGTTGGGCAAGCTTGGCTTCCGTTTAAAATTTTGGAATCAATTCAGAATTACTGTTCTAGTGTTTGATAAGATCTTCTCATCTGTTCTCTAGGTATATTGCTCATCGATTCGTTGGCTTCCGCGGCCGGAGTCATTGTATTCTTGGCTGTTCGGGATAAGCCGCATCATGGTCGATGGAGCTGACGTTTCGGCCATCTTGTTGTGGCCTTCTTCAGAGCTATACTGCTGATATAGCTGATATAGCTGCAGTATATCTCTGAAGAGGACCACAACAAGAAGACCGAAACGTCAGCTCCATCGACCTAGACGCGGCTCATCCCGGACAGCCAAGAATTCTATTGCTCATTGTTTCATTATTTCACTCTCCTCTTGTTTGTTCTTTGTTCTCTTCTGAGTCCTTCATTTCTTTTCTCTTGGCCAGTTGGCCCAGATATTGCTATATCTTGGTTTATGCAGGACTTAGTGTTTTTATTTCGTATGCAGAACTTCTTATTTATGCAGGTTCATATGCAAGACTTTGTGTTTGCTAGCGTTTGGTCTTGAGCGTTTCATTCTGTCTCGCTGTTCGAAATGTTAATTCTTATGCCCTCTGGGCCCACAAAGTAATTTTAGTTGATATTTTACCTTAATAGGACTCGAAATGTAAGTAATCATCAGTTGATGTGAGTGATTCTTTATGCTTACGTGAAGACATTATCCGGTCAGGAGTTCAGTCAATCAATCAATCAATCAATCAGTGAATCAAAAAACGGGGCCATTTGGTGACCCCGCGAAGAGAGGCCGCAAATACCGAAAAGGTTCAAAATGCATGACTTTGATCCATATAAAAAACTGACGATATTATAACATAAACTTGCAGATAATGATTAAAATATATTGCTAAATAATTTAGCATAAGTTCTTAAATATGTATTATTTTCTTTAAATTTTGTTATTTTTTTAATGACGCGCCGTTGGTGTTCCGTTGGTTCTCCGTGTACCGGAATTGGATTGTTATGGGACTATCAAGCCAACTCGCAAACAAAATCATTCAATTCCTAGGATTTGTTCTCTTCTTCCCATTAGTGGTCTTGAATTTCCGAGACCTGAGTGTATGCACAAAGATCATTTGTTACCTGGAACACAAATTCATCGCTCTGATAGATAAGCAGATCTAGACCTCACTGTTCTCCATAATATAACATTGCCTACCGAGAAAGGAAGGTACTAAACACTGATTTTAATCGGGATTTAGCTTATTTTAACTTTATGAATCAAAGTCGCAAAGTTGCGGACTGCAAGAGGGAATATGCATACATGTCTTACAGAAAAACAATTCGTTGCCATGAAACAAATGGTTGTTCATGGAGAGAACCACTAAATTGAGCTCCTTTTATCACATTTCACTGAAAATCGGTTTATTTCAGAGTTCAAGTCCCATTGACGTTTCACTCTTTTGCTACGGTTATTAACTTTATTATGTCGTTAAAAACCAAATATCATTCGCGATTACAGTTTATAAGCCGCAGCAATAGTCAATATTCATAACTAACAGACTGTATTATGTAGTATCTAATCGTCCGTGTGTCGTTAAATAGTTTTTGTAACACCACCAACTTACAAGAAAAATAATAATAATAAGAAAAACATTTTCTTTCAGTGAAGGAACTCATCTGACATCTTCAGATACAAACTCTTTGGATCAATCGTCCTTAACGTATGGAGGACTGTTAAATCCTTAACGAACGCCGGCCATTACGGGAGACTTTTTCTTCCTCCGGTTGCGTTAAGTCAAAAAAAACAGAGCAACATTACGAAAAATAACGTGGTTGTGCATCTCCTGGCTTGCAATGAGAGCCCTCGCTTCGCCTCGCGTTGTGTCGTCTCTTCTCCTTGCGTCCGTAACGAGGAAACTCTCTGGCATTTCCCCGCAATACCCCGCAGCGCTCCGCGCGTGCACATGCTTAAGAGACTTTTGCGACGCGCGTCCCCGCCGCCATTCGCCGCGTTACCGAGCCCATATAATGAGTACGGCGGGCGTTCATTATGGCTGTGACGCGCGTTTGTGCCGGGCGTCGGGGTGGGGGGAGCGGTACTCAGGGAAGCGAGCGGAGCCGCGCTGGCTCAGTGCGGGCAAGGTGGACGCCGGCTGGCAACAGAAGGGCGGGTCAAAGGCTGGCGGCTTGCCACACTAAAGACCACAGTGAGAGCGATACCGAAGCTTGCACAATGGTGTCGGCTCAGACGGGAGTGAATGTAGATCAGTGGTGGGGGAGAGAGAATACTATGGCGTATTGGACGTCATTAGGTCAAGTTGTACGGACGAGGAGAGAGAGATGTAACTAGGTGGTGTGGGACGCTAAATGGGCGATGGTGACAGCAATCGCAGGAGCGTGTGTCATGTGAGTGGGAAAGCTGTATGTAGAGGTCATATATGTGGGGAACGGTGACTGCGATGTGCTAGTGAACAAGAGAACTGCAAGGGGTGTGTAGAAGCAGAAAACGACGTACGCAGGGGGGAGGGTGAAAACATTTAGATTTAACGGCGGTCGCAACGAACGCGAATGTAAAGGAGGTAACGATGACTGCCAATCACCACCCACACATTGAATCGAACGCGGGAGCGCCGGAAATATTGAGAGGGCGCCAGCGGGGAGATAGCGGCGAGAAGGTCACCCAGGGCGGGCAGGGGCCGTGGGAACGCAGCCGTGGGATTGATTCCCTCGCCCGAGCGGATGCCATACGCTTCACGCGTGCCTGTGGGGAAATTGATACGCAAGACCTTTGTTTACGTGGGTGGTCAACTAGGCGGCGGGACAAACGGTGACGCGGCACGGCGAGGGACGCGAGAGGGGAGATAACGCGGGCCGGGTGGGCGGCGAGTCTAAAAGGGCAGACGAGAGCCTTTGAATGTCCATCACGCCGATGCACAATGCACCCAACGATGACAGAAGCGTGCATTGGGAATAGCACATTCTGTTTCGTTTCCAAGCAACGTTGTCGCAAACGAAAGACCAAAAAATTACAAAAGTGAATAAAAATAAAGTAAGAGAGTGTAGATAAAGACTGATTGAAGTATCCTTTGGATGTGCTTGGGAATGGAGATTGCAGCCACCAGAAGGAGAGAGAGAGAGGGAGAGAGTGAGTGAGAGAAAGAGAGTGAGTGAGAGAGAGTGTGTGTGTGTGAGAGAGAGAGACAGAGACAGAGAGAGAGAGAGAGAGAGAGAGAGAGAGAGAGAGAGAGAGAGAGAGAGAGAGAGAGAGAGAGAGAGAGAGCGTCCTAGCCAATGTTACTCGTTGTGCGATCTACAATCAAAAGGAACGAAATGCAATATACGCGGTACTTCATCTATATCCACATGAAAGCCTCAACGAACCTATTGAATCTGTGACAAACTTGCCTTCGCAGTAATTATCAGATATTCAAGCTGACATAAGCATCTCGTTTTCATTATTTAAAAAAGTTTTCATTTGACTACATTCGGCGTTTCGTGCCACGAATAACACAGAAATGACAGTCGTAAAAAATGTTCTCTACTTACACACGGAAGAAAATGCAAAATTGTTTCATTTCTTACTTGCACAGCCTACCTTTTACGCATTAATTAGTATTTTTACATCATTCATATTTAAACCGGAAACGACTCGAGCAGAAAATAGTTTTGTACAACTTGGTTTTTCTAATGTCTATACTATCGGCCAGCTTTTCGGAATTTCCTCATTCTCTGCCCATCTGCTACCTATCGTCGCTTAAATTATTTTTTCAAGTTTTCGCAATTTTCGGTACATTAATGGTAGAATTGAAATATGACATTTGGGTAATAAAGAACAGTGAAACTTGGCCCGACGTGCAAATTTTCATTGCAAAATATGGACCCGTTTTTGAAAAAACAAAAGTCATTAGAGTGCTTCTGAAAATGCACAAATTTGATCTAATTTTTACAGAGAACTATATAGTTTTCGAGAAACTTTATAAGAAACCATTTAAAGCACTTGTACTCACAAATGCAATAATGTATTAAAAACGCCCATAATGTAAAAATGAACGAGTGAGATATTTCAAAACAAGTACATTTATGTAATTTTTTAAAAATCAAAAGGATACATCACATTGGCGCTTGTCATGTTCAGTGGATTCAAATAGTTGTGCAAAAAGGTTAAAGAAAACATTTGAATACGTTTGGAAAAATATTGTTTTAAGTTTACATTTATTTCTTGGAACTTTTGTCGCTTTAATTGAAAACTCACGGTTCTACTGTACATTGTTGATATCCTCCTTTAAGCACAAAGTTTTTCCTATTTATTTATTATACGGGCTTAATTGACCAATTGATAATCAGAAGACACAAATAGACATCGTGTTTAGATATTGCATATACCGGAGTAAAGGAGCAATACAAAACATAAATATTGTCGTGTTTATAAGTTTCAATTCATACCTTAGTTTTCGACTTTTCAGTTCATTATACAATTTTGATTGAGCCAAACCTAATATATTTTAGTCATAATCGTGTATGTATTTGCACGTCATTACTATTATTTTTATATTTTTTATACATTACATAATATAAACATTATATATTTTCTATCATTATGTTGATAGGCATCACGGGCACAATTTGTTCCAGTGATCTGCGCACCTGGCTCTCGCGAAGGGATAGCTCTCATTTCTCGGCTTCCCTCGTCTCCGTTGAATCTACCTGTCCAAATTAATGTTCCCCCGGAAGATATTTTTTCTCCTCTGGCCCCAAGAGACCGTTATAACCTTTGAAGAATAACTCGCGTGAACTCTCCAGGAATAGACCAGAAAATCAGCCGGAGGGAAACAAATTATCTGTGAAAGAAGATAGCTTTGAGTTCTTTGAGGAACAATAAAACTAATTATATGGATAATTATTCTCTTAAATCCGATTCTTACTTGCAAAGTTACGGAGAGAGAAAGAGAGACTCAAATGTTAGAGAGGCGGGCACAAAAAGCTTTGTTCTAAAAGAAGGAAATCGTGCCACCGAAGGAATTTGAGAGTGAGAAAGTAAATGAATTTAACTTGTGATACCTATTATGCAAAATTCTAGGTAGTTCAAAGCAGAAATTGCGAATAAATTGAACTATTCCTAAGTATTTATTGATAAATGCCAGTCTTCGTTTCAATATTCTTTATACTTACACTCAAATAATTACATTTTATCGTAAACTAACTTTTTGCCTACTACTTACCCTTGAATTATGATTAATCATATTTATTTGAATCTAAAAATCTTTTCTGTATTTATTTATCACATGCAACAACGAATGCAAAGAAAAATAACAGATTCTCGTAACACTTATTTTATAAAAGCAGGTGACATTAACACATACCTTATTGTTCCATTTCTAAGTACTTGATTAATGTCATCTCAGAACACACAAGAAACGCTTAGAAACACTCCGTTAAAATATTTTCTCTTCGTAAATTGTTCTTTTGTTCATTCTCACAAACTTGTATGCAGAGAACTACAGACTAGAATCCGTCGCCTCGCATCGGGCAATCTCCCAAATTAAAAACGTTAGCAAGTACTTCTAGCCAGCGGAGTCGTTCGGCCACAACTTCATTTCGCCCACCTGCGGTTCGTTCGCCTGTCAATAAGCCCGAGGCATCCGGGGCTGTACGTTACCGTTTCAAAACGTGTTTACACCTTTCGTAACGTTTTTCGCGCGCGGGTGAGCGAGCGAGCAAGCGGGCGGGCGGGCGAGCGGGCAGCAGGCGGCGAGGCCGCCTAATACAAAATCGATTGCGTGGCCGCCCATTGAGTGACCGCCGGCACGCCCGCGTTCCAGCCATTGTTTCGTGAACGGCTCGTTGTCGCTCGAAATGTGCACATTGTGTCGGTAGCCGATCGCGGACGTGCTCTCCACCCGAACACATCGTAACACCGTGTCCCCGCTGCCTTTTGACCTTTCGTTAAGCAGAAAATGCGGTGCAAGAGTCTCTGTATTGATTATGTAGGATTCGGCGTTCAGAAATAAATGATACTTTTGATGTGTTAATTGAATTGGTGAGTTTCGGAATATCCGCTTTGCGGTGTTTGCCTAAATTACAAGCGTTTTGCGCATTGTTGTGTCGCGCGCTATTTTGAGACCATGTCTGTCGTTACCCTATTCGTGGCGAATTATACACGGGCACATACATCGTATCATACATGGCTCTTGGCACAAAATCCTGTTTGAGTTATTTGTAATGTCTTTCGAAACACTTCAAATGATGCAAAAATATTACTCTGAAAGACTTGAAAGAATATTCAATTGCACGGTTTTGATAATGTAAGTGCCTTAATTTCGGCAGGGCTATGACACAAATAAACTGAGTAACTCAGTAAGTTGAATTTTTGTAAAATATTGATAATGATATGATACAGAATGTGTGTCTTCAGTACGGTCAGGCGATATGAAAGTTGACGCGGAATGTGAAAAATTTTATCGCAGTTTGTATAAGGTGATTCGCATATTCATTTTCCTTCTCCAAACGATATTCAGTCCTGCGGCGCGTTGAGTACGCGCGGAATCATTGTTATTCCGCAGGTTGCGCCGCGTTGGCTTTTAAAAGCAAAGAGAGAGAACTCCGCGGCATTCGTTCATGTACATAAATGATGTTTTCCATGTTTGGGAATTTTCATTTCCTGCGCGCTACGTGAAATGAAAAGAATGTTCAGTATTTTTACGCGCTACACAATTTGCGAAGGCAGTTTCATTTTTCAATTATTTCTCTGAAAAGAGTGCAAAGAACAAGAGCGCACTCACTCACGCCGGCTTACATTTCAGATTTGAATTAAGCACGCTGCACTGCTGAATCGCGCGCGATTATTCGCGGGATGTCGCGTTCCAACACTGTCACCGCAAGACTCGCGCGCGTTCTCTCCCATTCGCACTCGCCCGACGGACCCGCACGCAGCAGCGTGTCCGAAAAAATGTATCGCGATATGGGCATCTGAATCGCTTTATATTGCATTGATTTTGCGATCGGATAATAAGAAGAGATTTAATGGCCGCCTTGCTGTTCACCTAAAGCCCATGGGCCCTTTAATGTGGAATTGAAATACGGCGTTCGATCGCCTGCCTTCTATTGTGCGCGGTGAAAGGGTTTTCGATTAACAATTGAATTATAGAGCTGCGCTGGCTGCCGGCTCCTACGTTGGCACTCTGGAGCAACTGCGAGTTGGATAGCGACACGCCCGTCGGGCTGGCTCGTCCTCGCTAGTAGGTCAGCGGATGCTGTTGCGACTACCGAGATGGAGCAAAGAGAGTATCTCAAGCATATTGTTCATAATTTTAGAGGGAAGAGGTAGACAGCCTTCCTCAGTGGCTCGTTGGTTAGCGTGCTCGTTTTCCATGCCGTAACTCTGGGTTCGATACATGGTGGAAGCAAATTGTACCTGTGCGCTTTCCTTTCAAATGTCCCAGTATCTATTGATGTGTGACGATGAGAAAGCCCAATCTAAGGTTACGAAGACCAGTATATACGGCGAAGGGATGCCTTCGTGCCAACCACACGAACCCCTTATTCCATGGTCGAGAGATTTGGTCACCGCTGGTTTGACGAGGCCCGTAGCGGGCTGTCGAGCCAAAGAACAGAACAGAGGTAGGTAGCTTGGAATGTTCTGAGGAATCAGTTTCATCGCTTATTTACGAGAAAAATAATCATAAAGAAGTATAATTGTTCTTAATTTCAATGACGAGGTGAGCAATCAAGTTTTTTATTAAAGAGAACGTATCTCCTTTATTTAGGGGAAGAATTATCAAATGAATTCTATAAAAAAAGCAAGCAAGTATAAAGAAAGCATAATAAGAGTAAATAAAGTATCTTAACAATTTGTGTAAATACATTTGTTAAAAATTTAACATTTTAGTTCAGTGTAACAAGCCAACAATATATGTGACGTATTCTTTCATTTCAAAATGTTTGACTTTAATAAATATGACATCCTAAATGTAAAATGAAACATTCCTTGAAGAAGAAACATACAATTTTTTTCTGTAAGTCATGAATATTAGTAAATTAAACCGGCAGTAAAAATTCGGCGAGACTTGCTGTTCACATAGACGTCCTCATGCACTCGAGTTCATAGATGTTTAATATTTTACAATATTTATTGGTGTGAATGTGCAACGCATAAATCTTGCAGGATTAATGTCATAAGCAAATGGCTTCGTCCTTTAATAGAGATATCACTTTCATTCAGTTGACATTTTATACATTCAATCCGCAATGGTGGTGTGATTGATAATTACAGCCATGTGCAAATCTATATACACCTTATTATTTTTCCTCCCTTCTTTGTCCATAGAAAAAATGAGAAGAAATAAAAGAGGTCTTCTTCGTCAACATATTAGTTTTATTGAGATAGCCGGCTATCGACGGCTTTGCTGTCATCGTCAGTCTACAAGATAGAAAAATATCACAAAAATATAACAAAATTATAAATAAATACAAAATAAAATAGGAAATTAAATTACAATTAATGGATACTACAATTAATGGATATTACAACTGACGATGACGGCAAAGCCGTCGAAAGCCGGCTATCTTATTAAAACTAATATGTTGACGAAGATGACCTCTTTTATTTCTTCTCATAAGAACGTCAACAACACATCAGAATTCCCACAATTCATAGAAATAATACCATTTTTTTAAATTATTGTTGAGTATTGTTGTGATATTAGTGAAGATACCTAAAATTCTTTGAAACATTTAAATAATAAACCACTCTTCGTCTCTTAATTTGTTTAAAGCAATCTGGTGATGGAATCTCAGAAAGTATATTTTAATCAGGGCTCATGATCCCAACAAGACATGCATCAAAGCTTGCTCTGGCCTCTCATCGAAAGAGTAAATTGTAAATAAAAGGTTTTTACTTGCAGGGAAAATGTAATAAAACAAATAAATGGAAAACAATAAAAATAGGAAATAAGCTTATAATAGAAAATAATTAATAATAATAATAATAATAATAATAAAAAAATTGTAACATAAAATTGCCTTCTTTCTATTTTGTAAATATAATAGAAATAACCATACAAAATTGAACTAAAATTAATGATCAATATGTGGTTAATAAAGTTTCTTATATATTGAGACTTTTTGTGGGAGATCTTTGCCCACTAAAGCTCAATGGTAATTACATCGTACATCTAATACCTTTCATTTCTACCCGTTTGGTTACTATGTATTATAACGTCGTTATACCGCTGCACTTTATGAAATATTTGGCAGAAAAACAATTTCCAAATCTTTCAGTGAATATTTGACCTGATATATTGATGCATTTTCCATAATCTACAAACTGAGACCAATCTTCCAAAATAGAAATAAAAACCCGCAAAACCTACCACACAATTTATTTACTCTCGCGACATTTACGGTAACAAGTATTCAACATACACAATGCAAACAACAACGTTTTAATATGTCTTTACGACAATTAAATGTCAAAATAGATTCATCCTGGGACCGAAATTTCAATGTTTCTCGGGTTCTGACACAATCCAAGGAACATACTGTCCCGGCGAACATTACTGAATGTTGAGTTGCCTACCTTTAAGGGGCAAATTATACCCTTTTTATTTCGTTTTGTGGACTTTCTCACACGTGTTCATTGACATATCGTGATCATCCTTGACCCCCTATACATGCACCTAAACGTTTGAATATTTTTTCTGAGATACGTTTTATAGACACAATTATAACATTTTAAACAAAATTAATAACTGCAGTATAACTAGATTTTGTTCTAACGACAAGAATTCCTTAAAGAGTGTAGAGGAGTTTAGAGAACTGGCTTCAACTTTCAAAGTTGTCGGAATACATGATATTACGGATATATACTGTGGAATTGAACGAAAAGTCTCTTTTCAGGTCCAGTTTATGTTGCAGAGTCGAAGAAATACTACAATAGCAGGAATAAAATTATTTTTCAACCTCCTTAATTTTAAACTTTCAAATTGGCCAAAAGGTAAATAATAATAATAAAATTATTATTATTATTATTATTATTATTATTATTATTATTAAATTAATCCTATTAGTCGAGGGAGAGGTTGAGAGAAATAAAAGCATAATTTCAAAAGCTTTGCAAGGGAAAGTTATTGAAAAAGGCGACCTTAAAGAATATACCAACAGCTTACACACCGCTTGGAATTTGAAATGGGCATTTTAGTGTTTTACATTCGTTCACAAGAGAAGCGTTATTATATTCTACCTGGCTTTGCCAATTATGTTCTACCAGACTTCATTTGATTCTCGATGCCAGTTTAACTTCATTTGACGTTCCATTTCGGCACTCGGTTATAATTAAAAAATGTAATTTTATTCCTTCAATATACATTAATTTTTTCCCTTCTAGTATGAATTCAAATTATAATGTCAATAAAAAAGCAAATTTACAAGTATTTTTAATGAATTTAAACTACGTCAAGTAGAGATAATCTTTCTTTAGAAGACAGAAAGAAATTGTCTTAATGAATAGAGTTCATTTCATGTTGAAAATATTTGAAATTTTTATCTCAGTGAAAACAATCTTGACAGAACTGCAAAATTTATTTGATACTTTTTTTAGTTTAAAATCAAAAGACCATCTTCCACTTCAGGTACAAGTGCTAGATGTCTCCATCACTGTTCAGGGGTATATATTTACAAAAAAAGCTACATTAGTGTTGTTAAGAAGCGTATGGACCTTGAAATTAACTTAATTTGATTTAACGTAAGTATATTGATTGTGGGCTTCAATTATAATTGACTCGTTTATAAATGGTACTGTATTCCCCACTTTCTTTTTCAAGATGAAATTATTAATGTTTTTCAATTATATTAGATTTATGAATAATTGTTTAAAGTAATATTTTTGAAATTTTATCTTCAGAATGTTCAGGTCATTATGTATTATGAACTTGAAAAGAAAAGTTGCCGACCTAGAAATACAGAAAGTACTTTAATGATCCAAACAATTAATTTGCTTTACGTTTTCTTATGATTCAGAGTTAAGTTTTGTTTTAAGCAAAAGTGGTTCTTACTTCATTTAAGTACTTTTTCAATTGTTTTGGTTGTAACGTCTTATTGCACTACTAAAATAATAATGTGCTGTTCTAACTTCACCGCCTTTGAGAAGAAATGTGATTCGCGGAATATTCTTTGTGCAAAAATATGTACCTAAAAAAACGAGTTCAGTTGTGAAAATCATTTGTAATAATTAAGGCAGCTGGAAATTCATTTTCAATGAGCTCATGCAACCGACCTAACGCTGTGCGTTACCAAGAAGCGAGAGCCGTTCCTACTGCGCTGAGCTAAGCTGTGCTGAACTGTGCGCCGTGACCTTGCACGTACAAGTCGTGTTGGCGGTGGCGGCGATGGCGGCGATGGCGTCCCCCTTGTGTCCACCGGGACGCCGGCCCTGCTCCCCCCTGCAGCTCCACCTTCCCCGTCCCGCCCCACATCACCCCTCCCCGCCCCGCTTCCTCCCGCCGCATCCTGATCCACCCCGCTCCGCACCGTGTCCCGCCTGCTCCCAGCCCCACCCTGCGCCCCGCCCCCATCGAGCTCCCCGCCCCATACTGCTCCGCGCCCCGCCCCGGGCGTGGCCTGCAACGCCTGGCCCGCCCTAATTGCGTTCGCGGCGGCGGGGGCGGGGGCAGGGGCAGGGACGAGCGCGTTGGAGGCGGCGGCGGTGGCGGCGGCAGCGCACACGCGACAGTCGAAGGGGCCGGGGCCGCACTGCGTTCGCCCTGCCCTCTCTGACGTCCGTCCATGCGGCACGGCGACGCGGCGCGGCGCGGCGCGGCGCGGCAGCGCTCCTGCGGCCCGGCCCGACTGGGATTACGCCGCACTTCAATTTGCGAGGACCGCGAGTTATGCGCGGGATTATACGGGTGTTGGGGCGGGCACCGCGAAAAATTTGACTGTATGGGTGTGTGGGACGGTTGTTGATAAAACACGTCCCCACGCTGCGTGTACTTTACTTTTTACACTATTTCATATTCCGTTTTTGTAATGAGTATTGACATACACGTTTTATTTTCTTATTTTAATCTGCTTTCATTATTCTGAAGAAGGAGAATATCAATTACTCGATAATTTGGGGGCTTAATTTTATTTGTATTGAGAATATACAATAGCACATTCAGAATCAAAAGGAACAATGGTATGCGAATCGTAAATCGAACGAATCGTGTCGATTAGTGCAGCCTAAGATCTAGCTTTTAAATGACAATTGCTTTAAAATCACGTCTCAGAAATTTTATTATGTATCAGTCGCGTAATTACGTCGAATCGTTCATAATATATTTTTAAATGTTTAATAAGAAATATTAAAACTTACAATAACGCATTAAAGTACGTATGTTAATATCAAAACAAGTTCTGTTAATATCTACTACTATCAGAGTCGATGAACTTTTCAGAGATATTAAGTTTTTGCAAGCCGATGAGACTCTGAGAAGAAATATAATTTCTAAATAATTTGATTTTCTTAATTTTATTTTTTTACTAAATTATTAAAATTTCATTTCGTTTCATGATTCAAAATTCATTTATTTAATCACCCGTATGAAAAAATTGACTGTTGTACACGAATGAATTTGTATTTACTCTGGATGATTAAATGGTCTCTCATCCTTAAGCCAATTATTTTCATATTAAACTTATCAGAATAAGAAATACAGTATCTCAGAATAAATTCATTTATCATTGTGAATCACTTTGATACTCACTTTACATTAGCATAAAATGTGAAGTTGCTCAATATTATTGAAACAATGATTAAGAATAAATTACGAATCGACAAAATTAACATTTTAATTCAATACATCATAATATATGATCTCATTAGAAAGGCAGCGATTTTAATTACAATTGTATTTTCAATAGCGTGGATATATAAGATATCCACGCTAAATTAAAATAATTAAAATGACAATCAAAATAACAAGAAACAAATAGAATTTTACTATTCGCTTCCTTCAAAATTTCACGCTGTGAGTATTGAATATTCTCTGGTTTGTTTTGTAGCATTAAAAGAAAAGTACTGAGATTTCGAGTCTACAGAAAGAAAACAAGTGTCTTTCCCTTGTGTTATGTTATGGACGGAGATTTAAAAAAAACAGTAATTGTATCTTGAGGTACAACACACGAAACATTTCCTTACAGAATAGCCTAGGCACTACTCATTGCATGATTCTCACATTATTCATAAGAAAGCTTGCGGATTGTCCAAAAGACCCCGTATCAAACTTAATGTCCGAAAGAACAGTGCGTTCGCTATTTATAAAAAGATACAACTATACAACTTGCAGATGTTTTTTCCTTTTAGCCCCAACCTTTTTTAAACCTGTGGATAAGAATTCAATTGCTTCACAATATCTATATTTGCATAACGGACACCATAATAAAGTTTGCAACGATTTCTCTGACATATACGCCGACATCACGAGAGCAAAACAGCACCCAGTATAGGAAAAAGTTTACAGAGCGGCGTTTTTTGGAGCGGGGCGGCGGATGTGGAGGCAATCTAAATCGAAAAGTTTTGGAATGTGGAGAGCATATCCGGTAAAACTTACGACGACGATCTGGCCTCTGAGAAATCTCTCGAAACAAGCAGGAGGGAGGGGGCGGGGCGCCGTAAAAAGAGACGACGCAGCGGGATCACCTCGCCGCTCCGGCGATCCTGGTCGCTCGCAAAAAATATCGGCAAAGCCCACCCCACCCCACCCTATCCCGCCCGCCCCGCCTCCCTCATTTCCGTCGACCGGACGCGACCTCGGATCTGTAAGAGAATAAATTGATTCGCAACTGCCGAGAAGCGGCTCCTTTTCGTGGAAATGCGGGGAGGCACAATGAGCCGGGGCCGGCGCAGCGGCCGAGTCGACATTGCGAGGGATCTCCATTCCGGGAACGGTGCGGCGCGTTACTCGGTGCATGACGAGGGCCGTATCAGACGCGGAGGCGGGACAGAGGCGGGGGCAGATGCGGGGGCGGAGCCGAGGGTCGGGTTGAGAGCAGAGCCGCTGGGAAAGTCTGGGGGCCAAGGCGGAAGCGGAATCGGTGCCAGTGGCGCAGGCGAGAGAGGTAGAGAGTAAACATTCCGGGCGCGTCAACTTCTGATATCATTCACCCCGTAAGTGTAGTGTATGATATGTCCCGGGAGGAGGTGGTGTTTCTTTCCGATTCGAACGAGGAATCTTGCGAAGACTTACCCGTCGCAACTTACCTCAACTTAGATCTCTCGGGTCACCTCATCGCAGACTTACCTTCCCTAGGGGGACCGCCCTTGCCAGGATAAGCTTCAAGCTTCCGACTGGCCTTCCAAACATGTGTTGTCGTGTATTGTGTGTAAGGATATGTGTAAGCATTTGTGTAAGGGGAGAGGATGGGACGAAGATGAAGAAAAGATCGCGTGAGGTCCGTGGCTCACTTGTTAATGTCTTCCTGGAACATTCATCTGAAATTGGTAAGTGAAGTTACGAAAAACTACCGATCAAAGCAGGCGGCTGCTAGTAATTTTCAGACAGCGTTGGTTCCTATCCATCTCTCTGGTCGGAAAATCCGCCACTGTCGGAACTAGAACCTTAGGATCTCCCCCCCCCATCAGTGATGCCTTAGAGGCTCTGTACCGCTAAGGTATCTGAACCAGGCGCGTAGACGAGGTAGTGAGCGAAGGGGGGCAGTAGAGCTGGTAGCGGTGAGAGCAAAGGAAAGGGTAGTAATGGTCAGAAGGGAGACAGGGAGATTGGCGTAGAAGGAGTTGGTATCTGAGAGGCCGCTGCGATGGAACAGTGACTAAAAAAGATTGATGCCCCTGACAGGAGATATGATGGAAACAGATATTGTTATGAACAGATGAACGCTATGAACGAGAGGGAGAGGGGTGGCTCTAGGCATTGACTGATGTCACTGATGACCCCTGAGCGGAAAGTTCTAGTTTCATGTCCTGACGGTGACAGGATTTTGACAGTAGCCAGCTAGCTAGGTCGAATTCAGTCGCTCTCTGCAGGAGAATTCTAGAGGTCGGCTGCTCTGATTAGATTACCCATGGTTTCTCCGATCAATGCCAGGAAGTCAGAGCAGTCTAACAAACGTGTCACGGACCGCGCGCGATCTTTCCTTTCTCTTCCTTCTCCTCTCCTCACCCCTTACTTACACTAACATGCATTACACATACCGGGAGACCGATAGAGAGCTTAGAGCTTGTCCCGGCTGGGGCAGTGACTACTGGTGGCTGACACCTGGTTGGGAAAAAAACTGCTAGCTGACGGTAGGTCGGCGCCGGATCTCACCATTCAGTGGAGGACGATCACTGCCACCTCACGAGACTAAAACATCCACTACACTTACAGGACTGATAATCTTAGCGTTGACACGCCCAGAACCACTAATCAGTAATAAAAAATCAGATGAACGATGAGTAAGATGTACGATAAAGGATGCGTAGGATGACCGCAATAAGCTATACTAAACCGCGCGTTACTCAGATCAGGATACTGGTTGAGGATATGCAGGACCGTCAAGAGCCTAAAGGACAGTCTGACTAGAAATAGGCGAGAGGTAGCGTGATAGAGATGGCTGTTTAAGAGCAGAAATTTACAATTGGCAATGAAAAAGCACAAATTGGCGGTAAGGAAAGAGGATACAAGATGCTGGACAATGGAAAGAGAATAGAAATGCGCAGATCTAATAATTATAGTAACACGTAATTAGAGTAACAGCATCAGGGAAGACAGAGTAACTAAGATATACATTATGAAGGACTGGATGCGGTGTCAAGCTGAATAGAGAGCGGGCTGCAAGTGCTATTTGCGATGTCAAAGAGTTGAGAAGCGGTAACTGCGATGTTAAAAGAACAGAAGGAAGAGGCCACTTAGCATCGACAGCTTAGCAGTGAATTTGACGAAGCGTAGTGGTTTCTCAAAACTCTTGCGCGAGTCAGCTGTTCGCGCCAGCTGATTACATTTCATAGTTCTCAGAAACTCAGTGAGTCGGAAGCACAAAAAAATTTCAAGCATTAGTCGGTATAAATATTCTTAACTTTATGTAGAAAGAAGAGAAATAATGTGGATATCTTTTTTAAAAGAAGCGAATATTTGATAATAAATTAATGCTAAAGTATGAAAGTAAAGTAAAAACTGCCACGTATTTACATGTGACATTGGACATACGACGATGTTCGTAGTAAATACAGTAAGAAATAAGTATGTAAAATTGTAGTTGAAAGTTAGATATTAGGCTAATGATCTCAAAGCTTTTGTAAAAAAAAGGAAAATAACTTCCAAAATATATGTTTTTTTTTCTTTCTATTGTTTTGTTTATCAGTGCATTAAGATTTTTTCAATGTATAGCAATACTTTCTGAAGGGCAATCGTTATATGCTCTAGAATGCTCGGTATCCATCCTTCTCAAAAATTCCCATCATCTCATATTCTTTTGAAATGCATAACGCAAACATAAATGAGTGACACTAACACTACCTATCAAAAAGGATTGAAAAGATTAAACAATTGGATATTTAGACAACATCTGTGTCTCATGAAGGAACACTATTTTTTTATCTACTCTTCGACATCTTTTCATTTTCTTCTCCGAAATCCGACATCTTAACCACAAAACGTGTGCACAACATTTGCCTCCGCAGTAGCCTCGATGACAGTCATTCATCGTGTCTCGCTGCAACACACGGACCGCGCCGCGTCGTGTTCGAGAAACGAGGAATCCGCTCGTTGCATTTCCGGTGCGCGAGGAAGCCCCGGCGCGCCGAAGGTCGCGGCTCCATGCGGTGCGGCGCGGCTCCACGCGGTGCTGGCGCTGACGCGGCGGGACACGACACAGGATGTCCGCAGCGGCCGAGGAAGTGACTTCAGCGCTAACACAGCCCCGGCCCCTGGGGAACATCGGAGCTCGAGAGGCCAGCGAAAATGGAATTTCTCAATTCATTTACCAAGATCTGTACAAATGATCTATTGGGAAATAGAAATCTTACTATCCACCTTCCCTTTAAAAAAATCACAACCTATGACTTTTTTGAATAGTGTAAGGAGGAAAAGTAAAAAATAAAAAGATCCAAACTGTCTTTAAGCAAATCTTTTTAAAACTGCTTTTATTGCACATAAAATTACTCAATGTTATTCGTATTTTGAAAAAAAAATGATCTTATTTAAAATTTATTTTGGAAAAATTATTTATTTATTTTGGAAAAACAGAAGCCTGAAAAAACAGAAAATGGAACTCTGGATTTTGGCAATTTCCCAGTTTATTTACCAAGACCTGTGCAAATGTTATATTGGGAAATAGAAATCTTACTATCCACCTTCCCTTAAAAAAACAACAATCATAACCTATGATTTTTTGTGAGTAGAGTAAGGAGGAAAAATAAAAAAATAAAAAGATCCCAACTGTCTTTGAGAAAATCTTGTTTTAAAAATTGCTTTTATTGCACACAAAACTACTCAAAGCTATTCGTATTTTGAAAAGAAAAGGTCTCATTTAAAAATGTATTTTGGAAAAACAGATTTTATTACGAAAAAATGTCTGTCTTCAACATCGAAGTTGTGAAAATCGTTGAAAATGTTAAAATCGATGCAATATCTCTACGCGGAGCTGGCGCTAACACGACACCAGACACGTGCAGACACGACAGAGGACGTCTGCAACCGCCGAGGAAGAGAATTCAGTGCTAACACTCTGGGGGGAACACCCGAGCTCGAGAGGTCTGAGAAAATGCAGGCCTGGATTTTGGCAATTTTCAATTCATTTTTCTTTGCTTGTTCTTGTTATATTCTTAAATTTACTATCAAATATAATTATAATAATGATTTATGACAATATCAAATTTTCCAATGGTGTAATAATGATAAATCAAAACTATTTCAACATATTTTACTGTTAAAATTAACAGAACAAGATGGAATTCTGATAGTCCCGTTTATGAAGAAATTACGTGAAGGTTTAAAGTTTATTATGGAAGATTCAAACACCATGATGTAAGTGTTAAAAGAGGTCTTGGCTAAACTTGCAATGATAAATATTGCAGGAGAGATTATTAGTCTTACATCAGTACGGTGTAGATTATTCAAAGGGTAGAGCTGATCGATGTTTATTAAATCGTAGACTAATGTATAAAAGGAATAGACGCTTTTAAATTATGGAATCTCTATAATCACTTGCACTATGTTTTAAAACTACAGTTTTATAAAAATATAACATTGTTTACGCCATTAAAAGTAATTTTCTCTTTAATTTTGCTATCAATTTAACGTCAAATGGTCCACCATGCCCTGATCAGAGGTAAAAATCTGTATTACCATTGCTTGTTTACTTTCTCACCCTTACTTCATAAGAAGAGAAAATACAGTAATCGTGCACCGGAAAATGGCGAATTTGTTACAGAAAAACTGTTATTGCCGATCCCTGATAACGAAAAACTGTATAAAAATCTTGTTCCTATACATAGTACATTTCTTCCTCTAACGTGTTATATTGTCAGAATTCATGTTTCGTTGTACTTTGACAACGAAAAATCGATTAACGGCAAAACCTTCGTCCGTCTGTCCGTCCGTTTATCCGTCCGTGCGTCCGTCTGTGTGTTTATCGGTCCGTCCGTCTATCCTTCCGTCTATCCTTCCGTCTATCCGTCCGTTTGTCCGTCTCTCAGTCCGTACAATTTTTTGAAGAAAGTTTTAGCGTAATGTGTGTCTTTGTTTGCGTAATTTGGTGTAAAGTTTGAGTAGTTTTCGCGTAATTTGTGCTTGATTTTTTTGCAAATCATAGAGAATTCATAAAAAGACACTCCAATTTTTTTCATCAGTTTTTTCAGATGGAGCATGATACTCTTAAAAGAATGGGGCAGATCTCATTTTCGTTGATATCTCTAAAACCAAATTTCAATTTTAGAAATAACGAGAGGTGTGTTCTGTTGTAGAGTCCCGAGTTTTTATTTACCAAGATCTCTACACATATGCTGCAAGGAAATGTGACAAAGATATCCTACTGTCCACCTTTCCTTAAAAAACGTAATGCGTCACATAATTAAACGTATTATTTTTTCTTGTGAAAGGAGGAAGGAGAAAAAATGTAAAATAAAGAACAAAAATTGTAGCTGTCTTCTTTGATTGGAAAATCTTGTTTTTGAAATTTCTTTAAATGCACACAAAACTATGCAAAATCTAATCGTATTTTATTTAAAAATGTATTTTGTAAAATAAATTATTGTGAAAAAATATTTATCTTCAGCATTAAAGTTGAAGGAAAATGTGAAAATCGTAGAAAATGTGAAAGCCGATGCAAGATTTTATTATAGTTATGTGAGATACTTTATAAGGTTCTTCAGCATTGAATTTCGTTTCATGATATTGGATTTATTGTTTTCTAAAATATCGAATCTCTTCCAATTTAAATTTCAAAGAAAATGTAATTCTTTCCATGTTCACCATTCTTCGCAATCATCAAACACAAATCCTTAAATGCGTTTGATAGGCAATTATTACAAAATTATTACATTAATTCGATTTAGTGCACTAGCATTATTTTCCGAGATAAAAGCTACGTTTGGTTTTGAGGCGTTAAGTTTGTATGATATCGGGAAATCGAAATGTGATACACAGATTTTGAGTATTGTTTCTGTCAAGTGATAATTCAACTGAAAGAATGAAGTGAATTAATATTTTTCTAATTTATATTCTTCCTTCCGCCCCGAAAACTAATAGCTGCTAAAAATAGCCACAGTTTCGAATACACTGTGCTCAGAATATTCTTTCTTTTGTGGCAAGCCTGTCTCCCGAGGCTTTGCAAAGCCCGTACAAGTGATTTATGAGAAAGTGAAGGACCAAACGCCCCATTCGTCATTATACGTGGCAGAACGAATTGTACAGGAATGTTGGCGTCCTTCCCCGAAGTTAATATATTTCATTTCTCGTTTCAATTTGTAGAGAGGGCAATACAAACATACCAACATATTTATTGCGATATATTGACCATGCTCGAACTCGGACACATCAGTATAACAAACGTTGATTTCTAGGAGAGCAATTGCTTCAAAAGATATGTTGAAACAATTTTGCTGTTATGAAATGAAATGTTCAATGCATATGAGATAATCTGTCGACACATGTCTTAAAAATTATTCAGAGAATATAGATATTACTTTAAAACAACCAGATAACACGAATTAGTATTGTACATTCCTAAAATATGTTTTAATAAATGTGGAATTAAGTTTTCACTAACTAACGCAGACTAATTAGTGTGGCACGGATACAATTTTATTTACGATCCATATTTTGTATGAAAGACGTTTGTGAAAATACAATAAACATGTAAAAATAACTACGCGCTTCCCTTAGAAATACTTCACTAGAGTCCTACCCCTTTTCGCAATTGCAATACATTTTACTCGTGCAATTTATCTTGTGCCCCATCACACATTATATCGGGTTAGAACCCGATTATTATGTCGCTTTCGGATAGACGTGGATTTATTCTGATTCGATGCCTCTAATAAGCACGGCTAGTGCACGTCAAATCTCCCTTTAGTGACATCGCCATGGGATGCATTTGTAACCTCACCCGATGGAATGAAACCTCGGCAACGCGATGTTGGCGACGTTTCGGTTCCCAACAATGTGCGCAAACAATCGAAAGCGCCGAGATACGCGTGTGCATTGTTCGCGGCGGCGGCGGCGGCGGCGGAGGATCTTCCACCCGATGGAGACGCGTTGCGGTGATGCGTCCGATTGCGTGCGCAGCTGGTAACACCTCACCTCGTCACGCCGCGCCGCGCCGCCGCGCCGAGCGGTGTGAACCGGCGGACATATTGCGACGGCACATAAATCGAAAACCACCGCACGTCCATTAACAGGGACTGAATGATGACAGCCTGGATCGCGCGCCTTGCGTCCGACAAAGCGCGGGAGGACGCAGAGGATGCGGCCATGGATCCGATCGTATCTGCGCCCGCCCGTCCGTCCGAGCCGCGCACCCGATCAATTTTCCACGAGGATGCGTATTTTTAAAAACTCTGTGCGCGGGTGCGTTTAGAAATGAACGTTTTGGGCTTTGTGGTGTTCGGATTACGGGAAGCGTGGTTTTTCTCCTAATTTGCGGAGCGAATTTCCTAATCTATCGGTTTCACGTAAAATGTTTGTTTCACTAAAATTTATTTTGTTGGTGCGGATAATGGCATTTTCTATGCATTCCAGTTTGCATGTTCTTGATGCACTTGTAAGCGTTTTTCTCGGGTATTCATACGAAAAATTATTAACAAAATTATTATTATTATTGTTATTATTATTATTATTATTATTATTATTATTATTATTATTATTATTATTATTATTAGATACAATATTTCATACGACGAGAGAATATTATTATCTGGTTACATTTCTAATACATGAGATTGAAATTTAATTAAATAATTAGTACCAAAAAATGGAGAGGGAAAATATCGGCTAAGCAAATGAAAACTTACTTTCCATTTCATAAAAATTGGTGGTAAATACAACGCTTCAGGACTGCGGCTCTTAGAATATCACCAAGACTGCTTCTCAGTTGAATTATAGAAGTAATAAAATTATGTACTATGTATAATTTTTCTATGCTCTTTCTTTTTCGTTCATTCAGTTATTTCGTGCGTTTACTGCCTTGGGGCCTTTATTGTATACAGAAAGTTAAAACAACCCTATACTCTTATACATTGAAGTTAGTATATATTTATTTTTTATGAATATCGAAGATTTTACTGTATCATACTGCTGCCATTTAGGTTACACGTACATGCATGATACAAATCGTGGAGAACAAGATCATGTTTTTTTCTGAGATAAGTCTAAATTCTGGATTATATCTGCGTGATATTGCTAACTAATGTGATTTATTGAAGAATGGTTGTACAGTCATTCAATGGGTCACATTTCAACATTTTGGCTGGTTATTTGGTTCAAAGAGTAAATTACCAAACCTAAGAGATAAAAAAAATCATTTCACATTTGAATGGAAATGATTAAATGGACAAGGAATGGATTTAACATATCGTACGGAGATCACTGCATGCAATGAATTATGCCAAATGTTCATCCAGTATGATCAAGTTATTTGATTAAGCCCGTTAAGAAATACTGTCGAATTTCGCATTCTCAAGTGAATAAGTTTTCTTATGGAGCAAAACCAGGAAAATAAGTCCGTAGAACCGAGAGTTTACGACCCATTGATATTTCATTTTCTATTCATAATTACTACGTGCATCTGAAGTACCTAGTTGAAGGACCTGATTGTTTCATATTACTAACTTCATCTTTCCCTGTTAAATAGTAAGAGACACAAATTACTTAATGGCCTATCCATGTTTTATGCATCGCTAGCGCTTTAAGCGCAGTCTCCTCCTCCGCCGTGACACGCCGGTTTAATTCGACCCCGGTGGCGGCAGGGGGGGGCGGTAGGGCGCCGAAAGCGCGAGGCCCGCCCGGGCCTAATTTTAGTAATAGTCATCGATCTGAGGACATAAAAGTTTGATACCGCTCGCGCCGACCCCGCGCATGCAGCGTGTCACGTGCCATTAAGCCGACACGGCGCGCCTCTTCCGTATGCAACCTCTGACCCCCTTCGGCCTGGGGACGCGACACTGGCGCGCGCAGGCAGGCGGTGACAGTGGCGGGAACAACGGGGGCTGCCATGAAGGCAGGGAGTAGAGGTGTGGAGTCGCGCGGGTTGCAGGCTGGCGCGCACGTTCCAGGTGGTGGTGGGGGGGTGGGGGGAATTCGATAGGATCTGCGCGGGCGGCCAGGTGGAGGCGTTGGCGGTGATGCTGGTGGGGCCAGGTATCTGTCTGCCTGCTGTGTCGGCAGCGCTGAGCAATGGTGTATTTGGGAGACAGCCGCCACGAATGGCGTATGGGAGTAGAAACCCCGGGCCGATCAGAAAAAATGCATGGAGCTTAAGGGAACAGCGGTTTTAAAACGTAAAGTTGACATTGGCCAAAAAATCTCACTCCTTATTAAAGGGGTTTTATATTTATGGAAAGTGTGATTGTCTCTTAAGCAACAATGGTTTAGCGGTCAAATCCAACATTTAATTAAATCTTTGAGGTATTTGATTTCCTCACCCACCGTTGCCTTCCTCATCGTCATCATCATCTCTTCAATGGACGATCGTCATCTCCTAAGTTCTTCTCTGGTGATCTAAGAATTATCTCTTAAAATAATATCAACTCTAACTATTTCTTTGCCTCTGCAACCGTGACTTTCTTTTAACGACAGCAATCGTGAAATGCGTCCGTAATGACTAGCATCCCACTAGCTGTTACAGTACTGGGGATCCGAAATTCACGAGTTACTTTAACAAACGGCACATGGCTTTCATCACTCAGTGGAAATAACGGTCTTTTGAACCAAACAAATAATACTCAATATCCGAATTGCATGACTGGACACGTCTGTGAGTAGGAGATCCAACAAACCGTTCTTACAGCAATAAAACGTAATTTCGAAGCACATAAAATGGCCTGAATAAAACGCGATTTATTTACGACGCAGTAAACCGTTGCTGGAATGGAAAGCTGGGCCCCGTTAGGTAAACTCGAGCTTCGTGTTGGTTCGGCGTCGCGTCGCTTGTGTAGAAGCCTCCCGAGGTGGTAATATTTTTTCTCTTCCTTCTCCTCCGTACATTTGCAGGCAGCTTGAAGGAAATCTATCCTTCCACTCATCTACCTTCGTTTGTATTCTAAGTTTATACTTCTGCAACTCCGTCAAAAACTCTCCGTTCAACGGGGATGAAGGACAACAATACATGTCTACGTCCAGTGATATTGATTATAAATTTTATTCTTGAAATTTGCATTTTACAAAGTTTTCTCGTATCCTTATTTTTTTTAATAGTTCTTTTAATTTTTAATTATTTTAGTATCGCTCGCCTGTTTAGTCAACTATAAAATTCAATATCAAATCCCTTAACTTATCTTGCCCAGTATATTTCAGATACCTTGAATCTCCAGGCGATGGGAATATATGCCATTCACAATTTTTTTTCGAAAGAGACTGTTTCAAACAATGTAGGAAAGCTTCTATGAATATTTTCGCATTGTTGACATTTTAATTCAGTAAGTTTGTTCTTTAACAAAAATTCAATTCATTTTCCGAGAGAAAGAATAAATTTGATTAACTTAACGATGCTGACGGCAATAAATGTCAGTTTCCGATAAAAAGAGAAAGGACCTGAAAATCGCAAAATCACATACATTGGCGAAAACGTCTTGTGCATTAGAGAATGCGCAATGACTTTGACACATAGTCGTTTCCTGACGCACATTAGTGAGGGACGGATTCAGATGTGAGGGTCCAAGTGTTGCCAACACTAAACTCCTTGACAAGTCGCCCTTCCTACCTCCCAAATCCCTTAAAACCCGCCCATTCGACCGCATCCCACTCTACTTCTTGCCCTCTCGCCCTACCTCCCATCCTCCCACCGTACCTCGTACCATACTTCCCGCCCTACTTTACTCCCCCACTCTACTTTACACCCTCCCGCTCTACTTCACGTTCTACCCCCCGCCTTGCCACTGGATATATCTCTCGCCTACTTCTCAACCTGCCTCTCGCCTATTTCTCAACGTACCTCCCACCTAACACTCGACCTACCACCCGCCTAACTCTCGACCTACCTCCCGCCTAACTCTGGACCTACCTTTCACCTACATCTCGACCTACCTCCCACCTACATCTTGATCTCCATCCCTCCCCCTACCTCGCGACCTACCATCCGCCTACTTCTCGCCCTACATACCCCTAACTCGCGACCTACCTCCCGCCTAACTCTCGATCTACCTCCCGCCTAACTCTCAACCTACCTCTAGTCTTCATTTCGACAAACCTCCCGCCTACCTCTAGGCCGACCTTCCACCTACATCTCGATCTACCTCACACCTACCCCTCGACATACCTCTCGATCTACATTCCGCCTAGGTCTCGACCTAAGTCCCGCCTACATTTTGACCCGTCTCCCGCCTCTCTCGACCTACCTCCTGCCCCTCCGCTCCTCATCTTTCACTTCCCGCCCAACAGAACTAACCTACACCCAGACAACAAAGAGCCTACCTTACCAATACCGGCCGCCTGCCGACCCAACGGCCGTCCGCTTATCACCCAACGAGCCATCCCAGAGCCCAACAAAATCCCAACGCCTGCCCAGCGCCCAGTTAATGTCCGACCCAGAGCCGCCGCCCACCCAACGCGCGCGTGCCCTTTCCGGCTGCACCGGAGCGCCCGCTGGCACCTCGCGATTCGCAGCGGAAGCACTCAGAATCCGCGAACACGCGAGCGCTTCTGGGATGACTTCGGAAGTGCCTAGCGGCCTCTGGCGGCCTACGAATCATGCCGCCCACTCTCTTAGCGTATTGAATGTGTCCTCTAAAAAATCACAGTGACGGTCTGGAACTTCAAAAGGGGCAGCCCGTTGATGGTAAAATAGGTGTTTACAAAATCATTTAGGATGTAATCTAGTCTATAACTTTTCGGGCTGAGTGTTTGCAATCACATAACCATCGGTTGCCAGAGAAAAATATATAAAATATGTTATTCACATATATGTACAGAAATAAAACTGATTTTTTCTCACGTCAACATTTGAAAAACAACACACATATCACTCCGATGTGAAATATTAATTACCCCTTTTCGATATGACACATCATCTTTCTCTTTTTAAAAATCGTATTGTATCGACCTTTGAATTAAAAGTGGTAAAAAAGTTGAAAGTATTTATTTCTTAAATAAAAATTAGAGTTTAATTTCTTATAACTTTCGTCAGAAAGAATAAAATGAAATTATATAATTTACTTTTTTGTTTAAATTTGTGATACAGTTTTCAGAGAGAATTTATTATCTTTAGAGGTTTAGTTGTAACATCTCATACATTTCTTCTTACTTTGAATACTAATTGTGTTGAACCAGAATAATGTAAATAGAAATGTGAAAAACAAATCTAGTCATTTTAATAAGTTCTTCGGGGACATGTAGCGCAACTCTCCACAAGTTTCCGGCCTGACCAAGATAACGCTCATCTATAGGAAAATCTTCTAAGTACTATAAAGTATTATCTTTAATTGTTGTAATGTAATTTTGCATTTATTTATATTTCACTCAGGTTTGTGGAGAGAGGTAATTGAGTTGGATGCTGTAAAATCCCATGGTGTTTAGATTCTTGCGCACCTGCGCTTACTACTCAGAATGCAAAGAATGCTATGAAGGACTATGGCTATAAGAAATTGGACCATTCACTGTACAGTCCAGATTGAGCACTCTGTGACTATCACTTATTAAAACTGAAGAAAAACCTTCGGAATAGAAATTTTCAGAGGAGTGTGAGGTAAAAGAAGCAGTTTTTGACCATTTTGCCTACTAAACATCGGAGTACTTTCTCGAAGGCCTAGAAATGTTAATATACAGATGTAAAACGTGGGTTGGAGTAAAGGATGATTGAGTCAAAAAGTTACGTAAATTTTTCTTTGTATCAAAAATACAAGCTAGTGAGACCAGAAACTTATGGAATCTATCGTGTGTATCAAATGAAAATGAAACATAAGAAGCTGCTGACGATGCCCTTCAGCAGCTCTTTCCTGGTGTTATGAGATGCGCGCAAATGCAGAAAGAGTATCCATCTGTAATTCAATCATTTGTGTCTCCTATTATTAGGAATAGTGTCGTGTTACTACCCCGTATTAAGAAGAATATTACAGAATGCAAAAAGTGAAACTGAATTAGACATGGTGAATCAAATCCCCGATTAATTTAATTATGAACGCATGATATTAAAAAGCGTATATTATTTGGGAGAAGCACATGTTGAAATAAATAGTTATAACTATTTCAGAAACGTTCATAAACAAACACCAGGTTTTGTGATCTGGCGACTCAACAAGCACAATTCTTAATTCACTTATACGTTCTAAAAAGTCAATTTCGATTACAGTTTCTCTTTCGAAAGTTTCGAGCTAATTTTTGTATGAGGTTGCATTGTTAAGCGAGTCGTGGCGGAATCTAAACCGGAAGAGATAAGAAACGAGGATGTCCACGAGAAGAGGTCCCGCCACGACGGAATGACAGCGCTAGCGTCAGCGGCGACAGCAGGAGAGATGGCCGTTGTATCGTTGAGACCAGCAGCCCCCAGCATCGCAAGGGGGGGGGGCGGCAGAGGGGGGCGACGTCCCGGTCCGCGATTCGCTCGACGCTCGTAAAGCAGGATGAAAGGGGAACAGAAAGTTGTTGTGTTCCTCAAGTGTATAAAGAGGCGCAGGGCGGTAAAAGGAAGTGTTTTCGAGCAATATGTGTGAGAGCGAAGTCGGGATCGAATTGCGTTGTCAGCGACAAAAGGCGTCCGACCGGCGTCCTCCTCCCGCTGTAGAGTCCAAATTGGGAGTAATAATAGTGCGCGAGAAGATATTGCCTCTTTTTGTTCCGGGGAACGAGGGTAAAAGAAAGCTCCTGTAGCGAAACGATGGCAAGAGGCTGCAAGTTGTGTGGAGTGTTGATTGTCATTCCTCCTTCGTGCGTTAAAGGAAAAGTTAAAAATCATAAATTAACAATAATAATAAATCTCTTCTTATTGACTGTAAGTGGTAATAATACGTACGATCTAGCAGCGCATCACGATTGACTTCACGAAATTGTTCTTTGCCTGTCAATGCAATATAAGTGATTTCTGGTAAGAACTAAAAATGTACAACGTCGAAATAATATAAGTTCTATTTTAGTGTGCTGATGCGAAAGACTTTCAGGAATAGTACATTATGAAACTATGATGTAATGATGGGTATTAATACATGAGTGTGATATTACGATACGAGCGAGAGACGAGTATAGTAAACTTCACACGAGTGTATTAATAGTCATTACATTGAGTTTCATTCGTACTTTTTCTACGACTTATGCTAACTTTTATAAGTTAAACTTTTATATGGAATCGTTTCGTAGCAGTTCACATGCAAGATTCAGCCAAGGACACCTAGCTGACAGTTCGCTACCCTTGTCTCAGGTGGCATTGGTGTTCCAGTCAGCCTGCGAGAAGGTATAAAAGTTACGGCAATAATTCCGACTCACCACTTTCGCTTTTTCTCTTATTTCTGGAGGTGCCAACTCCACCACTGATTCACTAGACAGTTTAAACTAAAGAATTGACCGGTTTTTAAGGGTAACCACACGACAGCCACATATAACACAAAATCAGTTGCATCCAGATCTTAACGTCAGTCAAATGTTCCCTCCAATAACTATCACTACGCTAGAACCAAAGTGTCATCAAGTAGGACCAAAGTGAAATTAAGGTCCAATTTATTTTTAATAATATTATATGTAAAAATGACCAATAATAAAATAAATTAAAATTGACAAGGATAATATAATATTAAATGCAATTTTAATATACACAATTGAACGAAACATTTACTAGAAAGATTCTCAATGATTAATTAAGTGTAAATACATGGTTTGTAAATTTCTCTGTGATTGGTCAAGAACCTGTAACATAATGAAATCGGTATCGTAATGAGTAGCATTATGCAATGGGTTGCAGCCATCAAATGACAGAATTACACAATGCGAGTAGAAAAAATTGATAGTGATGGTAATTTTTATCAGTAATCTATGGATTGTTTGCTCGGAAACGCAATGTCGATTGGATGATTTAAACTTTTCTCCGTAAGTTGTATGGAAACTTAACACGTTGTGTTAATACTAGAAGAAACATTAATAACGTAAATGTTTATTCATTTACATCGTACTTCCATGCATAATTATTTTGTTAGTAATTTTTTCTTGGAATATTAGCTATAATTTTTACAAAATATTTTATTACTTTTTCCGGGAAAATCATTAGTGTGTACTCACATTTAGCATTAATTTGCAGGCTCAGAAAACAGAGAACTAAAAAGAAATAGGAATAAATAAAATAATAATGAATGCATGAATACAGATAAATCACGAAAAATGCTGCAAGGACGAAATTACATAATTAAACATTCACTGTGTCGAAGCTCGGTCGTGCAATACATGCCACGTGATATTATTTCATTAAGTTGTGTACGCGTGGTCTGATCAAAAAAATGCAACGTGGCACAAGAAAAGTAAAGCTTACAAAGAGAAACGTAGCATGTACTGGACACCTCAGCTTCCACCAGCTGCACGGCTTCCGCCGCCAAGATGGCGGCTCGCCAGAGAGGGAAGGCAACAGAACGCACGTGACCGAAGGACGCGCCGGCGGATCTCACCTGACAATTCGTCGCAGCGCTTCTTCTCCGTCTCGGATTCGAGTGCGTCGAACACGGCGGCTCCCACTAGAAGATAAGTGAACGTACAGACTATCAAGGACAGTGTCCGGACGTTTTGCTTCTTCATTCTCCGGGTCGCACCATGCTGGGCGGTCACGGCCTAGGCCGAGCGGGAGGTCGAGGCGGGGGGCGCAGCAGCGCTGCCGGCGGCGCCGGCCTGCACGCGCGCTGTCGGGGTCGCTGCCGCTGCGGATCCGCAGCTGCTGCTGCTGTGGCGGGCGAGGGTGCTGCTGCTGCAGCTGGTGCGGCGGCCGCTCGCGTCGACCATCGCCTTCACGCGCACCGGCCCGCGCTGAGGGTGGCGCGCCCGCTGCCGCCCGCCCGCCGTCGTCGCGCCTCCGCCGTCCGCACGCCGCCCACCACCCACACGGCCTCGCCCACCGCCTCCTCCGCTCGAACGTCCGCCCCCGCCCCCCGCCCCGCCGCGTTCGCACTCGCAGCCGCCTCCGCCGCCGCACACGCCGCGCCCTCCGCCGCTGTCCTCTTGGTCCCCGACCACCGCGAGCGAGGGCTGCGACTGCACGAGGTGGTGGAGGAGGAGTAGGAGCACGCCGCCGCGGGCCGCCGCGCGCCGCCGACGCCGCCGACGCCGCACAGCGCCGCCGCCATGCCCTGGCGCGGAGGAGCGCGGCCCCCGCCGCCCCGCGCCGCCCTCAGGCACGCCCCCGGCCCCGGCCCCGGCCCCGCCCCCGCCGCCGCCGCTGCCGCGTGCCCCCGCCCCCTCCTCCTCTTCCTCCTCCTCCGCCGCCGCCGCCGCCCGTCGCCGCCGCTGCCGGTGCAGCTGCCGTTGCCGCTGCCAGGGAGCGCCCGCCCGCGCCCGTGCACGCCGCCGCCGCCGCCGCCGCTGCCGCCGCCGCCGCCGCCGCCGCCGCTTCCGTGCCCTGTGGAGACGATTGCGTCAGGCGCCGGCTGCCCGCTTGCACGCACTACGGAGCGCGCTCGCGGGCGAGCCCACCTGCAGGCCGAGCTCTGCCAATTTCCGGCCTCAATTTCCGACTCGCGTGAATAACGAATCTTTCTTTCAATTATTCGTGTCATAATATGGCATTAATGGAAGATTATTATTGTTCCTTAGATTTACGGCTTTAACTATTAACGACGGCAAAGCTTAATCGTAATGAAGGGTTATTAAGAAAGAAGACAAATATTGTGAATAGAATGAACATCAATTTCAAAGACTTTGTTCTAATTCTAAGTGATTTTTGTGTTGCTAAAGTCGTGTCAATTATAATTTAAAAATCGAGACATTATTGCCACAACTGATTAGATGGTATTTGCAGAGTAAATATAATCTGATGTTGCGTGCGTGGGTAACTAATTACAATGAACTGAATTAAATGATTATATAGACACTTGGTCCCTGAAAGGAAGATTTACGTGCATCGTAATTATGGAGACATTTCTCACCTAATATTCTTAGAGGCGTTGATCCTGAAAGAACACATAAGCGGCATGCATCCTCACTCCTTCATGTCCAATACAATCCATAAGTCACGTGTGTACCAACCAGGGGATTTCGTACGTCATGACAAGGCTAACGAGTGGCTAAGGAGTTTAGAATTTCAAGAAATTGTAATTCGAAAAAAATGTAAAAAGTACTTTTTGAAGCTGATATGACAACCGTTGTCCTTAAATAAAATAAAAGCAATTAAAATTGTTTTATGTGATGGTCGATTACGGTGACGGTACCTTTAAAATTAGTGGCTTATAGCAGCAAAATTTATTCAGCTATTTGAACTTTTTTTACTTTCGCGCCTTACTTGGTAAGAAGAGAAAGTATTGTAATCGTGAGAAACGACAATTTTTCGATAGAAAAACTCATATTGCCGAGCCCTGGTAACGAAGAAGTGCATACATCTTATTTCAATATATAGAAAATGTCTTTTTCTAACACTTTATGCAGACATAATACCCTTTTGTAGCTCCTTGATACCGAAAAATCGATTGTTTATTTATTAATTTAATCAAAAACAGTAAAAAACTGTATGTGACGTATGGGGGAGAAAATCATCTGCGCACGCTTTCTTGAGTTTCGGAATCCCTTCCCAACAATTTAACATTAATAGTTGAAAGATGAAAATAATAATAATAATAATAATAATAATAATAATAATAATAATAATAATAATAATAATAATAATAATAATAATAATAATAAATTTAAAAAAGCGAGAGATTAACATTTAAAAAACTAGATATTTTCATTTCCGAATAATAGAAAACTTATTTGTAACGGTAAACGAACTGTAGATTTGATTTTTCTGTGTTGCTAGCAAAATAGAAACTCACTCTACGCTCTACTATCACTACAAGCAAAAGGAAAGCTCAACAGAACATGCACATAGTGAAGCTACATTTACGTCCAGAAGCAAATGAAGGGGCCATCTCAGCATTTGCTCAATGAAACAGGGAAACTGGACAAAAACCCGATCGAGATGGGGGTCATTGACCCGGAAGTTGAAGTACATTACTTGTTATAGGTATATTAAGTCTGTTTAACAATTATAGAATACAAATGTAAACTAATTCATTATACTATATCATTGTTTTGTTAAAGTAAACATTATTTTTCTTTAGACTATCAGTATAGTCTCTAATTGTATAGAAAGAGTTATGCAGCAGACAAGATTTTACTTTTAACTTAAATTTGTGTACCAATTTTAATTGTTTAATTTCATTTGGCAATGCGTTATAAAGTAACGTACGTGTATTGTATGTGGATTGACGGTAAAACCGTGCTAACGAACAGATGTCTGTCCGTCTGTGAACAACGCTGGGACCTGAACCGTTCAGACGATCTTCTCCACAATTCTTATTCCCGGTTGATTTAAAGGATATGAAGAATCGGGGAGTTTTAAATTGATATTTTGATATTTGGAGGTACTTTACATGACGTTTCAACAAATTTTCGAAAATATTTAAAAAATGTCGGCAGTTTTTTAAATTAAATTTTGTTCTTAGCATAAATGACGCTCCAAAGAATGGCACAGGTCTCATTTTCATTCAATCTCTCATTTTTTTTAAATTACCTCTTTGACCAGTTAAAATTTTTTCGGTGTCTTCCTACGATTACAATGTTGAAGATGGATTTTTTTATTAACAAAATCTGTTTCTTCAAAAATAGATCTTGAAATTCAGTCATGAACACTTTTTCGAAAATTAGAGCTTTGCGTCCTTTTGCTTGAAATATAGGCAATTTTAAACAATTATTTTTTCAAAAATGACTACTAATTTTTTCTTTAAATTTTCACCTCGTATGTATCAAAGAACGGTAAAAAAGGTGCTAGTCGTATTTTTGCAGAACTACTTGCATTTTCGAAAATAGTACAAAAGTTAACATTGCAAAAGTATAACACTGAAAATAAAGATGTTTGTTCTAAATGGTCCTAAAAAATTAAAACTAATCTTGAAAAATGTCGTGCACAATTTTCTGGAAGACGAGTAGTTTTTGCGTAATTTTTACTTGAAGGTAATGCAAATTATAAAAAAAACTGTAAAACCGCTCCAAAGATTTTCTGTAAATTTTTACGGTTAGAACAAAAATGGCCCAGGTCTAACTTTTGTTGAATTTTCTGTATTTTTAAAATTGCAAACATTATAAATAATCGGAGAAAGTATGTGCCACTAGTTTCTTATTCCTTTTAAATATATTCCCAAATAGTATTACGTGAGTTAGGAATATACTTCGACATCAATATTTATTGGACGAAAATGCTTTTTAAAACAATTGTACTATTAGGTATTACTGGCCTCCATAAATTGATTATACACACATCTTATAAATGGACTATCCTGTTATGGTCCAAATTAAGAATCTATGGGGACCGTTGTAGTACCGTACTAATTACGCGATTTTGTCACGTTAACTTGCAGTAATGTTCATGCTTGTCGGGTCTCTCCGCTACGTTCTTGCAGCACTGGTGTGTGCAACTGCCTGAATATGCATATGCGTCCGATAATGGCTCACATATGATTTCAAGCAATAGTATTTGTGAGGTTCGACCGGATTGGTTGGTGAAGGCACAATGGAGCAAGTGATAGTATTTATGTGTAAACTAATTTGCATTTGATCCGTAACACTTTTGAAAAGTATTTTTAAATTTTAATTTCTAAATATGTAATTCTTCTTTGTATTTTCTTTTTGGTTTCTTGACGATGAAACATATTTTGCATTTATTTTATTTAACGAATACATATCACATTGCATCTAATGTGCGCATTTATTCAAACTACTCTTTTCGTATTCCAGAATTTTAAATAAATTACCAAATGAATACAATCTTTGATAGATACAATAGAAATGAAGCACGATCGTGAATTTATGATGGAAGCGAAGCGCAAATAATGTGATCAATCACGCTAAGTACGTATTATTTAAACCAGTGCTCTCTACGAGAGAACACGCCTTTGCGGGGGTCAGCTTAACTATAGTAGGTTTACACTAACAAACACTCGCGCGCCGTCCACTAACGAGGCTCAAAAAGGCTGCAAAAGGTCCGAGTGCGATAACATTCGCTAATCTACGATCTGCAGGCAGGTCGCGTTACAAAGCGTTGGCGGATGGGGGCGGGGCGGGACCGGCGCGTCGAGGGCGGCTGAAGGGCCACTTTCGCCGGGGCACGCCAGGGGGCGGGGCACTAGGGAAAGGGAGCGTGGGCGGGAGATGTTCGCTCACCGCTCGCTTCGCTAAACTGATGGCGCCACGCCATGCGTGCGCACATGGCCAGTTACAGGCCGAATCTCCGCTTCCAGATCCGGTGACGATGTTTGAAGATATACATGCGTTTAAAAAGATAGCTAGAGCTTGGAAACAATGAAAAAATGTCTTTGTTTTAGGTCTGTATGATTCCCGTTGCTAAAGTAAATTTTTAATAACTCGTTTTAGATCGAGTTTCGAATCTAGATCTACACTCTGATTGAAGCCTTGGATGGATGGGGAAGGAAAAAACATGCGCGGTCCGTGATTTGTTTAAGATACTACTCTAGAATTTGCCTAGTATCCATCGGAGAAAACTTTAGAATGACGTATGAATGTCATCAGCGAATGGATTACTTATCCATCCAGTGAATTGTTGGATCCAGCGACTTATGATTATCTCGTTTTAAAACACACTATTTTCTACAATAATCATAACTCATGACAAACTTTTGCTTAATTTTCCATTACTTTCAGATTTAAAATTGGAAATACATATACTATAGAAATTGATGTTAATGCTGTACGTTCGAAGGGCTAGTTTGAAGAACTAGTTCTGGATGAAACTTCAAAAAAGTTTAAAATGTGTAGGAAGTATCTTCCCCCTCCGTTGCACATTTGAGCCAATTACTCTTTAAACTGTGGTTAAGTATTCATTCTGCTTTCGTTTTAATAACACCATCATTTTTCTTTATAGGTCCCTATCCTGAAAATTATTTTTATGACATGAAAACTTGATTTCAACATAGACTTCTTGATTTAATCACAGAGTTGATGTTTATATATGATGTACTATACTAACTAGTTAACTAAGAATTAGTTACCATATTCTATTATTCATAAAACTGAAGTCTTCACAAAATGAAGTATTGCTTAAAATATTTTCTTCCAAATTGTGAAAAAAAGTTTTGAAACGTTTGATGAACAAAAATTAATTCAAGATTTATTGTAAAACAACGTATCTAACAGTGTACTATTTGGCGTAAAAAGTTATTGGAAAGTTTCGACGTCTCTTGCATTGCACCCCCTAAATTCTGTCAGGGAGCATACCTCACAGCCAGGATGGTGCGACGGGAAGTTGCAAGTGCAACTTCTTTTAAAGGAAAGTAAACGAGAAAATCAGCCACGGTGAGACGAGCTCCTGGCTTATGCATTTCACATTCGGGAGTCTCATCTAAAATATATAGCGTTTTGCCTTCACTTAAAGTGGCGAAACGCAAGCTTTTAGGCCTGCTTGCGAGCTTAGGTACTTCATTTGAACTTCGTATGCGGGCAAAGAGGGTGGTGAAGTTCTGTAAATAACGCACTTTCCAAAGGCGCTGCGAGTCCGTTTAATAGCAGTTTCCTTCTCGGAATTATTTTATGAATGTTAGAAGTCTCCACAAATGTAAATTTTTAACTATACAATATAGTGTGCTATGTTTTCTTTCAACCTAAGATTGTGATATGTGGTATATTTTTGAATGATGATTGGTACAACCATTAGCGAGTATTTTTTGTTCGCATTTACACATGTTGAATTATATTCCACGTACCTCTTGTCGGATAACTCCGTATTTAACAGAACGAAAAGGCAAGCTAGCTAACCCCAGTGACAAATTTGCTTTCTGCGCCTGTTATATTTGCGCGTCTCGGGTTGTTTTGTGCGACGGTATAATACGGCTATGCAGGTTTAGCACCCAATTTCATTAGATAGTTGATTGCTTTAAAACATAGAAAAAAAATAGCTGTTTTTATGCATAAATTTAAAAATAGATCTGCCCTCTCACCTTTCTGTAGATGTACAGTAACCAAACACAAAAGAATGATAATTTAGAAGATAATGTGACATATAATACTTTCAGCCAACGAAGGTAACAATTAGATAAAACAAAGGGGCAAATAAAACATTTCATATAAATGTAAATTGATTTCGTAACTGACAAGATCGCGGTACTAATTCAACAAACGAAGTTCATGCTGCAGCTACTCAGTTCGTGTTGATCGAACAAAGTTTGTTTTTGGCAGTTTATTGACAGAACTGCGAATCGAATGTGAGTCAAACTCAATAAAAACATTATTCAGTTTGTGGTTAGGTTTTGTGGTTTCAACAGTTTGAGGACGGTGCAGATCGAATGTGTTTGGAACTCATTCACGCTCACTGATCAGCGGTTAGGCGTGACCGTTCCTGAAACTTGCTATCCCGTGAGTCCAGAAATCAATTGGAGTTTGCTGTCTCGCTCTAATGTGGAGTTTGAAAACTCACTTTTGTTTAAAGAAGCAAGAGGGGACTTCGGGAGCCATGAATGAAAAGGTATTATGTGCGACTTTTTCTCCTCTACGTAAGTTTATTTTACCTAAAAGAATCTGAACATTGTATCGAAAGAATTCCACTTCAAAATATGAGTAATGAGATAGTATAGACAGTAATAGAAGTTAGTGTATTAGTAGTTATAGATAGTAAACAATATTTGATTTGATTTAAATTCGACAAAGAACACTTGGTAGAGGGGATCACATGCACAAAATACAGTTTAGGCCACAAAGAACAAATACGTTGCTTTATTAAATAAATAATTATATTCAAAGTAGTATTGCATTGCAGTGTGATGACGTATTGTGAAGTGTAGTGCAATATAGAAGTAGAAAGAGAAGTGAATTGCAAATGTTATGAAGTGAAGTGCAGTGTAATTAAAAAGCCATGTATTTAATAGTTTAAAATAACAATGCAGGTCAGCCATAAAATGTAGTGTTAATGCTATTATTGTTATTATTGCTCTTATTGTTAATATTTTTATCATATTATTATTATTATTATTATTATTATTATTATTATTATGTCTTTAAGTAATTTAAAGTCCAATTGTGTTAATATTTCTAATTACAATATGTAAATTGTAGTGTTCTGCCATCAGGTTGTATTAACCTACCCGCAGAAATAATAAAGATCTATTTAACAATAAAAACTCTATGCGACGAATGGGAGAGAAGTATAAACTGCGGTTGTTTTCTTAAGCTCCAGAACGTCAGTCCCACTCTATTACTACATATAGTTGAAATACTATATGTAATAATAGTACATACAGGGTACTTTTATCCTTTACGTTGTTATACTACATACATGATAAAAGTACACACAAAGTGATAATACAATCATCTAAAAATTAGACTTGCGCGCACTCGAGTTATAAACAACTTTATTTATTAACTGAGATTCAAGTCTCTGCTGCTTATAGTCGTCTACGACGTGTAGTAAATTATCAACTATTAGATACCAACCGAGTATTTTAAGAGAGCACATTGATGTAATGTAGATCAATATAATTTTTCAGTTCAGGCTTCACTTGTCAACAGGTGGACTCTGCACAGTTGCGTTTGAATATTAAATTACTTTCTACTTAGACACGACTAACAATCAATTTAATCGTTCGAATTTTTACATTTGTTTCTCTAAACTAGGAAAAGAGTAATTGTCACATGTGTCTTCATTTCAATGTGAACGATTTGGCATCTGCATGACCTTTTCCGATCCATTCAAAGGGGCCCATTCTCCTACAGCAGGCAGCGATGAAGCTGGAAATCAGCCAAAACTAGAAGGGAGAAATGTAAGAGAAGCTGTGACAAACTTCCTGAGAGAATTGAATTCTCACATTTGAATATACTGTTTTGTGTAGAAGAATCTGATGTTTTGATAAGAATTTTCTAGGTAAAATAAATATTCTCAACATTTCAGTCTTCAAAAAGTACAAGTGTAAATGTTGAAACAGCCATATGAAATGTAGGAATCTGTGTACAATACGACTAATTTAAATATGGTAGTCCCTGACATATTTAAATACTCAACCAAAAAGGCATTGAGTACATAAGTGACGAAGGTCAATCAAAATTGAGCATCTGCGTTAACATTATAAGATGTCAAAGAACAGGATCGAGAGAGTGAGGGCTAGCGAAGACCAGATGTGAAGAGGAGATAAAAATGTGGAGGGGTATCACAGATTAGCTTAAGACAGTGCTATAATAATAATAATAATAATAATAATAATAATAATAATAATAATAATAATAATAATAATAATAATAATAAACCCCTTCCTACAAAATGACATAATTAGCACCCTTCATTCTGTTTCATGCGTCATTAATATGAAACTGCATTGGGAGTAGAATTATCTTTCAAACGCTCCGCTTTTATTATTATCACGGTTTAAATCACGCGTACACATTCATTTTTTGAATTATGACTGATTCTCTCAAGTGACTACAATTTGTGCGTACATTTTAAACAACTCTGGACTCAATACCTTCTGAGCAGTAATGGATGGATGTGGTGTGATTGAAATTAATTGACACGAGATGTTTGATCATTTGTCACTGTCTTCCTCTTAATACAGAAATCGGATATTGAGAAATGAAAGGTATTAGAGGAAAATATACTTTTAAATGTCAGAAGGTAATATGTTCAGTTTCTCTTCACCCGTAAATCACTTCTACAAATAACAACTTTAGTCAAAGACAAGTTTTCAAAGGATTGATTTGGATGAAACATCTATGTTAAAAAAACAGCCATTTTAAATAATAGCTTTCATCAATGGAGCCAAATTCATGTCTCCACTGATAACTCAGGCATGTGAATGAAAACTTTTTATGTAGTAAAATGTATTACATGCTTTAATAATAGTGTTAGTATGCCCCTTGTGCACTTTTTTTACGATTTTCATTTAAGCACTGGTGCACTTTGTATCTGGTCTAAATACGGATTGAGTAGGTTTAAGACAACAACAATGGACTCTGTAGTGTCTCTGACTGGGAAGTTCTAGACCTTGAGACCATTCTGAGGAGGATTTCCGATACTACACTTGTTTTTTCTAACGTGGCATCTCAAGGTCACGCGCGAAAAAGCGAGAGGGAAGGCAAACTCCAATAGGGGACCGTAAAAGTCGGAGCTGTATTGACGTTGCAGCACCCCATTGGTATCTGTCTTCCCTCTCCCTGCTTCGCGCGTTTCCTTGAAATGCCACGATAGAAAAACCCAGGTATAGATAGCTAGACCGAATTCAACTGCTCTCGTGAGGAAAATTCTAGCAACCAGCTTCTCTGATCGGTAGTTTTCCATGGTTTCTCCGACAAATATCAGACGAATGCTGGACCCGTGCTATAACGATCGGGCCATAGATTGCGCGCGTCCCTTCCTTTCTCAACCTTGTCATCACATCTACTTTTATAAACACTGACACACATACACGTACTACATCACCAAACACGTCAATAGGCTTGAATTTAGTGCTTGTCTCGTCTGGGGCGATACATCGATGGCGGAGATATCAGGACGCGGAAAATCGACGTGTAGGTCGGCGCCGGAAGTCATGTTCCAGTGGGGAAAGAACATCATCACTCTGTGATACATCATGCAATACACTTACGGGACTAATAACCTTAGGGGTTGGCATGCCCGAAAAGCAAATCAATTAATAAAATCTAAATCTACTTAAAGATCTGTGACGGGAGAGCCCGTCACGTATTCGATGTTCAAAGTAATCAGATGTATATTTTGTATTTGATTTTGAGTAACGATTTCAAAACTGATGACTGAAGAGGTCGTGAGCGCACCATTATGAGCTGTTGCCCGATCATCCTTTCATTGACCGGACGCATTGCAACGCATGTCAACTGGTTGTCTTCATGCTTCTAGCAATAGAGAAGTTAGTCTAAGAAGGAGCCAGATCGACAGATCGGCAAAAAAAGAAAGTCATGCTGGGCGATGGCATTGCAAGAAGGTTATGTCGAAAGCATTTACAAGCGAGCCAACTGTTAACGAACTCATTTTCTAATTGGGCACATGGATATAACCTGCAGTTATGTTGCTAACAGTAGCTGTCTCATCTTAGATTAATTTCAGTATAGAACAACCGGTCCGAATGGCAGGAATCTGGAAGAATAAAAAGTCAAGTTGGGCGAACGTCTAGCGCAGACGTTGCACATAAGCACTTGTGACTAAGCACTTGAACAGGGATTCCAAAAGATTCATGTTTGTTGAGTAAAAGATGAAGTTACTTCCTTCTAATGTGCTCAGAATATTGTGTGAAATATAGAAAACAGAATACATAAGGTTTTTAGGAATAAATGTATGTGCGTTTCTAATATATTATCTTCTAAATTGACAGATTCTCTCAAAGCGATCACTCAAAGTCAAATCCGGCGCATGAAGACTCAAAACGATTGCTCACACTCAAAATGATGCGATTCTATTGCACCATTAGATTCTATGAGCTCGTTTAAGTCGGGGAAATTTTTAAATAGTAACTTGACTGTGAATTTGGTGGAAAAAAAGAAATTTAAGCTCGGTTTATAGCATTCTGACGTGGGTTCTCCTGAGGAAAACCGCAAAATTGAAACTAAATTTGGTGGAGTATGTTACAATTGAGACTACTATTACTATACTACACGTTTTTAATTGTTCCTCAGATGCAGTCAGATAGTCATTAAACATAGCACGCTCTATTCAAATTTATTTTCTTACAATAAACCACTATTATATTTGATTATGAACAAAACAGAGGGCTCGTTACGTAATGACTAACGCGTACATATTCGACAGCTGTGATCCGAGTTCAATTCCGTGCAATCCATGGGTAATTTGGGGTGAACAAAGCGGGTTCTCAGTAGTTTTCTCTGAGCTCTCTCGTTTCCCTCTGTCTCTTTGCTCTGTGTAACATTGCTCTTTTGTTATTTGCCGCATCATTATCGGAATCGTCAGTTCATCAGATCACCACTCCTGGGTCTCAATGTCCTAATCAGCAATAGCCCCTCAATTCCAGGAAATAAATAACTAGAAGTCTTAGAGAATAGAGCGGACTTTCTAGAACAAATCAGTTTCCTTTTCTCTTGAGATGGGGCTACCTTTTCGTCTTTCACCACTCTTTTCGCATCAGTTATCTATCTGTGCTTAAAAGGCTTACCAAGGCCTCTTGCAGTATCTACTACTCCTGAAGGGACATTCCTAATGAAACTACTGGTGCTAAAACAGCACGTACTTTCTCGCCTTATTTTCGCGCAAAATTACGCGAAAAGTACTCACATTTTCGAAAAATTGTAGATGATTTTATTTCAAAGTCTATCTTTAAGGTACATATTTGATTAAGGGAAAACATCTATCTTTAATAATTAAGTTGTTGGAAGACTCCGAAAAAATTGTAAACTTTTGCAATTTTCGAAAAATTAGGATTTTCAACGGTCATGAGATCTGCATAATTCTCTTAAACGTCCTTCACACTATCCAACAACAATATTTCAAAATTTTGTCAGAGTTTTGGAAATTTGGAAAACGTCCTAGAGGCTTCATGTAAAGTACCCCCCTCAATTAAAATATCGGATTTGAATTCAAGAGCCCGCGTCGATTGAAGAATATAAATTTTGGAGAAAATCGGCTGAATGATTTAGCTCTAGCGTTGTTCACAGACGGACGGACGTTTTGCCGTCATTCGATTTTTCGGTATACCCACAAAACATGGATTCTGGCTACAGCACGTCTAGAGGATACCCTCCTAAATTTAGCAACTGGAATTATGCATATTATTGTTACCAGGGACCTGTAATAAGAGTTTTTCTGCCGAAAATTCGCCGTTTTTTCGCGCAGCATTACATAACTTTCTCTCTACTCCGTAGCAGGAAAGTAAAAAGCACCTTCGTGCGTTCCCCGATTGCAACATACGATCTAGGTTATATATCTTAATATATTTGACAACGGCATCTCTTTGCCCTATATCGGCGGTTGTAGTGTAGATGTAATACAGGAGGTACAATGAATGTATTCCTTCTCTACATGCCACGAACACAAAATAAAACAGTGATGTCTTACGGATTTCGAACCCACAGTCTTAAGTGTCCACGAACTGCCAAGCCCCTATCTCACGAGGCTGAATCCCTAACCGTACTATTTGTAAATGTGTAACGGTTTTGTAACAATAATAGCAAATTTTTAAACTAAAAATATAACTAAAACGGACTATTTGTACATGCAGGCCTTATATATGCTTTGCAGGGTTGGATCGAGTATTTTAATTACTTTATCATCATTTGTTTCCATTACAATACAAACAAATTTACTTTTTTCACAGGCCCTCTGTAAAAGGGATTACTTTTAAGGCATGCAAAGCACTCTAAAGATTCAATTTTTTCTCAAATGTTTAGATAAATATGTTATTACAACTAAAAAACAAAATACTTTCGTCTGATCATATCAGCTTCTACTGACCTTCATGGAAAAACGTAGTCAGTTATATGATTCAATTAAATTAAAATAAAATCAATATCAGTAAGGCTATCTAAAAAATAGTGTAGAACACACTTGGTAAAAGTGATTTTATTTTGCTCTTAGGATTGCGCTACATGGCCTGTCGGCCTCATGTCACATCATTTCCTCCTGGCAGATTAAAAAGACACTTTTACCTCTCGAATCATAAATAACTATTTTGGGAATAAAATCAATCATCATCACAGTCTTTGATAGACAATTTTCTTAAAATTTATTAACGAAAGATGAAATGTGATGGAACATGATACTTATAGCCCTATCAGTTAACACAATGTTCTACTTGACTGAATGACTAATATATGTGTTGAACAAATAGTGTTGATGAAAAGCCACGTAGTATTTTTGTACCCAGAATAGTAAAATTGAAACAAGACGAGAATATTATTGAAGAGTAAAACCTTCTTGTGTATTCAAATTATCATTGAAGAATTTTGTACCTTTTTGAACACATATACGTTTGAGCATTTCAGAAAATGCAACTCTGTGTGCAATCAGTTTGTGAAATTGAGGAACTGGATCCCTACACCCATAACAATGATACAAACAACGAGATGGGGCCAAGGGATACGAAAAAAATGTACAGGACCGACGTAGGCCTATGCGATGGTCTGGGAGCGTGAACAAGCTTTCCATTTTGAATGTTTTCCAAGGAGCGGTAGGAATGGCAGTTACCGCGAAAGATCCTGGTAGGTCTTTTGGCGCCTACAGATAGCAACTAAGAAGGGGTTAGGAAAAAACGAAAATCTAGCCCGTACTGAAGAGAATAGGAAACTAACTAGTACGAGAAAGTATGTGCAATTCTGTAGAACAGTTACTTTGCCATTCAGAATAAGTTGTATATTCGGGTAAATATGACATGTGTGATCTTCTAATTGTAATTTTGCAATTCGGCTTCATGCAATTGACAGCTACACAGAAACAGCTTGGTCGTCAAAACATTGTTTATAAAATCTAATTTTAAACGAAATATTATACTTGAAAAAGAATGTTCAGTTCATTGACGTGTGTGCACACGAAAAATTTTAATCTGTTTTCACTCGAAATATGAGAAATATTATCTGGGTTTGTCTTAGGGCGACATCTTACTATGAAAGTCTATCCATGTCGACATCTCCTGGCAAAGAGAGAGCGAGAGAGGGCTGTGAGTAAAGGAGAGAGAGAAAGAGAGGGGGAGAGTAAGCAGGTGAGTTGCCGTTACTCGTGAAAAATACAGAGGCCTCTTTTCTTTCTTTCATTCATTCTTTTGTCTCCCTCACAATGACGCTCGACGCTGCGGGAGTTACAAACGCATCTTCTAGTCAACTGTTCATTCACTCCTTGCAACGCGATTGTCGCAGTTTCTGTTCTTGTACTACATTTGCATTGTCATTCCACGTTCTTTTCAATTGCTGGTAGCACTTTCCTAATTAGAGATTGCAGGAACACATATTTAATGTTAACGTAGGAAAATAGTAATTAACGAAACGAGTGTATAAAGAGGTGGATAATTGCATGAGTGGTATATTCAAGAAAACGAGTGACGATAGGAGCGAGTTTTTTTATATACCGCGGGTGCAAATATCTTTATATTTTACACATAATATACATACTTATATACAGTATTCATCTTTATACACATGTTACGTTCAATATTTTTTCGTTTACGTTTAAGAATAATTTTAATTTTGAGAAATTCAAGCATATCTTTACCACTAGAGGCTTACATTTCAAGTCGTAGTATTGCTTCTGAAAAATATCTATTTTAATGGGCCTTGAATTGTTTTTGTTATCACGAAATATTTACAAATGGAAGGTATATATATATATATATATATATATATATATATATATATATATATATATATATATATATTCGGCGGACAAAATATTAGAAGAAGCTGACAAAGTCATGAAAACATTACTTCCCACGAACAGGCATGAGAGAGAATACAATATGTATAAATTTTCTTTTTTGGGGGGGAGGGAACTAGACACTTCTCATACAGTTTTGCTATAGCGACCTTTTAGAACATGCATACTATTAACACTTGACGTTTACGTTGTTTACATTCGTAATCCTAAGACCAAATGGTTTACTCGAAAAACATTTAATTTATTCAGTTTAAATATTTTATGTTGTTCCATAAGTCAACTAGCTAAACTTTACTTCCCCGATTTAATTTTATTCATTCGTTTTTTATGTTATGTTCGTAGTTGTGGTAGGTACGTAATATGTGATGGTACATTTTTGTTCATATTTCATGGCCGACTGCAAATACCTTGGCTAGGTCTGTATTGTAGTTTCTTAATTAAACTATTTGGCTCCTTTTCTGAATTCTGATTGGTAGATAAGGATTTTTAATTGCACGGTGGAATTTCAATTGCACGCATGCTATTAACATGGAGATATTCAACAATTTTTAATGAAATTAATGAGCATATTTAGTTAACTAAACGGAAAAAATATTAATGGAAGCAACTATGATGCACAATTAAAATTCTGTAATGCACTTTTAAAGCATCAAAGATACTATTGGAATCTGTACATGTATCTTTTCCTAGATGACAATCTTCATACCATATTTTTTTTAACGAGACTTCTTTTATTCTTCTATTTAAGCTTTTGTCTCTCATCAAACCCTTAAACATCCTCGTCCAAAGTCCACATATATGCCTGGTCAGAGGAATAACCAGATTGGTGACTTTTTTACCACACGTGCCACCTCATTAGACTCTTTCTAGATTTGCTGCTTCATCGGGTCCAAGATTAGGCCGTCTTCCAAGCATGCTCAAATATCTAGGAGTACGTTAAATTTCGATTGATTGCTGCTTCTAGGCACGTCAACTGCTAGGATCATTAGTTCTGTTAGAGTAATGAATATTTTTATATAGGATGTGGTGTTACTCCCCCACCAGATGATGAGATCCAGCGGCGACCTAAATGTCCACGTGGTAAGAATTTCCCCTTCCAAATACCTCCCTATGCGAGGAACTACCCCAGCCGGGACTACCACGAAGCTCACAATTAGTCTCCCGACATGAATGGTAGTGTAGTGCAAGTAAGTCTGTATGTGTAAGGGAAGATGATAGTTCAACAAAGAAGGAATCGGATCCGCGCGGGCCGTGGCCCCTTTTTTAGGGTATTACTCCGGCATTCACCTGTATTGATCGCATAAACCCCGGAAAACTACCGATCTGAGCAGCCGGCCGCTAGGATTCTCCTCCGGACAGCAGTGGAGTTCGACGTAGCTATGTAACAAGTATCGAAAATCCGCCACAGTCCCTTCTCGAATCCTAGAACCTCCCAATCAGGGCCGCTGCAGTGTGAGCGCCAATGGTGGCTCTGAGCTGCACTCAGCCAGTAGCTGTTTCGAAGTCCAGCTTGCGCCACTTGCACAAATTCCGCACCGCGGGGAAACGTTTGAAACAACAGCGGAGGGACGTTAAACCGCGTGGGAGGGAGCGAGGCGAGGGAGCGATCGTTCGCCGCCGCGTCCCGGGGCAGCGCGCGCCGCGGCGGCGCCACCGTCGGCGCGTGCGGAGCCCCGGAGGCCCAGCCCCCCTCCCCCACCCCCCGCTGCCGCCGACACTTCGGCCGCCGACGATCCCGCCGGGCATGGCGACGATATGGAGGTGCAGCGGAATGCCTAATCATGTTAGTAACATTTTACGTGAACCTGCTATTAGTTGAAAATATTCAAATACATTAAAATTTATATACGACCTCTTTATATAATAGATAACTTACGAAAGATAACGATTTTATACGATTTATAAGACATCTTGGTCTCCAAATACCATAAGTGTGCTACTGCTGAATGCTAAAAAATTAGAATTTTGCAGATTATAAGATAAGGAAACCACATGTCGCTCATGCACCCAGAAACATATGTCACACTGCAGCACACGTGACTATTGTCAATAACTTAGAAACAAGCCTATTGAATCCAGTATTATGTCTATTGTTGAACCCGAGTTATATTTCGTAAGCTCTAATCTACAAAATGGGATTTTTTACTTTGTAATTCAGTTCTTTAGGTTTATCTCTTCTGGTACCTGCCCTCTCTGGTCAGAAACATGCGTAATCTTGAAATGTTAATTAAGTTTAATGAAATATTTGATATTTCGTTCAATTTAGTGTAGAAGTTAATTTTATGTTATAACAAAACGAAATTATCCTTTTTTTCTTTCTTTTTTCTTTTCCATCGATTTCGTCTAAGAAGTCATTTTTTACCTTTTCTCTAATTTTTGAAGCATTTTTCGTTGATTTCACCGATTTGCTGCGTAGTCTTCACAATGTATTTACCGACGCACGGAAGTGGTCACTGCCTAGCTGTTCCAAGTCGAGTTTCAGTTGCAGTTATTATCCATTTTAAAACAATTACTTACGAAGTACGGTATGTTATCATGTGTCCAACTAGCGACTTAAATAGTGCGAAATGTTCGTTCGAGTCTGCTCAATATTGTTCTTGCTGTAAGCCCTGTTCCCCACCCTCTCGCTTTGGGGTCACCCCTCCTTTCTTATCATTAGAGGGCGCATTTTGATGACCTAAAACATCGCCAAAAATCAATAAAACAGGCTGAATTTTTTTAAATGCCCGAAAAGCGAAGAAAAATGACGTAAAAGATTGATCAAAGCCTGTTCAGATGCAAACTCAAGCTAATGGATATGTTACTGATGTAAGCGAATCTTCTTTCTTTCAAGTGAAATCAGCTTGAAAACATTTCATTTGAACTGTTCTTTACCAGAAATCTGTATTTAGTTATCTCAAAACCAGTTCAACCGTCAATGGCGCGTCATAGAAATATTAGATTTATACTCACAACGGCTGACATTACATTACAATTTCTGAGCGAAAAAATCAAAATGGCTACTCAGGAATTCCGTAGAGAACATTTGTTACATCTCATAAATATTATTTGAAGCAAATACAATTAAAATGATATTAAAATCGGTGAAATCAACGAAAAATACTTCAAAAATTAGAGAAAAGGTAAAATATGACTTAGTCGAAATCGATGGAAAATAAAAAAAAGAAAGAAAAAAAGGGTAATTTCGTTTTGTCATAATATAAAATTAACATCTACAGTAAAAAGCATTGTTTTAAATTGAAAACAACAAAATAAGACAATTCATTAAAATCCGTCCCCTACTTATCATGTTCGGTGTGTGAAGTCAACGCGTTGAGGAACGGAGGGTTTTTTGTAGTGGCGCAGTCAGTTGCCGGTCGCGTTCAGGGCCAGTCGGAATCGCTGGGTTGAGGCGGTAGGTCCGCCATTGTTCATCATACAATGTGATGTGGTGCTTTGAAGTGGCGTCAATTTGTTAAAAAATACTGATCAGTGAACAGGCTCCAACTAATTTGAATATGGACAAATTTTTAATAGTATTTAGGATTCAGTTTGTTTGATATGAATACAATTCACCTGCAAAATGGTATTCTGGTATTATCCTACATTAATACTAAATTTGATATATAAATTTAACATTGATTATAAAATTGATATACAAATGTATAATTATTGATATATTTAACCGAAATATCGTCCTATTGATGCATTACTTTTCAAACCATACTACGAACAAATACTAATATATATGAACCGTAGGATCAATAAATATAAATGTATATATTGCCGTAAATAATAATATAAATTTATATATCCTGGTTATCATCTGAAACTGTCCCAACGCCTCATACCGCTCCTAGGAGCTCGCAACCATTTACCGAACGGTGTCGCCGTAACCTTTGACACATTAAGCGCCTTCGCCTTAACAAACGCTTCCTTCGTTTTTAGTTTATCCCAGCTTCCAGATCCGCTCGACTATTGCCTATTTCTTCCTTCTTCTTTTATTTGGGCTTCTATTCTGTTACGACAATACCAACCATCACGTTCATGGCCACTAATCTGGCTCCACGACTTCCACCAACCCTATTGTTCATTGTCTCCGGAGTCCTTTAATGCCCTGCAGCTTCTGCAGCCGTCGTAGCTCTTTGGTATCAACACAGCTGTCGTCCTCGTCATCACTGTCTTCGCCGCAGTCGCCGTTCCCACCGTAGCCACTGCCTATGACACCACCGCCACCATCACTGTCGCCATTACCGCCACCGTCTATACCATTGTCACCACCACTGCCACAGCGTTGCTGTTGCCTCCGCAGTCGCCATTGCCACCACCGCTATAAGGGACCACTTTTACAGGCCAAGAAACAAATGAACGTCGTGTAGGGCGATAGCATTGCAAAGGAGAGGGATGAATCCATTCACAAATGAGATAACTGTAAACGAACGCAAAGATGAATTGATTGTAAGGACATAACCAGAAGTTAAGTTGCCAGCAGTAGCTGTCAAAACGGTCCCTTCTTTTAGTAGTACCTGTATACCAACGCATGTCACTGCAGCGCCTCTAACCGCGAGGTCCTAGGTTCGAGTCCTGACGGCGGCAGGATTTTCGACACTAGCTTTTCAGCTAGGTCGAATTCAGTCGCTGTCTAGAGGAGAATTCTAGCGGCTGGCTGCTCTGATCGGTAGTTTTCCGTGGTTTCTCCGATCAACACCAGGCGAATGCCGGAGCAGTACCCTACCAAACGGGCCACGGACCGCGCGCGATCTGTCCTTCCTCTTCCTTGTCCTATCCTCTCCCCTTACATACACACTTACACTAACATGCACTACACTACCACATATTCCGGGAGACCGGTCGGGAGCTTAGAGCTTGTCCCGGCTGGGGCGGTGCCCCGCTGGTGGGAGAGTCCTGGTTAGGGGGAAACCCCATTAGCCGACGGTAGGTCGGCGCCGGATCTCGCCATCCAGCGGGGGAAAATCACCGCCATCTCCCGAGAAAAAAGCATGCACTACACTAACGGGACTAATGACCAGAGCAGTTGACACGCCCGGAACATGAATAAATCTATCAATCTATACCAATGCAGCCAACGCCGCCATCGATATCATTGGCACTACTGCTACCATCACCGTCGCAATCGTTGCCTCCCCTTCTTCCATAGTCGCCATGGTGGCCATCCGCCGGGACTGCCATCGCCACAGCATTCGCCTGCGCGGGCGCGTCTCCTCAATGGAAGGGCCCCGCGGGTGCCTTGAGGGAGGGCCGTGGCTAGCCGCACGCTTGCGCCATTCCTGTCTCCGCGACCGTCCCCGGAGCCTTCATCTCGGAGGCCGTGTTGGCCGCCGGGCGGTCTTCCGCCACCGCTCCCTCGCCGGGCCCGGGACCCTGGCCCCCCGGCCCCCTGGCGCCTGCTCGACACGCCGCATTTCGCCCACCCCCTTCGCACACGCCCCCTCCGCCACGCCCTGCCGGATATTCCCGCATTTCCCTTGTCGCCTATGTCCTTGCAACATTCTGCACACTGATGCCCTACATTTCCAGATGCACCGTTTCCTTTTTCTTTAAATCTTTATTTTCTATCTGTTCAATCTACTGATTTTACAGGGACTAGCATGCCATCATACTAGACCTTGGTTAGGGTATAGGCAGGCGGGGAGTTCATTTATTTCAAACTCCCTCTTATTTTGTTAGGTTTATCTTAATTCAGTGTTTGTATTTTTTTCTTTTTCCTCTAGTGTGTAGTTTAGCTCTGTAACTTTTTCTTTGACCTTATTCTGGCCATATTTCTATCTCTTGCTATCCTTCTTCCAGGTCGAAGCACGTTGCAAATCAGGCGTTCCGTTTTTTTATTTTTTTTTTGTTGCAACCCACACTCTGAAGCACGTGTATTTTTCTCTTTTACGTCTACCAACTCGTATGTTGAGAAGATTACTCACACTCATAATTTTCTTTTGGTTTCCTCCACCTTGCTCTTTTTCCGATTCTAATCTGGACCTTTCAGTGTATCTGTCTTCTTTCCTCTCTGCCTGTGGGCCTCTGGCACGTGAACGCCGGGGCCTGCCAAACCGCCGTGCCGCATCGTTTGCCCCCACCGCGACGCGCCTCCGTTCAATCTATCCGCAGCCCCACACCACCACCTGCTCCTCCTCGCGTCACGCCGCCGCCGCCGCCAGACCTGCGCAGCGCGCGCGCTCTCGCGCCAGCGGATGGCGTATGTATTTTTACGCCCGAATGCTTTACATTATAAAATCAATGTACCCGGATCGCCTGGCGAGGGTGCGTGGAATTGATTACCAAAGCGTGCTGTCACATAGATCCGTTAATTACCTCCCGCTGTGCGTCGAATGAAGGGAAGAATGCGCATTAGCGGGGGTGGAGGGGGGCGTGGCGGAGTGGGAAGCGGGGCGTTGGGATCGGAAATCGGGAATCGTCCAGTAATGCAGAGAGCGGGCGTAATCTGCAAGAAGCAATGCGCAGGTTGTGAAATGGGAGGGACACGGGAGACGCTGTTCTCTGTGTTTTAAGCACCGTGTAGCTCATTACGCAACGCGTACTGGTATTTTATTAAAGTGATTTATTAGGTTTTTTGCTGGTTTATGAGTGAATTTTTTTTCGTGAACTCTATGTGCGACCACTCTTCATTTTAGTTATGATATGGAAGTGAAATATACTACTTGTTATGAAATACTCACTATGTGCAATATTGTTAGCAATTTTTATTTTCTAGGAACGTTATGATTCACATTTTTGCGTCGCGTATTATACGTATTCATTAAGAGTTTGAAATGATCGCCTCATTACTTAAATTTACTGCTAATATTATTATTACATAATGATATTACTTTATAATTACTATCGAAATGTTTCTATATAAGAAATAAGTAACTACTGATAATACTCCTAGCTGTTGTCTTAGTAGCAAAACAGTCAGTAATGTGTTATTTTCTTTATTGTTCTCTTTCGTCATTCAACTTCAGTCTGTAAACGTTGATGATTATGAAAACCGTTAAATTTGTTAAAAGGGCCATGTAATTGTAAAGAATACAAATAAATTAACGTACACATGTCTATGACTTACATATTTGATCATTCTCATTCAAAATTAAAATGCTGAAAAATCCTGCGAAAGCATCGCTCATGACAACAACCGATGGGAAAATAGAAGGGTCTTAGTATGTCATGTAGGTCTGTACGGCCAGTTGTATGTGAAGTGTGCAGTAGCAGCTGGTGCATCGGCCAACGAGTTGTTTTATAATCTTGTACTTGGAATGCGAAAAACTGCGTGTAGCGCGTTCGTATGAAATAATAAGTCAATAGGATATTTCATTATCGATATCTATCTTTCGACTGTATTTCGTCTCACTAGTCAAATTAATCAATCAGAAGCATCATATTATTTCGAATGTACACACCAACTTTCCTGCGTCCCTTCTAGTTTCCATTTTGTGCACCTTTACCCCCACCGACAGTCAAGTTAAACACATTTCTAGGAAAATTTTACTGTTAACTTCCCGTGCCCTTGCGCATCACAGTAATTACACACACTTGGTCACCCTCTACCAATGGACGATTCCCGGCTCTCAACATCACCTTGCACGGTAAGCGGCTCAACATATGTTTAGACTAAGTTTCTTTCATGCATTATAACACGTTCATATTATATATAATTCTTAATAAAATATTATTATTATTATATTTATTTACATTACTGTTAACTTACTAATTCTACATGCATAGATTGACGCAAAACTAAGCAGCCTCTGACCGTGTGAGAAGAATCATTTCGTTTGATACCTAGGAAGACTTGAAAAGTTCAAAAACCATGAAAACGTTTCACTTTTGACTGAAAAATACAAATATTTGAGTTATTAATACGCTCGTACCTGACATTTATAAAATCTTGCCATACTCAATACATTACTGCTTATGACACAGCTTAGATAATGCGACTAGGAATAAAGAAACTTCAGTATTCAAGTGTGTCGTTACAGAACAGCCCAATTGATGCTGCTCCAGAACCCGTTTTTCCACAAATTCGGCAGCAGCATTTATTCCTGCTGCTCACCACTAGCCAATACTACAGCTGTCTCATTTTATCATATTGATCATAACGGCAAAGATGTCATCTTTCGTTCATAACGTAAAAATATCTTCTGACAATGATATGAATTATTTCATCTGCATTTCCTTTAGATAACAATGACTTACAGGAATTTTCACGGCATGTTAAAGAAGCTGCGAGTGAAATTAACAAAGCAACGTCAGTGTCATTGATACATCTGTTATTTCCAATAATGTTCATACAACAGGTCACGCGCACAAGGATGTTATATATTCATTACAGATGCCGACAGCAGGGTTTTCGCGACGTGGATTTCGCTAAGCTTCACATGCCGGGAGACCGGTCGAGAGCTTAGAGCTCGTCCCGGGACAGTGCCCTGCTTGCGAGAGATACCTGGTAGGGGAAACCCCGTTAGCTGACAGATAGGTCGTCGCCAGATCTCACCATCCAGCGGGGGAAGTTCACCACCACCTCCCGCGATAAAACAAGCACTACATTTACGGGAATAAGGTCCTTAGCCGTTTACGCGCCTGGAATCACTAATCAATCATAAACCCTTTCGTCAAAACAACACTGGCTGCCGCCCGTCGTTAGCCGCCGAGGCGCGCGGTCGGTGCGTAGAGCGTGGAGCGGGCCGCGGGGCGGGGCGCGGGGTGCGAGGCTCGGGCGTTTCTGCGCGTGCGCGCGGTGTCGGACTCCAAAGCGCTCGCTGCCCTGCATCTCGTTACAGCGGCGGCGGATGCTGGCAGGGCTTCTGACGAAAAGCTGGGCGAATCAGCCACACGGCACCAGGCGGAAGGGACGCGCCTGGCACCGGCGACGCCCGGGCGCTCGTCGTTTATTTCGCGAGGGCATTCGTTACGCGGGTCACGAAGCCGCCATTGCGTTTTCTCGCCGCCCACCGCGCCGCCCACCGCGCTGCCTGCCGCCGCCCTCACCGCCGCCCCCACGGCGGATCCTGCCCGCTGCACGCCTTTCTCTCTCGCGCCCTTCCTCGCTGAGCATGTCCAGCCTTTCGCCTTACCGGCCGCTGTCGTTGCTGCTTTTCGTGTGTTTCTCTACTAAACTGCTGTCTCGTCTTTTTTTTTCGATGTTTTCGCCTTTTCCATCTCTGTTACATGTGTTTCTCGCCGCCGATTCCGGATAACATGTGTAATTTATTTGCCTAAGTACCGCTGACTTGCAGTAGTTACGTCATATTCAGATTTCAACGACCTTTTTTCTGGGTCATCTCTCATGCTTCATCGAGCTCTCTCTGTGTGCCATCTCCATTTAATGGCCTTCTCCATGATTATTTATTTTTCTTCTCCTCTTGGAATATATATATTAAATCTGAACGACTCATACATTCTCCACTCGTCCTCTTCTGTCAAGGTTTTCTCACGTGGTTCGTTACTCGTCTCATCGTTTCCTCTAACGCATTCGGTCCTGATGCGCTCTCACTCTCTCTCTCTCTCTCTCTCTCTCTCTCTCTCGCTCATCGATGCCTTCTGCTCTTCCAACCCATCTGCCCTTGCGGTCTCCTCCGCCTGCTCGGCTCTCATCGCCCCGTCCTCATCCCACCGCCCTCGCCGGCGCCACCATCTGCCCCTTCGGCGGGTGGGCGCCCATCAGCTCTCGCTGGTGCGTCCGCCGCCGCACCACCGCCGCCGCTCCCGCGCGTCGGCCGAGAGGGCAATAAACGTCAGGCGCCCTCCGATTGCCCAAACGGGCGGAGTGCCTGCCCACCGGCCCGCTCAGGCCCGCGTGCTGCTCTGGGTCACTGAGCACGGACGCTCTCCGCTCGCCCGTGCCCTCGCCCCCGCCCCGCCAGCGCCCGCGTCAGTGCCCTCGGCCGAAGGTGCTTGCCGGGAAGGCCCGGCCGCCCGTGCTGATTGGGTTCCCCCTGCAACGCACGCTGCCCTCCGCTGCACAGGGGACGCAGATTTTGGGCCCCTCAAACGAGGTTTTCCGAATAAGTAGTTAGAGCGGATGAAACTGAATTGGGGAATCAGCTTTTCTAACCCGCCACTGAGGTGATTTTTAGGGTACTTTTAGCAAAGGCTGGAATACAAATTATCTATGCAAACACTTGTTGGTTTTTACTCATTTCAAGTTTTTATTCTATAATCACAAGAATGGAAATATTTTGCTAGTAGCAGGGTGCTACATACCATGACCAATTTCTTACATTGTTAATATTTACTGAATCTATATACTTGCAAGTTCTTACTTCTGCATTAATTTGTGTCCCGAACTTGTCCCGTTCATGACCATAATCTCCAATGTCTTTGCACGTTATCTAGAATTATATTAATAGTATTACACATTATTTCATAAAATATTAGTAGAGAATGATCTCATTCATCTGTACACTTATCTAAGTGTGTTGACACTGCGGTGATGGAGTACAAATATACTTTTCTGGATTGTGTCAAACCAAAAATATTTTAAATTAATTGCAATGCGTTGAGAGAAACATCTTTACTGTAAACGAGATTTAATAACACAACACCTGATTCTCCAACCTATGAGATCTCTGAATTTGAACGCATAATAATTATGAAATGCACTTTGCAAAAATGTAATCATTATTCAGAATTTATCCTCCGAGGTTTACTCATCTTTGATTATTCATCACCTGAGGAAATTACTGCAAACCCTATTTCCCCACGTTTTCGTCTCTTTAATCGGGAAATTAATACTCCCGCCTATTTCCACAGAAACACTTGAAAATTAGTTAACGTTTATAAACTGAAATATTACTTTTCCTTCGAGTTTACACGGCTGCAAACTCTCAACTGATTCAACGCCCTATGCATCTCTTATTTCTTCTTCTCTCTTCTACAATAATTACTCACTAAAAAACTTGCTCCCGCAATTTGTCTTCCTTCTTTCTCACATTTTCTTAAAATCAACACAGAATTAGTGAATTGCTGTCCCTTTCTTCTCATTTGAGTTAAATTACAAAATTAATGTTCCCATTTTTTTTAAGTCAAAGAAACACTATTTTTTCTATTCAGATGTAAATCCATTTAGATTAAGTCCCAAGAGCTTCTACAACACTTCTCGTTCGTTAGAGGCAAAAAAGAGAAACACAACCATTTTTCCCGATTTTTCCTCGAGAAGCGTATCGTAAATAAATAATTCGAGTCGAACTAAATATTAGTGTTTAAAAATTAACATTCTGGTGGATTTATTTCAGAATGATGGATGATTTTTATAGACATAAAACTGTGAAGTGCGTGCTGCTTTAGAAAAAGCAGTAACAACCGTTGTGAATACTTTTTATTAAAAATAAATTCTAAACTGGAGTAAACAGTATAGCGTTTACTGAATTTTGTTTTAATGCACATTGTAATTGCTATCGTCATAATGTGGATTGATACAACATAAAAATGTGATTTGATGTTAATGTTCACACAAAAGCAGCAGAAAGTAGTGCAAGTTACTGACTTACAGAGTGTATACTTGCAAATTAAATGGTTTTGTATTGTAATTGCAAGAGAGTGCTTTTGAAAACTTTCCGTTGATAATAACAGGACGTTGTTGTGACAATAATTAGAACTTCATTCGTTACGAACAGCACCCTTTCACAACCCTAAACTATGAGTGCTATTTGTAACTCTCATTGATATACATGGGAAGCTGCAGAGTGCTGTAATTATTTCCTAACATTTGTTAAGCCTCATGGGAATCTGTTGCAGAGTGGTTTGTTACAAAGTAATTGTTGCACCACAAACGACTCTTGTGTCGACTCTTGTGAGGGTCAACCACATAGCTGTGACACACTTGCGGGCTGTCGCCTCTCGTGGAGACTCACATATTTCGTAAGTAGTGTAAATCGTTTTAAATAAAGTTTTTCAAATGATCTCTCATCTGTAATTGTGAAATACTCCCCATTTTACATCATCATCATCATAATCATATTCTGCAATGTGTTAATGTAATTACTTGGCTTCTTCTAACCTGAAATTTCATTGACGGAACTGTAAAAACAAACACTCGATTTCGCTTACGTGCTGATTTCAGGTTGGCTGGCACAAAACGCGCCAATCACTCAGCGCGCGCGCCAAATGACGGACGGCGGGCGGGTGTGGGGGCGGAAAAACAAGGCTGGCGGACGAGGGTTTTCGCCGGCGGAAATCGAACGAGCGACCGCTGAACCGCGAGAGAACGACACTCGTAATTGCAATTATTCCTCCACGTTGTAATATTCTAATAGCACCCGCGCTGTCACCGCCATCGCCGCCGCCGCCGACGCCGCCTCCTCATTGCGAAAATGGCGAGGGCAATGCAGCGTGGCGTGGCCCAACGCGTTCGCCGCGAATTCGATTACACAAAGCTCTCCTCATGGCGTGTTTCAGATGCCACTGCAGCGCCTCTGACCGGGAGGTCCTGGGTTCGAGTCCTGAGAGCGGCAGGATTTTCGACGCTAACTTTTCAGCTAGGTCGAATTCAGTCGCTGTCTGCAGGAGAATTCTAGCGGCCGGCTGCTCTGATCGGTAGTTTTCCGTGGTTTCTCGGATCAACACCAGGCGAATGCCGGAGTAGTACCCTACCAAACGGGCCGCGGACAGCGCGCTATCTTTCCTTCCTCTTCCTTGTCCTATCCTCTCCCCTTACACACACACTTACACTTACATGTACTACAGTACCACATACTCCGGGAGACCGGTCGGGAGCTTAGAGCTTGTCCCGGCTGAGGCGGTGCCCCGTTGGTGGGAATCTTGGTTAGGGGGAAACCCCACTAGCCAACGATAGGTCGGCGCCGGATCTCACCATCCAGCGGGGGGAAGATCGCCGCCATCTCTCGAGAAAAAAACATCCACTACACTAACGGGACTAATGACCAAAGCAGTTGACGCGCCCGGAAACACGAAAAAATCAATCAATCAATGGCGTGTTTCAGGCGAAGTTAGGCATGAGTTCGGCGTGATACTACATCTTCAACTCTTAAAACGCGTAGAACATACGTACACACACACACCCGCGCGCACTTATACACACACACACATACATACCCACACATGCGTGCGCGCGCACATGCAGACATGCACAGGTACACTTATACATGCACATGCACACACAAATACGCACACATTCTCTTGCACACGCGTACCTACAGCTACCTAGATCAGTGACAGCTCAGGCTTCAGGCGAAAAAAGGGAAGTTCCTCTATACCTAAAAATGAGCACCTAAGCTTAAGAATAACTACAGTAATTAAAACCAATGTGTATTACCCATCTTTTTTTCCCTTCGACAATTCTCTTAGGCTCAGAATATTGGCGGCCCGGCAAACGAGCTTGCTATATCTTCCAGTTCTGCTACACGAAGTAAAGCAATTCAATATATATTCAGAATGCGATCTCTTACACGCTTCTTAGCCAGCTGTTCGAAGCGAGATCACGTGCCAGTTGCTATGGCAACAACGATGCATTTTGTTGGTGACTATATTGGTCGAGACAAACCTTTTACGGAGGGCCAGAATGCCTCAGATCAGAGCTGCACAAAATATCTCATATATTGGAGAAAAACTCTCAGAGCCCTACTGACAGTTAATGTTTCTGTCGCAAGATTTCTCTGGTAATATTTTGTGGTTATAATGAAGACGTAAAAAGTACTAAATTTATTTGTGAATGTATTATATAAAAATCAAAATTGTTGAGTTTCCCGCTGGAAAATTCAGGAAGGGTTGCGTACTTTTGATTTAAGTTGAGTCAAGCGCCATCAGGTGGAGGAAGTTGATGGGTTGCGTCTGCACCTCCCCTATGGTTCAGGCGGGTCGCAAGGTCGGAGGCACTGACAAAAACTGCGACTGCCAGATCGTCTTTGCGAGGCCGCGGGGCTAGTCTCTCAGACAAACTCCTACTGAAGAAGATAACTGATTTGACTAGTCTTTCTATAAGCTACCCATCAAAAAACTTCTGAATATCTTAACGGTTTTTTAATGTTTCTTGCAATCAGATGAAATAGGTCATATAGCTAAAGCCGCGACGTGAATGAATCCTTTTACCTTTTCCTTTAACGTATTGTTAAAATAAGAAACTTCATGAAAATCAGTTGTTAATTTCGCTTGATGTAAAAACTGCAATGGTTGCAAGATGCAACTCTTCCAATGATTGCATGAAGGCATTGATAACTCACGATGGCGAAAGTCACCTTTTTCATGAAACTACATGAAAGGTAATTCTGTAGAAAGAAATAAAACCTTAGGTATAATGGGATAACTTTTAAAATATCACCATAAGTAATATCGGAATACCACAAGGTTCGAGGTTAAACCCATACATGAATAAAACAATTTTAGCTTTAGCTAATACGGCGTGTACTTCCATTAGTTTATTCACACATGACGTACATTTTAATATTATATTTGAAAGGTTGCTTGGAAATAACGGAGAATACGCCTTGCTCTGCGTGTGAGGGCGTTTCGATCCACTCCGGGGCGCCGCCTCCCCTCCCGCCACTAGCTCTTCCATTAAGAAGATTCACGCCCCCGAGGACCGGCGTTGCGCATGTCCTCCGACCTCATTTTGCGAACACTGTGGCGGTCCCACCGGACGGTCTCTTTCGCTTCGTTTTTAAGTTCTTTGAAAATTTCTGTTAGATGACGCACTCGTGTTTGCAAGGCATCCTGTGTGGGAAAGGGATCTTTCGTGAGAGATGAAAATGGCACATTTCACTCACTTTCATCAAGGAAATACTTGTATTTTTTGCTTCTTTTTTTCATTATTTTAATTTTAAGTCTCATAAACTACACAGGTCACGCGTGACTAGTATAGTAATACAATTACAATTCTGAGAAAATTCCGATGGTTTTACAAAATTGTAACATTTTTTCTTGGAAACTTGGCGATGATAAGATTGCATTGAACTTTTTATTTCCTAGACACTTTTTTCTGTCTTCGATGTGTATCGAATCTTCGATTCCAGAAAGATGTGCTCTATTGATAGAATTCTATTGTAGATGTTGCAAGTAGGTTGTGGAACTTTTTCAATCAAAAATTTGAGATAATTTAGAATGGTTTGATCGAATTCTTGACAAAGCAACTTGATCATGACGATTAATAGAGGGGTTTGTCACAAGTCCAAAGAAATTAGTTATATTTGTATGAATTTTTACTGGATATTTTGTTTCTTGATGTGAGTGGTGATGAGGTGCTAGATGTAGTGAGTTGTTGGACGAGACTATTAACATATCATGTTTTTCTTAATCATCTGATTCAATGCTACCTTCAGTTTGAGCCATGTATTTTTCTCACATTTATTCTCTTTTTGGGACTTACGTTATTTTAAGTACAATTTCAAGTTTTTTTTGAGTGATTTTGAGAAGAGTGATGACGTACATAGTTCGTCATCACTCTTCTTTCGTATCCTTAGTTCATCCTAAGGTAGGATGCTTAAAAAACTTAAGAAATTATAACTATGTATTCACAATGTTACTTTATCGTGCCAGAAAATGTATATCGGCAATATGCATTGGTGATAGTTTGTTTCTCTTCAAGGTCAGATCTTAAAACATTCTGAACATTTTGTAACCATTATGAATACTGAATAGTACAGATAAAATATAAAGGAGTTTATGAAGCAAAGAATTCTTTTAAAAGGGATCGATGAAAGAATGGGGAATCCCTGACCCAAAGAAAGATTTTCTTCACTTACACCGCATGTAAATGAAACATTGCAATTTGGAAGGTATTATAAATACATTTCATAGTTCGTAAAAAATGCATTAAAAGGATCTTGCACGAAAATCGCACAAAATTAAATGGAAATATTTTTTTCTCAGATTTAGTTTCGATACCTGTATTCCCGTACGTATTGACTGAGAGTAATACAGAATAATTTGCAATGTTCAGTCATTTATTAAATTAAATTCTTGGATAAATTTGTAAGCCAATGTAACTTTTAAGTCATATGTCAACTATGCCGAGGAAGTTGGCCAACCTGCTTTCCTCTTATTTATAGACGAGGCTTCCACAGTGATAGCGCAGCGACGGTGACAGCTTGGTACTATGGGAACTATCTATTCACCATCGTCACAGATGATAACGGTAGCGAGATCAATGCGTGTTACGGGCGTGTATAAAATGTACCTTTAAAAAGCTTACTAGTAGTAAACAGCATTGGATCGTTTACGCTGTGTGTATAAAAATCAAGCAATATGATACAAGCACTAAAATGAAAACCTGAAATATGAAAAATTCAAAGCGATATAAACGACATTACTTTTCTCATTTACTATTTTTTACTTTCTTCATTTTGTTACTACTTGGAGATACGTTAATATACAGCTAAATCAGGAAAAATATTCCGTGATGAAACCTTTCATAAAGAAGAAAAATTAAAATGTTTTAATTAGGTGTTTACATCAGTATATGGCTTTCTAATTGAAATTCGAAAATAACAAGTATGAGATTTGTAATTTAAACTTTGTTGACTTCATATTCCCACACTATTTCAGGAGAGTCTGGCGAGGTAATATGGTGCAACTGACTGCATGCCGCGAAGTAATAATAAACAAGATGAAAATAGTGTAGCGAAGTCTGTATTGTAAAGAAGAAAGAACCTGAACAAAAATTCCCTCACTCTTTGTACTGACGTACGAAAACCAGAAATGTGATATCCATTATAATACTGTCATTTATTTCTTTGACCATTAGCTACTTTGTTTACAGGTCTTAGGGTGGTACACATTTAGAAAGCTATGTTCAGATGACAGAAGCGTACTAGTCGTGAAAAGCAAAACTTACTTTGCTTCGCATTAATCAAATGGAAATGTATTATTCCCAATAATCACCGAACATTGTCCAACGCAAAGCAAAACATCAGTCTAGTCATGCAAGAAGTCATTGATCAATACCAATGTAAATTGTGAATCCTACTTAGGATTTTGGAAATTTTCGACCTATTGTTGTGCGTAATAAAATATAAGAAAAGACCTAAAAAGTTTAACAACACGTTGAATGAAGGTGAGTGTTATCCTAGTTTTTGTGATTTATAGCTTTTTGTAAACGTCAAACACGTGAAGTAATGAAGGAAAAATACACTGGTTTTAATTTTTTCTTGTTCGGAACAGTTCTTCTCAACATTTTTCCTTAAATTCAATTTTTCTAAAGAGTTTGAAGTTAACACAAATATTTTAAAAATAATTAAATGTGAAATTAGTTCCCAAGTTAAATGGAAAGACAGCAAGAAAATAAAAACATTATGAAAAAACGTTTGTGCGTTGTCCCTGTTTGATTATGATATTAATTAATTATCACAAATTGCGGGAGTTATATCACGTTAGTTTAATATACAGTGCCTACGCCCTTCCAAGAATTCGTCGAAAAAAAGGCTCTGACAGGAAATGGACCACTTTGCGGAGGGAGGAATTTGAGCCGCCGCTAGTAGAGGCAATTGCGCATAGATGCTGTGTTTTCCGTAACGCTCGTCCAGTAAACCGAACAATTAAGCTAGGCGCGCGATTCCACCCCTGCGCCGCTTGCAACTTGGAATCTCCCGAGCCCGGAGCTTGCGCGTTAACCTCTCAGCCGCCGGCAGACGGTTGTTTAAAGTTCGATACTCCATTTGCCCCGGGGGACGCCTGCAACTCAAAACGCCCCGCAGCGCGAACACTGCTGCTGCCGCCTTGCCACCTTCACCACCTTCACCGCCTTCCCCGCCTCCGCCGCCCTCGTTGTACCCACCACTCTCGCATCTGCCGGCGGCGGTAGCGGAGGCGATGGTGACAATGGTAGCGATGGCGGTAGCGGAGGCGATGGCAACGATGGTAGCGATGGCGGTAGCAGAGGCGATGGCAGTAGCGGGGGAGACGGCGATGGCGGTTGCGGAGGCGATGGAGGAAGGGGAGGCGATGGCGATGGCGATGGCGACAGCGTTGGCGTTGGTGGTAGGGGAGGTGATGACGAAGGTAGGGGAGGTGAAGCGGTGGCGATGGCGAAGGCGGTAGCGGGAGCGGAGGCGATGGCAATGGCGGTAGTGGAAGCGATGGCGGTAGCGGTGGCGTTGGCGGTAACGGAGGCGTTGGCGGTAACGGAGGCGATGGCGGTAGCAGTGGTGATACTGGTAGGGGAGGCGATGGCGGTAGCGGTGGCGATGGTAGTAGCGGTGGCGATGGCGATAGCAGTGGCGGAGGCGATGGCGGTAGCGGTGGCGATGGCGGTAGCGGTGGCGATGGCGGTAGCGGTAGCGTTGGCGGTAGAGATGGCGATGGCGATAGCAGTAGCCGTGGCAATGGCGCTGGCGCTGGCAATAGTGATGGCGGTAGAGGTGCCGTTCGGGAGGGTGGAGTAGGGTGAATACGTCAGGGTTGGAAGCGGATTGATTGATTCATCGATGTTTCCCGGCCAGTCAACTGCTATGGTCATTTGTCCCATTAGTGTAGTCAGTGTTGAATTCCCGGGGGGGGGGCGTGCGTTCTTCCCGGGATCCCTGGTGAGATTGGGCACCAACCACGTCGTCACGCAGGGAGTTTCCCCCTCCAAGGATCTCCTCCTGCGGGGCACCGCCCCAGCCGGAGCTAGCTCTAAGCTCACCACTGAGCTCCTGTAATGTGAGATAGTTTAATGCACTGAAGTATGTGTGTGTGTGTGTGTGTGTGTGTGTGTGTGTGTGTGTAAAGAGAACGGGGGGACAAGGATGAGTAAGGGGGGTTGATGCGCGGTCCGCGATCTGTTAAGGTGCTGCTCTGGTATTTGTCTGGTATCGATTGGAGAACGGAGGGGGACACGGGCGCAGTTGGGATGGCAGAGGGCGAAGGTGCGGGTACCAATATCGGTGGCGGCGGTGGCGAAGGCGGTGATGCCCGCGGCGACGAACTGCGGTGGAGGGGGCCGCAGTGGAGGCCGGCGTGGCTGTACTTGGCGCGGTGGCGTGCCGCGTTCGGGGCTCACCCGTCTGTCCGTCCGTCCGTCCGTCCGTCCGTCCGCCCGTCCGGGCGCCGGTCGAAGCGATGCTAATCTCGGTATTGGACGCCGTCGCGTCCGTTGCCGGCACACCGACCTATGTCCCTATCGCTGCCCGTGTCACTGCAATTTCTCGCGACATACCTTCCATTCCCACGCTTTACATTTGGTGACTTCGTCCGTTTCCATTGACTGATTTTTATGTACCTATAGGTACATTTGCCCTGTATCATCGTCATCTCTATCAACTGTCCTCCTCTTGTGGAATTTGCTTCAATATTAAACATCTGTCCATCTGCCTGAACCCATATTTCTATTTTGGTTTCTCAGAGTTTTCATTGCAACATTCGCCTCAATCAGGGCTTTTACAGCTTTCCGCTTGGTTCAACTGTTTTCCCACCGTCTACTAGTCCTGAACGTACGCATCACCTGCACCCTCTCTCTTCCTCTACCAACCACTCTATGACGTTCACTGTGCGCCTCCCATCGTGTGTATGCATAGCCAACTCCCACCGCCGCCTCGAAGTTTCCGGCTTTTGGCCTCTTGTCCCAGACGATTTCCCTATCCTCGGTCTATAACACGCCGCACAACATTTCCACACATCTCGGGAAATACGTCAGGAACTTATAATATGTCTCAGCTAGGATGGGAGCCCGCTGGACGGAGAGACTCGGAGGATGAAAACCCCTCAAGCTGAAATGTGGGTCTGTGACGCCAAATCCCACGTTACGGCTGGGGAGGAACACCTCCCCCTTCAGACATAGAACACGCACTACACGTACGGGTCTAATGAGCTAAGTAGTTGGCGCACCCGATATCAATATGCATTCGTTCCGCCCGGCGCTGCTCCCGTCGCTTGGCAGACGCGGGCGTGTGTGTGTGTGGGCCCCGCCCTCGGCGCCGCGACTGGGGCGCCGCGGCGGGCGGCGCGCGTGGGCGTCGGGGCGGGGTCGGACGGAGCGCGGCGCGGCGCGTCCAGGGCAGGGCATGGGCGGGAGCGACAAGCGCTCGTGACGAGGTCGCCTGGTGTTGAGCGAGGCACACGGAGGGGCGGGCTTGGCTGCGAGGCCCACGGTAATTGTGAAACGAGGTGCTCCAGGCGGCTACCGCGACGCACGCGGGGAACGTGTGGAACACTGAGAAAATAGTGGCTAAAAGTCTCAAGTTACCGCAGTGGAAATGAGGGTGTTTGATGCAGAAAAGGAAATATTAGATTGAATTTATTCCTCAATAATAGAAAAGAGTGTGCTGTTATGTATTAAATGTACCCGATGCTACAGCAAACTAAATACATTTTTGGGCCCTTTCCCACTAACTGCCTGTGTGCAGAATACAGAAATTTGTTGACTGAAAATGAGAATTTTTCGCGGAGAAGAGGCCGATTGAAAATTTGGTTGGAATGTTAAGTGAGAATAACGTACAACGTTTGGATCATTGTGGGCGGACCGAAGAGAATGCCCAGAGGGTAGTTGAGGGAAGTAGACATGAGTGTGGTACCGAGAGAGGTGACTGAGGGCATCAACTGATGTCACTGCAATGCCTCTGACCGGGAAGTCCTAGGTTCGAGTCCCGATGATGGCAGCATTTTCGAAACTAGCTAAAGAGTTCGATCGAGTTCTGTCGCTGTCTGAAGTATAATTCTAGCGCCCGGCTGCTCTTATTGGTAGTTTTCCGTCGTTTCTCTGATAAAGACCAGGGCAATACCGAAGCAGAATCCTAAAAAATGGACCACGAACCGCGCGCTGGCTTTCCTTTCCATTCCTTGTCCTATCCTACCACTTACTTACACACACATTTACATGCACTTCACTACCACTCACGCCGGGAGACCGGTCGGGAGCTTAGAGCTTGTCCCAGCTGAGGCGATGCCCACTGGTGGGAGATACCTGGTTGGAGAAAACCCCGCTACCCGTAGGTGCCGGATCTCATCCAGCGGGAGACGATTACCGCAATATCCCAAGAGAAACATGCACTACACTCACGGGACTAATGACCTTACTTGACGCATCAGGAATCGCTAATCAATTTAAAACACACGCGTTGTGAGAGAATGCTTGTGAGTAGAATGAGAGAATAGCGACAGCCGCAACGCCGTGAGGGAATAGCGACGGGGACCGCTAATCCCAAGAGGAAACGTGGAGGCGAAGTGGATGAGAAGTGAGTTGCACGGCGGAGGATGCATAATATTGTTTCGAAAAAGTTGAATGAGTTGGTGCGAAGTTGCTTAGAGAATATGGGGCAACGTAGCTCCGGGTAAGGTGGAGGGGGCGATGGTAGCGGAGAGGCAGCGCACTGACAGCCTCCGTACCTTATGGAACTACGTAAGTGTATCGTTGGTAGCAGGCGAGTAGTAATGACGAGTGGAGGGAGATGACTGACTGCGTTGGGCACGGTAGAGACAGAACCAAGAATATACATGAGCATCAGGCAGCGAATAGTGGCTGTCGATCGCTCACTCTAAAAAACCATTCAACGGTTCCCCCTAACAAAATCGTAAAATACTTAGGTTTATTCCTAGATACCAAGTTAAATTGGAGGAAACAAACAAATGCCAAAGTGACCCAAACTAAAATTGTCACAACTACGACCATTGATTTACAAAAGCAGTCGAATTTATTATAAATCTGCCATATCAATTTACAAGAAAATTTTAAGGTCCATGATGATGTACAGAGACAAATTTGGATAAATTCTTCTAAAACTAATCTCCACAAACTTTGAGTCCTACAAAATAAATTCCTACTTAGTTGCTAATGCTCCTTCGTACATAACCAACAATCAACTTCGCATTTAATTTAACTTGGAATCCATAAACCTGGCCACCAACTTCTATCATAAACTACCCCAAATCCCAGACCTATCACCTTTCAAAATTGTGAGGAACCCCAATTAACAGTCACTAATTAAAAATAAATATCCTTACCATATATTTCTGAACAAAAAAAATTGTTGATTTAGATCCAGACTGAGGATCGGAAATAGGATTTATTCCCACTTATAATATCATGTAAGTTTTATATTTAAGATTAGTAAGCAAGTCTGTAAATACATATAAATAGTTATATTTACTGAACTATGTAATTTTCTTTAACAAAAACAATTTAAATAAGTGGCTATCGAATTAATGGACGGATAACGAGAGACGAAAGACGGAAGAAAAGGAGCGAGCGATGAAGGGGGAGGGACGTGGACGGGGTGCCGTGACGAGGGACAAAAGACGGTGACAGGGCAATGAGGATGGCCGGGAAACGGCCGGAGGAGGTCGAGGAGCTCCAGGCCACAAGAGGCGGTGGCGGGCGAGGGGGCGGCGGCGGCGGCGGCTTTCGCAAGGCAGGGCGAAGCGCGGCTGACGGGCGGGTGGCCGCGCGCGCGGCGAGGGGGGAGGGGGCGAAGGGGAGGCCGGAGTGTGTCCGCCAAATTAGAGGTTGCCGGGCTAACCACTCCGATCCAATTACACACGTCATCGGGCGCGCCCGCAGGTCTTGCGGGGCGCCGTGATGCATCGGGCGCCCGAGCAGGGCGGCGCCGCGCCGCGCCGCTTCGCTTCGCTGCCTCGCCGCGATGCGCGCGCGCTCGCGCCAAAGGCCCCAGCGCCGATTGGCGCCTTCCGATAGCCCGCCAAGGCGAAAAATCTTCCACCCCGGTGAATAAGCTAATAGGTAAAAAAACAACTTAATTTTACAGCAGAGCAAACAACAACTTTAAACTAATGCTGTAAATTAGGGATGAATGATTTTCAGACAAAACCTTAAACTAATAGTTTCGTTTTAATATCACTTTCATTTGAATACCATTAATCCTTGATTTACTTCAGTTAAAATTTGTTTTTTTGCTCCCCCGTAAAACTAAGTGTTTATGACTCATCAGCGTATTCACCGGGTTCAAAGAAACTACCTAATTAATTTTGCCCAGAAACTGTGTAGAGAAAACGCGCCCTCGCGTTTCCATGTTCCGTTGTTCCATTTCCACGCCCATTGTGAGTACTGCGATCAGAACGTGTTTACATGCTTTTAGAAATCTATGTTCAATATTCATAATAGTTTCAATAATTCGCGTATTTTTTCTTATAATTTTATAGTAGTATGATTGATATTGTCTCGTTATAAAGAAATCGAATTCATTTTTTAACATTCAAGTTCTCATTTATGGGACAAATTTGTGCTAACTACTTTCTGATTTTTTTCTAGGGCTTTTATGTGGCCAACAGCCGGTTACCCTTCACGTCCTGATGGGACGCATATTCGACTATACACTAGACCAGCACATTTGCGGGCTCCTCTGATCTGGATTCGGCAGAACGCGAGGCCCTCCACGACAACACATACAAAGCCAGAAGGACAAACAACCACGCCCAAGGCGGGAAGCGCTGAGACCGAAGCGCTGAGTCGGTACTCGCTCTTAGCCACCTCGGCCATCCAGGTCGGCACTTTCTGATTGAAGTGTAATATAGTGTGTGAAGTGCAGTATGTGAAGTGTAATATAGTGTAAGATAAATATAACTTCATTATCTATGCACGTCTTTTAGAATTCAGTGGGAAATACAGTTATTCAAATTCTCGTTTCCATATTGTCGCGGCAGGATGTATTATTCCGAAGAACAGCATGGATAAGAGCCCAAAATTTATTGCTTATTTATCCTTGAAAATGTATTTTATTACATGGGAACTTTTTTTAAATTAAAATAGTATATGACTTAGTGTAGGGATTACAGAATTATGAAAATGTGCACACAATTCACTTCTCCCCATAGCACGTCATACGCAGTTTTAACTGTTTTTTGACGTAAAATAAATAAAATAAAAAGTGTTAAATAAAGAGAGTGCACATTGTGTAAGGCGAATTTTTATAGGACGGATTTTTGCTAAATAGTCATTAATATATATTTTATTAATACAGTAAACCCTCGTTAATACGAATTTCAACGGAATGTATTCGTGCTATAAAAATCCGTGTTGTCGGATTATTGCTTTTCCTCCATACATAATAGTATAAAGAGGAAGACTATTGGAATCACGTCAACTATACGATCTCGTATTTTCGGACATAATATCCGTAGTTCAGGTTCTATTGAGCTGTAACTTCGCACACATGTCAGAATTAAGCAATGATGGCTGTTCTTTATGCGCTCTAGGGTGGCGTCCTCACTGAAAAACAGGCCTCGGGAAAAGTTGCAGAAAGTATTAAACATACAATTGATAGACTCGTTTAATTTGTATATTCCACCAGCAAATTACCACCAGCAAATTATTACATGGGAGGGTTTTTTTTTGTTTTTTTTTTTTAAATTTAAGTAGTATATGACTTAGTGTAGGGATCACAGAATTTTGAAAATGTGCACACAATTCATTTTTCCCCATAGCACGTCATACGCAGTTTGAACTGTTTTTTTTTTGACGTTAAGTAAATATATAAATAAAAGTTTTGAGGACGAAATTAGTTGTATGCGCCCGCATAGGTGAAAGAGAAATGTTTTTAGAATGGATCGCATCGTGGATTATCCATAGTCCGTCCGTAGCTGGTGCATGCGAGGCAATGGAAGCTTGAGGAAGAGTGAGGGTACTGGGAGTTGCGTAGGGGCAGCGTGCTGCTATTAGGGTTTTGGTCGGCAGCGTACGTGCCTATTAACTAAGCTAAGAATACCAACCCTGTCATCTGATTTCATAAATTACTGTTTTGTTGGTTGGTAATATGATTTAAATTTATTTCGCGTGAGCACAATTGTATCTTCCGTTATCAATCTAAAAGTTGACTTAGACAAGGATTAAAATCCAGATGCGTGCAATTCCGTTGAACACATAATGTTTTTGAGGCACTTCACAAGTGACCGTTTCAAACTTTTCTGGAAATAGCTGCGATTTTTTCTTTAATTTTTTAACTGGAATAATAAAAGAGGATTATAAAGGAGATAAAACTCCAATTTCCATTCAATATTATTAAATTTTGAAAATCGCAAAGTGTAAATTTCAAAGCGTAAGCTTCCCCGGTCGGAGTTAGAATCGATTCGGCTGTGCGGGAGACGCACATTTCCCAGGAATAGATACCAATATTTCGGCCGTCATGCTCCGACCTTCCTTGGGGCGAGATGCATCCAAGTTGATTATATTTAAATTTATTTTCGAACCTGTCTTACACCTCCAATATTAAAGCTAGAGATTTCTTTCTCAATGCAATTTTCCCCTCAATTTTAGATCTTTAAATTATATTCTGTTTTTTTAATAAAAGTTGTTGAGTAATAACTAGATATACTAAGAGAAAAAGTTTTGCTTTGCCGCGCAATCCTAAATTATTTATTTTCTGAGCACTTTATTTCCTTGCCGAGACTCGAAGTTTGTCGTAATACGGCAAAATTTGTGTTAAGAGAGTACGTGCCAGTAAGGGTTTACTCTACTTCAACAGTATAAATTTACAAAATATGAAATAAAGTATGTAAAATTTAATGTGTCTTATTGTTTTAGGAAATGATTGGCTTGAGAAGGCAAGTTCTCAGTTCCATACTCATATTTCACAAACTGATCAAATCAAAGGAAAATATGAGAATATTATAAGATACAGGAAGGATAAGATCATGTAAGATTTTCTTCTTAAGGTATGGAGTTGGTTAATTGTGTAATTCTGTATTTTCTCTAAACTATCTAATGAGTATATTCCTGTAGTAAGGAAATGTCGACGTTTACACTTCTGAACTTTTGTACAACATAATCATCTTTTTAATCACCGTTGCATAATTACTTCCGTGAAGCGTTTAATTATCTGAAGTTGCGTTTACTTGCGCTTTGAAATAGGCTGTAGGTTATTTTTTGCATTGTCTGATTATTGAGAATGATGATGTGATGTCTTTCTGACGTAATCACAAAGGTAGTAAATTGTGCTGTAGGAAATTCGAGAGTCAAGGATATTTTTAGCTGGCCTCGGTTATGCCTGTTCGTTGCGTTTTGGCAACAGTTAGGAGTACGTCATTTTATGATGGACTCTTGTGCACGGGAGCTATTTTGAAGTTATTTTGGGCACTGTTTGATTATCCTCTTTCAAAATGAATATAATACGTTTGTAGCTGGATTATTCGTATTCTGTGTTTGAAATCTTGATTATGCTTGCTATTTTAACATCTTTTTAATTAAATTAGATGATTTGATAGATGGATCTGTCGTAGTTTCATCATAACTTTTTAATTTCACTTAAAGCTTTTTTGGCTGCATTGCATTCATCTTCAGTTCTACAATAAAATAAGAATTTTGTTCATTAAAAACAGTTCACAGAGAGAAATATCAATGAGTGTGTTAATAAGTGAATAAATAATAAGTGAAGATGTATAAGTGAAATTAGTTGATTTGAATTACGAAGAGTAAATGAATATTTGATGAAAATGAAGTATAAAACTACGTGTGTATGCCATATTAGCATGTCATTCGTTCACGAATATCATGAAAATTCATATATTTCATTCTCCTTTGAAAAGTCCGTATAAATGTCGCATAAATAAAACGCACACATTAAAGCATCACATTTGATTTTTGCACTTTCCGTGAAACGTGAAGCGGGCTCAAAATATGTATGAGTAATTAGAACATACGTTTCTTTTATTCTAAAATACACCTATTTTTCGTTACTTATAGCCGATAATGTTATTTTTTGTACGTAACCTTTCAGCAATCAAATACGATTGTTTTGAAAAAAAAAAAAGTAATAGTCTTGTATATTATTTCAGTAGTATACATACCCTTTGGCGGCTTTCACACGCAACCAATCTTTATAAATGGAGTCTCTTAAGCAAGAGAATTTGTACGAAGACGAGACGAATTGCAGTTGTACTTTAAAAATATGAAGAATTGGTTCAAAAAACGCATCTAAATATTCATATCATGTGTAGTCCACAACACATGGCTGGATTTTTTAATGTATATCGTTAAATAACTCGAAAACAAAGCGTTTTGGGGCCTTAAAAACAAACATTTTGAGGCCAGGCCTCAAAGAAACGTTCATTACATCGTACTCCACAGGGTACGGTACACACATCACACCGTACTCTACTCTGAGATCTTGAACATTCTATTACATTTTTGCTGGTTTGACGCTTCTTAATTCTATCCCACCTGTTCAGAGCCTGTAGAATCTGTACGTGCAATTAAACTAATTACTTGACATTCTACGCAATGGAATTACACGGGTGTACCTTTCTGCTCGGTAATAACGTGAAACAATAATAGTTTTATTGACATGGGTGTATTGCATTGCTATCAAACACAAGGAGACAGAGCAAGTGACAGAGGATAACAGGCTCTTGAAGAAAAGGATATATAACAGGCTTAATATGGAAATGTAAAAATACGGAAGGTGGGGTAACATACGAAAGTTGTCGCACGGATATGGTTGTATAGAAAAAATTCGACATTGGGAATATCTTAACTCCTAACCCATTTGTAGGGAACGTTCGTTGCACAATGCTCACTGAATTTTATTGTTTTGGTTAGAACTTTTATATCAGACTCATCTCTTCCTTCATTACCACCAATTACTAGTGTGAAGGGTAACTAGTGTTTATTTCGTATTTATAAGTACTCGTACATTACTTAGCATAACAGCTTCTTTAAGGATTGCTCAAAATTATGTATATTTAACGAAATTAGGCAATTATTCTAGTTCAGAACTCACAAAATTACTCAGACTTCACATCTTTCATTATCTCTCGTGAAGAGGAGATAAAATATGCATGTACTAGTAACAGCACACACTACTCTCATCCGGCTTAGAGAGCCCTTAATCATGATTCAACGTTCCCTGGAGAGCGAGGGGTCTCACGCTAGCGCACAGTGAATCAGGTCAAACGGTCATCTGCTCTATTACAGAAGCGCGGCGGCAAGACCTCCCAGGGAGCGAGAGAGAGGAAAGCCAAGCTGTCGCGCACCCTCTCCTCTTGCTGACGGAATTCACCCGCTTCTGCAATACCATTGGCTAGCTTCACATCATACTTGGATATTCTACCCTTAATTTCTCAAGATGAGTACGTACATATTTCGAATTACTTTTTCCGGTCTCATTTACTATTTATATTTTCAATATCTGTTGTTGCATCACTCTTCTGCGTGCTACATGGCAGAGGTCTGAATGCCCGCGAACCCATTAACTCGTCAACCCATTTCGCTCGCGGGTCCAACCAATCCGTGTTAAAACGGATACCCTTAACCTCGTAAGCCCCGTATGAAAATGGTTCACCAGTATGAAGCGATTCTACTCGTTTGAAACATCGAACTTTTTTTAACGCATATCCGTATGAAACAGTTCTTGTACTCTTTTGTGAAATGGTATTAAAATACTTTTATTCATTAAATATATTTTCTCACGTAATCTGTGATAAAAGCTTTACGGGCTGGTTAGAGATATCACATTTATAAAAATGAGATGATTCATAAATCCATAAAAGAATTTAGTTATGTCGACTCCTTTTTATTGAATAAATAAATGTATTATTCTGCATTTGAGTTATCCTGAATTCAGTGAAGCATCGTTGTGTAGACTGACAAATACTATGACATAATGTATATATTGTAAATAACAATATATTAACAAAATTTCGTTTAAAAAAATCAAATAGTGAATATTGAACCTCTTTCCACTTTTTTGCTGGACGTGGTATTTCCCTTTTATTATTTCGCAAGAAATTTTTTTATCCCTCTTCTGCGTTAAGCGTCTGGATTAGCCACATCATTGCGTGCTCGCTGCACTGTTCAACACAGCGAATTTTGTATTTAATGCACATGGGAGGCAAAAATCGGATTGTCTAATCACAATAGGATATATTGTAAATTATTTGGAATAACCTTATCACAAACTTATGAAACATTTTTTGTCCATAAACAATACTAATGTTTTCAATTATATTCGGTAGTTATAATTAAATGAAGTGTTTTGAAATCATAATATCATTTGGGTTTGTATTGATCATGAAATAAAGGAACAAAAACACTTAGCATCCTGCTTGCATGTGCACTGTCTATACATTTCACAACCAGAGCGTTGTGTTCTTTACCTGGCGGCATTTCAGACATATGCGATTTATTAACATATGTAGTGTTGCATCACGCAATGGTGCAAACGTATCTACTTACAAAATGGTTTAGTGCTTTTAGAATATGTGTGAATTATCAGAATAGATATACGGGGAAAAAAATCGCAAATATAGTACTTATACCAAGAGATGTCAGTAGTCACAAGAAATCAGTCTAAACTAAATGAATGAACCTGAATAAACAAACCGACGGATCCATCGCCATTCGATGATTCGATACTCAGAAGCTCTGCGAATTTGCGCAAAAAAATCAGGAGGGAAGGCTTTACGACATTTATTTTGTTTTGTTTCGTTTGTGTGTATTTTGTCTATTATATGATAATGTTGACCACTTGAGCATACATTTACAATTATAATCTTAAACGAAAACTCTCCATTCTGATATACCAAAATCCAAGATTCATACGAGTTTGCTTGAGGGCGGGTTTGCCGCATATACGGGTCTCGAACATCCGCACTACTCAAAACCCGTAAAATAACCTAGCACTACAACATGGCCCCTCGCATTACCCGCTGACTTCTTTTGTGCTTACTTCACTTATCACTTACTATTACGTATCATTTCGACACGTTTAGACGAGTTCTGTTTGGTAAGATAATGGGAGGAAATACTTCTCATATAGTAATTTACTAGACAGTTAAATACATATATTTGCGTTACTTATTGGAACCCATACCTTATTGGTGATATCTATGTTCTTATATCTTATATTATTGTTTCAAAAGTATTTCCTTATGGTACACTAAGACGAAATCACGTTCCTGACAAAAATATACGAAAATGAAAGAAAAAAAGTTATTTGAAGAATGCTGAACTACATTCACGTTTAATATAATTATTAAACGGTCTTCAGAACTTTGTCTCATTCATGTTTCATTCTATGGCAATAATTCGGTAAGTGGAAATTCGAGTAATTTGCTGTAATGACAATAATGAAATCAAATTAATCCCAAACGATGATGCAAGGATTGCTTACAAACCCAAGAAGTAATTCACCTAACGGCAGATACTTGCTACCTTCATAAAATAAATGAGCACGAGAATACAAGAATAGAGGAACTCCATTTCAGAAAAATCTAGAAATAAGCAAAGTAATTCCCGAAAGATGGGGCTCCTGTTATCTCTGTCGTTTTCAAAATTGTCAAAGAAAGCTTATACAGATAATGCGAATTGTCAGAGACTTATGATTGATAGATTACTTTCTGTTTCCGGGACTGTGAACTGCTATGGCCGTTAGTCCCGTAAATGTACTGCATGCTTTTATCAAAGTCGGTCGCAGAGTTCTTCCTCCGGTGGCTACGCGAGATTTGGCGCCGATCTATACATGGGATTCCTGGACTTTCCCACTTCCAGGTATCTCCCACCAGCAGGGCACCGCCCCAGTCGGGACAAACTCTATGCTCCCGACATGTAGGCTTATGAAATACCGCCTTACAACAGAAGGTATTCTTCTGCTGTACCAGCATCATGCAATCTAGTGCTTAGCTGTCTCAATTTATGTCACTACAGTGCTTCTGAGCGAAAAGTTCTAGGGTTCTCGTCCCGACGGTGGCAGGATTTTCTACATTAGATACCTCAAGTTCAGAGGCTGTCTGGCCTCTGAACAGCTGCCATTGGGTCCAAAGGCAAATTTGAATACCCGTACACTAGTACTTATGTCACAACGTTGAAAGTGGTTACCATGATAGATGAAAGTGACCAAAAATAACTACGAGTATAGTTAAAGAAAAAATATTTGTAATTAGATTTGTAATAAATCACAATTCAGATCGTAATATTTCACTGAATTATGGCATCATTTGCATGTTTATAATAACCGAAATACACTAAACATTTTATCCTAATCATAAAAAAGAACCGGTAAACTAACAAACATTTCGGCTGCCACGATTTCTTTTGCGAAGAAAGTTCACGAGAAAATTTGAGCTGCTCTGCCTCAATATCCTCCCATCATGCGTCAGAAAGTTTTACGGACCACACGTCGTCCCTCCTCTCATTCCACGTTCCCTCGCCTCCATGGCTGTCGACGACTTTCCGAAAAGAAGAAAAAGTAAAAAAAAGGGGGAAGGGAAGAAGAAAAAAAAGTTGGCAACTTGGCGCCGTGCACGTCCGACGAGGATAACGCGAAGTCTATCTCGGACCCACTGCCGGCTCGCTGCATTGTCCGTCAGGTGAGAGGCTTGATAGTGAGTTCAGCGCCGCCCACAAAAGGAGCATTGTCCGCGCCGCCCGGTACATCGTGCTCGCGGACACAAGCGCCGCCCCCGCCACCCCGCCGCCCCGCCGCCCCGCCGCCTCGCCGCCCCGCCGCCCCGCCGCCCCGCCGCCCCGCCGCCCCGCCGCCCCGCCGACCCCGCCGACCCCGCCGACCCCACCGACCCCACCACCCCCCGCGCCATTGCTGACCCCGCAGCCCCCGCCAGCGCTCACGCCGACCAGCCGCCCCCCGTCCCCGCCACCCGCCGCCCCCGCTGCCCCGCCGTCCCCACCTCTCGCGCCGCCCCCGCCGCCGCGCCTCTCCCACCCGCCGCCCTCACCGCGCGTGGGTGAGCGACGCACAACTGACCTGCTGAAGCGGGCAGGTGGCGCTCTCACGCGACCGCGCATCTCCTCGGACGCCGGCGTTTCTGCTCGCTTTGAGAGAGCACCGTGCGAGTGCTCTCTCCCCCCAGTCGTGTGATGAGGGAACACGTGTAGGTTATGTAATTTGCCTCTCTCAAGCACAGTGTAATTGTTGGATGTAACCGACACCTGCAGAGGGATTCACTCTTCTCCTGTCTTCGCCTATGATGTTTATTTAGTTGCCCATTTTCTGCGGTTGGCTGCAGCTTCGAATTTCCAATTCTAATACCGTTAATATGGCTTTATTTTCATTCTTTTTTTCCATTCATGGCTTCTGAAACGAAGTACAGAATCTAGAGACAATAAAGCTTTTTGTAATAACAATCGTACGTAATTTTTAGTTATTCTTTGATATCTTGTGAACAATGTAATTTTGTTTATATTCAAATATATTAATACGAAAAACAACTTTGTAACTAAATAGCATGGAAACTGGAAATATAAGTATTTAAGATTATTCTTAAACAAAAAAAATATAGAATATTTTAGCAGACGTCGTTATTTTTAAATAAATAAGGTTTCTTCGACTATAAGTAAAATATCCACTCTCTATAAAGTAATATTAGCTAAAATAGGCTCTGATGAGTGTCAAAATGACGGCTCTGATTATATCTAAAATGTATTCGTGTTTGATTTCCAGTATTTTGAAACACATAGTTTAAGTTATATTCAAGTTCTCTTTTAGTACTATCGAATAAATAATTTAGATACGTTAAATGTGAAGACACATATATTTGTAGAATTTATCTGCCAGTTTTATTGCCTCTAAATAATTTCTTTTAATGCTTCAGCATGTAATGTTTTGAATTCAAATGTTATCCACGTTGGAAACCATTTGGACCGTTGTTTAAATTCATTCACCTACGGTCATGGACGACGTGTCACGCATTCTACCGCTGCTCTTGTGTTTGTTTACAGTAAACAAAAGACTCTTCAGACGAGGGTGGACACGTCATACGACTGTGTGAATAAATGCCTATTTTTATTAGCCCCTTTTATTTCAGAGTGTATTGGAAGAATAACAGCGAACATGTTTTATTACCATTTTGAATTATAGATTACGTACGTTACGGTTTATTTGAAATTTCAGATCTTTGTAGACATTGTGGGTGAAAAATGAAAGAATGTAGAATGTACCCAAAAATATCTAGTAAAATATCGTGTTTTAATTGTGGACACAGGATCATTTCATTTTTATGATTCAAAATTGAAATACAACACGGATTCTAAGCAAATGTTGCGGAACAACATTTTTGATGTTTGAAATATCTTAAAGTCTTGTGAGGAAGCGGTTCTAATCAATGTCAGAAATAGAGCATCACGGTTGGTGGTCATTGGTGAAGTCTCTTCCAAATTTTGGGGTTTACTGACACTCCTTGATTCTTACGCAATAAACGTTTGTTTGATAAGACAACTTTCTTTGATTATAGATCATAGTATTCGTAGACAATCATTTATATTTTAACTTTCGTAATATTTTTAAAGAATAACTAGTGAGAACCCGTCAGAATATGACGGTGTGATCTAAGATAAATGTAAAATACTGTGCCCAGACTAATGTTCACAATATGTTGCATTGTTTGAATCTTCAGGGTATAACAAAGATATTCTGTGATGTGGAGTTCACAAAATGTTGAACACGTATGGCCCATGACCAGGTGGCAATGCAATATCGGCACCAAATTACACAAAAGAAAGATCACTATTATACTGACGGATAATATTTCTTAAGTTTTTTGATGTGTCATAATCTCCTATAAACAACTGTTTGATTTCTTCTGGCATATTGCTCGAAGGTAAACTTATTTTCCCATGTAAGCAACACACAGTAAACTCGTTTACAGAATTTCTCTGACATGGGAAGTACAAAGTAGAACAAAACTGACATTTCATAGACAATAACCCAACAGAAAACGAAATGACCTCACTATCACGACACATACGCTGACTTTCTCTTTCCCTGCTCCCAGTCAATTTAGTGCGTTTGAGTCTTTTGGGGCGCGTGGGCAACGATTCGGAATTCGACATAACCTGTAACCAACTTCACTACAACCGCACAAAACCCACTGTCCGAATGTTCTCTACAAAATACACTACAAAAGCCAATATGTATATGCAAACTGTCATCTTTACAATGCAATTATTACACTGAAACAAAACCCTGACTAATTGTGAACAAATCTCAAGAATCAAAACAAAAACATCAAGCAGCGCCACCATGAAGCGGCGGGTATGCACATCTATAGACTCATATATATCAATTTTCAAACAGCCACCCTTTGGAAGAAAACAATTGACTATTGATAAGCGTACTATTAAAGAATTATTTTATTAATTAATTTACACCGTAAATGTTGGTGAATCAACACAAACAATATCTGATAACACATCTAGGGATCACATTCTTTCATTTAAAGGAAAAAATACTACAATCGGTTCAGTAGAAGCTCTAAACGAAGCCATGGCAGAATACCTTATTTTTTTAAATATATAGATAATTCGTTCTGGTTGGGTTGGAACTTTATAGCAGGAGCAATAACGTCCAGGATTTGTATGTTGCAAGACTTTAAGGTAGAAGCAGTAGTACACTAAAATGAAAAATTATTTACATAAAACATTTATGTAAGTTGTAAGAATCCATACAGTTTTGTAATAACCATTAGAATTGTAATGAACGACGTGAGGCAACAGTATTAAGTTATTTCCCCAAGCGATGAAGCACACACACGTTTGTAGCTTCCTGACCCTTTGATCTAAATTAATTTTTTTTGGGGAAAATGAAAACGTGAATATTATTGTCTTTTCATATTATTATGAACCTAGAAAATAATCCCATCTATAGATCGATCAATTACATTTGAAATAAACAGTGCCTTGGAAGAGGAAGGAGAAAGCAGGAAAGGTAGAAATAGGACACCTGACCTCCATTTAGCCCAAAGCAACATCTGATGCCGTAGTACGTCAACTAGAAAAACGCTACTATAAAGTGGAGGATAAAATATTACATCATGTAAACATTTATTCACTTGCAATATATTTTCCAAAACAATATATTAGTCGCTAATTTAGAAAGAAGTGATTCGCTTTTAATTCTCTTAAAGCAATTTTTTACAAACATTTCACTGATTGAAAATTGAAAAACACATACACTATTTCTTTGGAATTATAATGAAACAAAGATGAAAATGGAAACTGCAAACTCGCCTTGTTCACCACAAATTCCATACGTATCGACCGGAATTTAAATCCTGGAATCCACTGTGGAAGCGCTGTCTCAATAGTAAGAGGCTGTCTTCCTGACCTTATAGACCCAGGGTTCGAATCCCCGGTGTAGGCTGTGATTCTCATCCGTTGATTTCCATTAAGAGCGGTTCTCAGGTCGACTCAGCCTCCTTTGCAAGAAAGTACCAGGATCTTTCCTGCGGGTAAAGGCGGCCGGACCGGAGCGTTGTGCTCGCCGCACAATCCCTTCCTTGTGCCGACGGCGACGAATAAGTGGAGCGCTAGCTTGGACCACACCGACCTGTGTGCAAGTGCACAGAGATTCCTTTAACCTATCCATGGTGGAGAGCTAGCTCGATGACATTGTCTATAAAGGTCATCCCTCGTATGCCTTGATGTACATTTGAACGATACTCTTCAATCCGGGAGCGGTGACTCAGTGCGTCGACTGATGTCACTGCAGGGCCTCTGACCGGGAGGATAAGTTCGAGTCCCTACGGCGGCAAGATTTTTCACACTATCTTTTCAGCTAGGTTGAGTTCAGTCGCTGTCTGGAGGAACATTCTAGTGGTGCTGTAGTGGTAGTTCCTGCTCTGATCGGTAGTTTTCAGTGGTTTCTCCGATCAACACCAGGCGAATGCCGGAGCAGTACCCTAACAAACGAACCACGGACCGCGCACGATCATTCCTTTCTCACGCCTTGCACACACACTTACACTTACACTAACATGCACTACACTACCGCATATTCTGGGAGACCTGTCGGGAGCTTAGAGCTCGTCCCGGCTGAGGCGGTGCTCCGCCAGTGGGAGAGTCCTGGTTAGGGGGAAACCCTACTAGCCGACGGTAGGTCGGCGCCGGATCTCACCATCCAGCGGTGGGAGATCATCGCCATCTCCCGAGAAAAAAAACATGTTGAACACTTATGGGACTAATGTTCTCTGTAATTGACGAGCCTGGAATCACTAACGATCTATCAATCAATCGATACTCTTCAATTCGTTTTTGTCACAGAACTCGTAGTCATCCGCCCAGGGCTGCCTCAACCGCGTGCGCTGAACGAGAGCTACAGTTACGGCAGAGGCACGGGGAGCGTGCCGCAGTCGGGGGCGGCGGCCGCTTGGGATGAAGATAGCTCGCGAAGGAGTAGCGGGTGGGAAGGTGGGAGGGAGGGAGAGAGGGCGGGTGGAGCCGGGACCCTCTGCGGGACGTCGTCAACGAAGCAATAAAAGCTCCCTTCAGACCTTGTGGAAATTAAACCGGCCGTTTCACTCGGCCAATATAAAAATAATGGCCCGATGAGTTTTTTACGCGCAGACTGCTTGGCGGGCCGCGATGGGTGGGTGGATTGACGGTGGGCACCTGAGGAAGTTTGGCTGGCCGCGCTCAGCGCTCGATGAAGCCTCGAGGTGGTGACCCGTGAGTTTCTGCCGATTGGGGAGGAAAGGTTTACAAGAGAAGAGAAAGAATTTGATAAAGGAATTATTCGTATTTTAAAGTTGCTTTCTTTAAAACTGAATATCTGCAGATAATGAATCGACTCTGTTGGCTTAGAGATAACCGTTTCCGCTGCACTTCTAGTTTTGACGGTGTTGGATTTTCGACCCTAGGTGTATAGCTAGGTCAAAATCAAACACTGTCTGGAGAAGAAATCTAGCGAACTGCTGCTGTGGTCGGTAATGATTTCTTTGACCAAGCGAACGAAGGAGACGCATCCTAACGAAAGGACCAGTTTGACCAGGACCACTAAATCTAAATTGTGAATATTAAATTAAATACTACATGGTTTATTTACAGTTTTGAATGTTATATTGGGGTATTCGAATTCGAGATTTCTTTTAGAACTTGATTATATTCAAATTCAAAGAATGTCAAAAACTGTTAATTAGTATGGTTAAGCCTGCAGTTTTTGAGAGAGGAGACGAGAATGTGAGAGAAGAGACAAGAAAGCTTCTTTATTGAATTTAATATGCTTTATGTGTGATATTACCATTTGTGGTAGTGGACGATAGTGATAAAAAATGACGCTTATATTTAGAAAACGATAAATAATACAGTTAAAGATCTCCAGAATATGAAGTGATGGAAAGTTTAATTCTCCAAGTTTCCACTTTCTCCTGCTCAGTAAGGAAATTTGTTTTTCTTAAATTAGAGTAATATGATGGTAATATGTAATAGTAATAACATGGCGATTATAAAATAAAGTGCCTGTATTTCTTAACACTACGTATTAAATTGTAAATTCACATTCAAATTAATTTCAGTTCTTTTAAATAACTTATCTGCAATTCACATTGTAGATAATTTAATGTTTCTAGAGATCCTCAAGAAGATCATCTAAATGATACTGCACACTGTATAATTATATTGTCATATTACACTGTCCTGCAATCGGCGAATGATGTCAAACTATAGGAGACCTTCTAGATCATGAAGGAATTTGATTCAGACAAAAAAAAATGCATGTTTTTCTCGGAGACTGAAAATGTTGGGCCTCTCTCCAACGCGCCGGCGAAAACTTGGCTGTATCCCCTGAAACTCGTGCCTTCATCCGGCAATAGTCTGGGGCTGACACAGGGGAATGCACGACCCGGGAGCGGTCCGCTCCCGCGCCTACTGAATTTTTACCTCGGTGGCGTGGTGCGGAGAGGAAATTTTTCGTGGCTCAGGGGTGCACAAGTACACGAACCGTTTGCTACGTGGCAAGGAAATGCGAGGTGATGATGTTGGATGAAAGTAGTACTGAATGAGTAGGCTATAAAAAGCGTACGAGTGGAGTCTTGTAAATAAGTAATTCGGCATCATGGTAACCCTGTCTAGTCTGAACTCTTGGAAATAATGACTAGAATTTGGAAAGAAATGTTCCTAAGGTTTAAAATGGATTTAAAAAGTGATAATGCAACGAAAGTGATAATAAGTATTTTATTTATTTATTTATTCTACTTTATTTTATTTCACCTTAGCATTCATTCATATCAATTTGAAAATTAACTTTATTATTTTACCAATATTGCATTAATCTTTGTTAAAGTTATTTCACTTTGTAAATTTGTTATTTATTGTCCCTTCATAATTATATAATTTATTTTGGTAATGTATAATTCTCTTTTATTCAATTGTTCACAAATTCTATTTGTTCACTAACATTCATATATTATATTTTCAAATACACGAATTGTAATTTAGATATTTTTTAGCACTGAAGATGGCCGCAATTCATCCGAAAGCGTTTTAGAGTGAAATAAACGTATATGACAAAACAACGCCTCATAATTCCTGTTATAACGATAAGAAAATCTCATTAACATCCCTAACTTTCATTGTTAGGACTGATATTTTTAAGCATCATTATAAAACATATTGTTAAAGTCATTATAGATGTACTAGCGACATTATTTTTTTAATGAAACATAGCTATTGCATTCTGTACAGTAAAGTTTGAAAATTCAAATATATGCGTAGAAGTTTTCAGAGTTGCATCCTTTAAATAGCCAAAAATCATAAGCTTTCGTGGAAATATCATGCAAAAAGTGTTCACTTACAGAATGCAATATTGGTATTGAATTTATTATCTAGAGTCCGAAAACATGGGTTATAGTTCTTCTATAATTAATGTGTACGTGTTTACAAAATAAGTTGCTGGATACTGTGATCTTTTAATGTGTGTTTTCTATGCTGGTGCTGTTAGATGAAAGGAAGCACACCTGAAACTTGATGGAGGCAAATAGTCAAAAGGGATAAATAACTCAATTTGATTTACAAGAGTCGAAAATTCAATATTCGAACGTGAAATTTAGTAATGGTAGATGACATGAGCCATCTGATAATAATAACATAGAAAGGCGAATCCATGATTAATTATGCAAATTTCGATGCTACGTTGCACTGTTGAATGCAATAAGATACTTATTTTACAATCGAGGACGGTGAACCGTTTTGTTCTCCCAAAATGTCTATAACCTTGACTTCCATAGCCCCTAAAGCAATTTTGTTGATTTTAAATCTTCTTTTTAAAACTTCTACTATAAATGAATTACCCTTTTCCAGTCATTTACTGCTATAGTCATAAATCTTTATACTTATGACGTAGAGAACCTGACGATGTAAGAAAAGATTATGATGTATTTGCCTAGATAGAAGTACTATATTTCACTGAAAAATTATAAATTATGTTAGCGTAAACAAAGTAATCAGCGAAACCATTAGGAGAGCATAATTTAATGATAACAGTGTGTGCCATCCTCAAAGCAAATTGTTCTTCGCGACACTTGAAATTCTTCATATTTTATTGTTGATTTCTGTAAGATTCATGATTGCTTCCTATCTATATACGTGTATATAAATTATCTTATCTGCCAGTTTATATAATGTTTCTTGAATAATTTTTCTGACTCTTTATCATTTATCGTGATTATTACAATTTTCTGTGTTGAACTATATCTGATATATTTAGTTTTACTTACATTAAGTCGCATGATATTATTTTATGTGGCCATTTTGTTTTGCAGATAAATCGCGCGGTTACGATATCAGAGCAGTTACAAAACCTTTTTATTTTTAATTTTTGTTTGCTATAACGAAGCAGCCAATCAAATAATTGACAATATCTCCTAATAAAAGTAGTTATATATACTTTCATGGGCTTTTTAATATTGTATTGTTTGTTTTCGTTGCTATATATACTGCATATATGAAGCCTTCGTAGTAATGTTGGAGTCCTGACAATGTTTGTTCATCCCTTTTGTTTCTGTGCGCAGGCCCTTTGAGGCCTCGCCCTTTTCAGCCTCCGCCGCGGTAGAATTGGCAAGAATAAAGGAAGGGCAATTTCTTGTAATAAATGAAACTCGCTGGCATTTTTATTCTGGTCGTTGGAATTCGAGGCATGCGCATTATTCTGCATCAGAATACCCTGAATTGGATTATTGCTTATTCAGCGGTGCTCTCATCCTGTTGTTAGCTAATGGTTTTTACGTTCATTTTTGAAGCGGCTGTGTGGATGAGTAACGATACGCAGGGGTGACGAATGGCAGGTGTCACCTAAGGTAATTTATGAACACAGTCTCTTCTTTGAAGAGCATTAACATATCGAAAAAAACTTGTATCCACCACTGTAATGGTTTCGAAAATCCACAAAACTTAATATCTCATCTGTTTTATTGGAATTTTATTCCTTTATTTGTTTATTTGATATGTTATCAGCTTTCATTTCAGAATTAATGACTAAAGCAGTAAATGACCGGGAAATAGTTGTGTTGTTTATGATACGAGTGGTAAAAGTGACATTTTATTTTGCGAGAAGAAAAGGCTACGTCACAAGGCTAATAGACAGAGTGGCGAGATCCTACGAGCAAAGTAACGTTTACCACGTGTGTCATGTACTATTTTTTAGACACCCCTACTGACTTTCATATTATTTTCCCCAAGTGTACAAATCACTTAATGGTAAGTTAAGGCCAGTAGACGCTGATGCGATAAGACCCAATTATTTTGTTTTCCTTGTTGCATTCGCAGATTTATCTGAACATTTGAGCATCATCCCACTTTTAGTACTAGTGGAAAAAATGAAACTTGTAGCAAGCTGCACATGCTCTGAAAGAACCACTTTTACTAAATTACTTTTTGCAGACTCGTTGTATAGAAAAATAATTTATTTATAGATGAACTTTTAGAAAGAATATTTAAAATCTATAAAAAGTGCGTATAGTCTATGGAAGTCAAGTTTACAGACAGGTTGACGGAGACCAAAACTGTTCACTGTCCCCGATTATAACAATACGCATCTTGTTTGCAATCTATTCCATCAGATGTTTATTTTAAATTTTCTCTGCTGTGTGATTTGTTTTGGCATTACTCTGTATTCATGTTACATTCATGAAATTGGTTAATTGTCTTGAAATGTACTACAGCTTATGAATGGTTCCTGTAATTGCAACGTTTGACAGTGATAATGAGGACATATGTTTCTCTTCCGAAATTACTGAATAGCATTTGAAACTTCTTGATCATTCAGAAATTTATTTGAATCCACAGTTAGAAAGGTACTTTTAATTACTTTGTTGAGAATTATTTAGAGTTCTAAGCACGTTTACGTACGTACTTTTAATTGAATTTCCATGTACACACGAATATGACGAAAAGCTTATTTAACATTACCCAAGTGTTTGTGTTTTATATTCAAAATTAAATATTGCATTCACTTTCCAGAGCATGTCTGCTGAAATTCGTGCATTAGGCAAATCCACTAACATGTTTAGATATTTGACTTCTTATTGGTTTTATTTCGTTTATAGACACTTGAGTGTATGAACTTTCTAGGATTCGAAGTTTTACATCGGGACAAACGTGACGCGACGTCTACAGAGTTCTCTGAAACAATCCATCTTCTGAAAGAGAGGAAGCGCCCCTCGCAGGCTGCCTTCTGATGAGAATCCACGCGCGGGCGCAGCGACCTGCGAGCACAATGGAGACTTTTAGCCGCATAACAAAGGTCTTTGAAGTCCTCCTCCTCATTCTCCCTTTGTACGCCACCTTGCCCTCCTTCGCCTGCCCTGGGTGACGCGCACTGACAACAGACCTCTTCAAACGGAACACCTGGACTCGTGCAAGCCCTCCAGTCCGCCTAATCTACCCGTTGACGAACGTTAACCTCTTTCTCGCTGGAGCTTAGGTGGCTCAGGGCATCAATTGATGTCTCTGCAGTGCCTCTGACCGGGAGTTCTATCGGGTTCTCTAGGGTTCGAGTCCGGAGGTAGCAGGATTTTCCATCCTAGGTCGGATTAAGGCGCTGTCTGGAGGAAAATTCTAGCGGCCGGCTGCTCTGATAGGTAGTTTTCTGTGATTTCTCCGATCAACACCATGCGAATGCCGGAGCAGTACCCTACGAGACACGCACCACACGCGATCTTTTCTTACTCTTCCTAGTCCTATCCTCACCACTTGCTTACACCCACGTACTCTTACATGCACTACACTACCACCCATGCCAGGAGTCCAGTCGGAAGCTTAGAGCTTGTTCCGGCTGGGGCGGTGCGCCCTTGGTGGGAGATATATCTGGGGGGAGAACTCCGCAAGCCGTCGGCGCCTGATATTGCTATCTACCTCCCGCAATAATAACGTAGGCTTATGGGATTAAGGGGTCTTATGGAACTAACGACCTTGGAAGTCGACGCGCCCGAAATCACTCATCAATCAATTTTTCGCCAGAACATAATATTCAGGAACTTTCGGAAACGAAACTGGTTGCCAGTAAGCAATATGATATTTAAGTTCGTTTTTTAGTAGGTACTCATCTTATGCTAGCCGGGAAATGAAACAGGATAACGAAATTCGACCATGAAACAAAAGAAATGATTTTGTGTATTTTAGCTTTCTTGAGGATTAGTCCCTTCTGTAATCGACCGATGAAGTGCCATAAAACTGACTCCTGATTTTACGATCTGATCTTTGCACTAAATGACGCTATTTTAACTGTGCCAACGCAGGATCGTAAAAAGCAGAAGATCGCGTTCCTCTTCATAAAAGAATGCGCAGATCGGAACGAAAAGCCGATTCTTTTAAAAAGTACACGGAATAAAATCCATTGTCAGACACAAAAAACGCTCAGTCGGCATTCAGCTTCAAAATTCTTCCTCTACGCGCATCTGAAAGCGCGCGGATCCATTGAAGGTGGTCGGCTGGTATGGCGCGTTCCGCACACGACGAGATGGAGCCGCCGCCACGTCAACGGTGACGCATCGACGGGTATTGAAGGCCGGATCCAACCAAGAGTTCTGTCCGTCACGGCGATTGGCGCTCGTGGCGCATGAACGCATCCACACAGGCCAATCAAACGCATCGAACGTGCGGAAGTCGGCCTCACCTGCCCCACCCTTTGGTCCGGCGCACCCTCCCTTCCCCTCCCCTCCCCTCTCCACCTTCCGCTCCGCCGCGAGGGATGCTCCGGACCATTGAATTACCCCCCGGGCGCCGGCGAATCAGATCTATCTTCCGCGCATTTCTACGCCAGCAAATTGAATTTGCATCGAAAATGGGTTTTGCAATTTCATCATTGTTGGTCGACGACAGCGTAATAGAGTTGCTTACCGCAAACGTGTGTAATTCCCTGGCAAAAGATAGTACGAATGACGGGTCGGCGGCGGCGGCGGAAATGACGGAGGCGGCGAGGGCGGCGGAGACGACAGGTATCGGGCGACGCCATGACGAGGAGGAGGAGGAGGGGGCGGCTCTGCTGCGGAAATGGAGTCGGTGCCCGTGAAGGGGGCTGGCCGGCGAAAGCGAAGTTCAACGGCGCCGCGTCAAAATGGCTCGCAGATGACAACACAGAAGCAACCGTGTTAGTGGGACAGTCGGTGGCGATAGTAAGTTAAACAGAAATGCGATTTTGGGGGCTAACAAGTTTGGGACAGGTTAATCTGAAAGTTTTCTCAGAAAATGATTCTATAAGAAAAACGCTGTATGTATAATGTTGGACAAACAAGTATGAATCATTGATATTAATGATTTTCGTTCAACCAATAAAAATGGCTGGTATGACGTCACTCATGACCTTTGGTATTGACGGAGGTAGCATAGGTCTATCCAGTAAGCATTTATTTCATACTAATATATTGTTATTCGATTGCGTTTCATATCGACATAGAAAAGCTAATTTAATTTTATCATTTGACTTGCTACACTAAACACATTTATCACGTCGCCATGTTGCATTAGCGCGAAACAATTTATAGTATCATAGGGATGTTTTATGAGGCATTTGTATAAATTGTATGTCCTGTCGAATGTTGCATATAAATCACTCCGATATAGCCCACGGACTTCTGTGCGTTCGGAGAAGGCCAAGACACGCGTAGCACCGAACGGTGTAATGGGGCCTGGAAGGCGTGAGCCTGAAAGGCAAAGGACAAATTGGAAGAGAAGTCGGAGGCTTATTGATGGAGAGGCTGAAATGGTGTCGGCCGGTGATATATGCGGTCACCGTGATAGCATAGTGGAAGTGGTACAGGGTGTGACGGTGGCGGTTGGAGAGAGACGATGGGGGCTGGTAGCGACGGCCCTGGCCAGCACAGGCAGTAACTTAGGTAGGGCAGCAAAGGCAGTACCTTAGGTGCACTGAGAAAAATGTCCGCAGCCAACAGATTTCTCTGTACTGCAAATTAGGCTGTTAGTGAAAAACACAAATCTGTTTGTTGCAGCAACATGGACGTTTATTCCATGACTGCAAAACTCGATTCACTTATAGTGGAATCAGTTCAATCTTTTCTTTTTTCCACATTCAAACACGTTCATTCCAAATAACTTGACGTTTTTTAAGTTATATATTACTTTTTCTGCAGTTTTGATTATACTATTTGTGCAATAGAGAAGTGGAAAGAGAACGGAAGTTCAAATGTTGTGAAGTGAAGTGCATTGGAGTGCAGTGTAACTAAAAAGTCATGTATTTATTCGTTTAAAATATCTGTGTAGGATAGCCATAAAATGTAGAGTTGATGCTATTCTCATTATTGCCGTTTTTGTAATCATTAATATTATTATTATCTTAAAATAATTTAAAATTACAGTGTATTAATATTTCTAATTGTTATATGTAAGTTGTTTTAGTGTTCTGCCACCAGGTTGCATAAACCTACCTGCAGAACTAATAAATATCTTTGCATATTTGTTGCTAGGGGGTGACGTGGAGATTGTGGAGCAAAGGGGTGCTAGGCGTCGTGAGTGGGGGGCGGGCAAGATGACGTAGCGTCAGTGTCGTGGCGGTAGGGCTGCGGCAGCAGTGACGCTAGTGTGGCGAGGCTGCTGCTGCGGCGGTGGCGGTGGCGGCGGTGGCGTCTGCGGTGCTGCCGGGGGCGGGGGAGCGGGCGGCGCCGCTTTGAGAGGCGGCGGCGGCGGCGGCCTCTCGTGCGGGCTGCCTGCCTGCCCGCCCGCCCCCTGCCGCCCGGGCGGGGAATCCCCCCAAGGCGCACGTGGCTGCGAAGGATGGCGCCGCGGAGGCTTCGGGGAATTCACGGCCCTCCAGAGGCACCTGCGCCGCCCGCGCCGGCGGAAGCCCGGGCTTCGATGCCTCTTCGTTACCCGTTTACGGCGAGAATACTAAAGCGAATCTAGCGCTAAATCGGTTACGGAGAACATCATCCACATTAGAGATGAGTGTGCGGCGGGGAAATAATTTGAGGGAGATGGGGAGGGGGAGCGTAATTGAGGAGGCAAGTTGCCAAAGCTCCTTGAGGAGGCATTGGGTTAGCGAAGTTCACCTGGGGGCTTGAACGTGAGGTCGTGCGTCTATCGAGATCACTTAGCCGCTTTTAACTTTATGATCTGATGAATGCGCGATAAAATACCTTTTCGCAGTACCCTGAGGTTAAAGTGATAGACCCGTAACCATGCACATTGTGTATTTATGACCTGAATGATCGTTACTCTCCCAACAACTTCGATTTTACTTTGAAGTATAGTTTTGATAAGGAAAGTATGTATATTGAACGTGTTTTATATCTCCTTTGATGATGAAATATCTAACAATGAAATGTATTTCTCGTATATCACATATAGAAATTACACAAGTTGAAACAAGTTGAATGACAGATTTTCTTTTTAGAAAGACCCGAAAGATTGCGTAGCAACTAAACTGCTAGGTAGCAGTTTATTTTACTCCCGACGTCATATCAAATAAATAAACAAAACATGAATGTCCACAGAATGTTTGTTACATTAACTTTTTCTACGAGAAAATATCAAAGAATTTTTTGTTCAGAGAGGAATTAAGTATTAAAATCAAATGAGAACTCATCAATACTAGAAAAATTCATCATCGATGATACGTTTCTAAAAATTACTTGTGGTTCTACGCTTCAATGATGTTCCCACAATATAACTTTTGGTTATTTCCATTTTGTAATTAAAACTGTACATCTCAATGTTTTGTATGATAAAATGATGTAATCTCATTTATTAACATTTATTACTTTTGTCGTTCACTTTACACATTTCTCCCATTTTGCATGCATGTGATTCATTGTAACTTCTTTGTAACATCTTAATGTTCATTTCTAGATATTAAATTTCCCTTGAGACTTGCCTTGTGTGTCTACATCCCTACTCTTTTTTCAGTTTGCTATGGATATTTCATATTCTAAACATACTATTTTTTATATTTGTTAAACGTTCTGTTGAGACGTTCATTTCCAGTTTTCATAATTGTAGTGAATGGAAAATGAAACTTAGATTGTATTTTTCAATTCGATTGCCAATAGAATATAATCGTACTCTTGTAAGTAAAATGAGTGAAATTGTTCTTTGACTCACTGGATTCATCAGTAATTCTGAATGTAATTTGTGTATGCCTCCGAATGAATTGATTTTATAAACTTTTGATTTCTTAAATTAAATTAAAACATTATCACAACTATTAAGGTAACGTGGTGTCCATGTGGGAAGACGTTATCCAGCCATCGATCCAAAAATTGGTGCTTGGTTGACTTATTGGCAAAACATGTGATAAATTGCAAAATAATCAGTTAATTAAAATATTACGGAGTATAGGAGTATGTAGTAAAGATATAGCATAATTAAGAACTTGTATTGGAATTTGAAAGCCATATTGCGGATGGGAGAATGTAACGATTCCACAGAATGTTCGTAACACTGAATTTTACTATGTGAGGAAAACTTCAAGAATTTTTTGTGTAGAGAGGAATTAGGTATTAAAATCAAAAGAGAATTAATCAATAATATTCGGTATACCAATGATAGTTCCGTTGTATTATGATCTTCCAGAAATATACGTTTTGTAAATAATGAAAAATTATATTAAATTAAAGGAAATTATATTAAAAGAAACTAAATTCGCGTTTTCAATCCCACAATCCCAAAGAGATGAAGAGGTGCAAGTTTATCTCTGGAAGGTCAACTGATAGAAAGAGGGTGTGGTTTTAAATATCTTGGTAGGTATTTTACTGAAAATTTGGATGCAAGTTCCGAAATTTAATGTACAATGAGGCAAATGTACAAATGAGGCAAATGTTGGAGTGTTGCAAAGAGTGGGTACTATTCGAGAGCTATAGATTAACAGTAAACTCAGGAAATTTAGTTATTGTTGGTATATTATGCGAATACACAAATACTACTGACTGCAACTAGGAAGAAAACGGTCTTCGTGGTTGAACACACAAATTAAAAGTGCCGAGAAACTGTTTCGAATCGCGAAGAATAGAAAAGTGTTCGCAAATGTTTACCAACGTGAGAGGAATCTGATGAGGCACAACAAGGGAATGGGAAGAGAATATTTCCCAGCAATTTAAGACCATTAATAAAATGTGTGGATTTGTTTATTTCAATCCCTTTTACCAATTTATAAAAATAATTTTCTCTTTACTACTAATTACCTTACGTTACAAAGGAATATACACAACAACAAACATCATTGAGACAAATATTATACATTTATCCATTTATCCAAATTGTCCTATATGTTTCTACGAAAGTGTTATGATAAAATTTGTGTTTTGCCTCTCCCATTTAAAATGTACATTTACTTTCCAAGTCTTTAAATATTTTCAAAAATTTTTTGGATTATCTTGTAATATGTGAATAATGATGAGCGTACGTAATCATGTCAAAAAGTCTTTTGTGAATACTCTTATTACGGTCATCAAAATAACTAATATTTAATTATGCATGTTTACTTGTTAGACATAAATTTTCTTTTGCTTCTGTTCAATGTTTTCTGAAATAAGCAAAACTTATTTTCGTTCCTCTGTGAACCTTTTCGCCTGGATTCCTAATTGGTTGCTAATTTATGATCCCTGAGAGAAGAGCCGAGGAAACCCTTGGGGAAAATTACCTTTTTACTGCTTTATTTTCCCGCTTTTTTGTTTCCGTCGACTGAAGAACTTGAGTAGTTCCTCGCGCACAATTTTTTCTAACTCTCAACTCTCCCCGAAGAAGAGTGAGGAATTCTCTGTTGAGTTTTCTCTGTTTGGGTGATTTAGGGGGAAGAGAGGTCTTGAGTTTATTTTTGTATGATAATGAATTTTATCTCGGAGAGGGACAACCTGTCATGTTGGTGCCAACACACAAAAACTTTGAGTTGCAATATCTTCTCTTGTGTTAGAACTGTAATTTAGTTCGTACTTTCGTTTATTACACCGAGTTCCCAAGTAGTACAAAAGAAGTCATAATGTGCTCTGGTACAAATTTGTGAACATATGTTGTATAAAAGATTTTTTATGCTGTATTTTGCCCGATTCAGTTTACACAACATTTCTGTTCGTTGCATATGATAATACTGCTAAGATCAGACAATGTAAGACCTCCTTTTTACATCGTAAGAAGATGCGTTTGACTGTGTTGAAACATAGTTTTGAGGAAATAAATTATGCAAAATTTCTACCAATGTACTACAAGTTTACTTTTATATCTAAGTAAAATTTGGGAAACATTTCTTGATTCTTAGTAATATGCTTTTTATACCGATAGTTATTCCTAACAAATCATCCATAAGGTCATTCGTTGATTTGCCAGTGCAGAGACAATAGCTATTTGGATCGAAGTGCAGTAAATCTCTGAATAGAGTGATAGTATAGAGAATGTAGACTGATTCGTGTAACAAGAAACTCTGAAGCTTGAATAGTTACGATTCTCCTTAATTTCTGGTATAAGGGAAGTAGGTTGACTTATTTATAAATGTATTTCATTTTCTCTTCACTTGCAGAACGTTTTACGTCGTTGAATATGCATAAAGAAACACAATCATGGAAAGAGGGTATTTCACTGAAAGTGGATTTTTAACTTTAAATGTTCATTTTGAAAGTCAGTTTAGAATTTCCAATATCTCCGACATCTTAATTATTAGCGGTAAAGGTACCGTGAATTGCGAGAAACGATAAAGATTTGGTAAAAGGTCTACTCCGCGGAAAAAGACTTAATTAGAGCACACAGATTGAAAACAAAAATATAATTTCCGAAACAAATGTTTTAAACGTTTAAAATGTTTCAATACAGTAACCGAAATGTGATGATAAATATTTAGTCCATCAATATGAAGGTATTCATGAAGTAAGTAAACTGAACTAAAAATCAGACCGAAGCGCACGTTCTGCAATTGGTTATCTCGTTAGTAAATAAAACAAAATCGACCAATCAGAACAGAAGCAACGCGAGGTCAAAAGGGGCAAAGCATTCCGGAACAGAGTTGGGAAGAGGCAGTGCCCGCGTGACGTCAAGGCGGATCATGAAACACAGCAAAAAGCACACGCTCCCGTTGGCACTACATCCAAGAGCCGTTGGCAAAAACACCTGCCAACTGGGCCTCCCCCGCCAAAGCAGAGCTGGCGCGACGCCGAACTGACATCCGCCGCCACCCGCACTCCACCCCCGCCCTCGTCCACGCCCTCGCGTTTGGCCTTCCCGTCCTCGTCCTTCATCGCATTGCCGGCCCGTTGCCGCGCCCCTAGCCCCGCCTGCCCTGATTCCATCCGCGCTCTCTCCACGTTAACGCCCTCAGTAACGCCCTTGCCAACGCCTCTACCAATGCTGTCGCCAACGACCTCACCGAAGTCTTTGCGTTGTTCTCTCTCTTACGACCGGTCCGTTGGTTGGTATCGTTCTCTGTCGCCCTGACCATCGACCTCTATTTCACTCTCCTCTGTTCGTCGCCCTTATACTCTTCAACGCCCTCTCTGTTCGTCGCATTTGCGCTTTCCATCGCTCTTTCTGTCGCTCTCCTCTGTTCATCGCCCTTACACTCTCCATCACCCTCTCTATCACTTCTCTCTGTTCGTCGCCCTGACACTCTCCATTGCCCTCTCTGTCACTCTTCTCTGTCTATCGCCATACTCTCCGTCGTCCTCTCTGACATTCTTTATCTCTTTACCGCCCTTACACTTTCAATCACTCTCACCCTCGTCCTCTCCGTCTCACTCGCCCTTTCCGATGCCCTCACACCCTGTGTTCGTCATCCTTACACTCTCCATCGTCCTAACCCTCGCCCTCTCCCTCTCTCTCATTCCGTCATCCTACGTCCGTTCTGTCGTTCTCCTTCTATCCGTTGCCATCACCTTCTCATCCTCCCGCCCATTCCGTTGACCTCGCCCTCTGTGGCGCTCTCGCTGTCTCCGTCACCCTGGCGCTTGTCCTCTCCAGCGCCATCGCCCTCGCCCTTTCGGTCTCGCTCTCATCCTGAAGGCCACCCGATCCGCGTTGCCGCCCCGCATGCGCATTTTCCTCCACATTGGCACTCGGCCGTTTCCTACGCTCCTGCCCTCATCGCTGCTCGCCCGCAGAACCGGCCCTTCTAATTTCACCCCGCGTTGCAGCCTCCAGAATTTTTTTCCAATCAATGTTTGCGTCGATTTTCTCGCAAATCATGTGCTTTTTGCGAATTGAGATCTTGGTTGTTTTTCCGTAGTTAAAATGTATAATAAACAGAATGATGAAGTTAGGTTAAATTCATTCATATGTGGCATTATTATTCTATTCTAGTTTTGGAATTGAGAAAAATCTAATATATTGAACAATATTGTTTTAATAAATTATCGTTTTTAACTCAAAATGTTCTTTTATCGAAAAAAACTGAAAAAAGTCTACATAAGTGAACTGCAGCATTGAATCGCGTATTTATATTAAGAAGCAGAATATTTTTAATGTAGGTTGCACATCAAAATCTCATATTTTGTGTATTGATTTGTTAATAACAAATGACAGTAAAGTAAACACACAGAAGTTAACTCACAGAAAAATTTCGCATTTTGGGAAGCTCGCCAAGACAAAAAACGTATACTTACTCGAGTAAACTTATACAGAATATCCTACCAATGAACACTAACGAAAATATGTAGACGTAATAATGAATTTTAGTTTTCACTCTGGGATAGCGAAATACATTTTTTCGATAAAGGTTTCAGCTTAACTCAGCCTAAGTATTGATTTTTTTCCGGTTTCAGTTCGCCGTCCATTTCCGGTTCGTTGCGCGGAGCGCGGCTGCGCCGAAAGAACCGATTTCCGTGTTAACGCGCGCATCGATTTCCAAAAGCCCATCGGAAGGGCGCGCGCGGCCCGGGAGGCATGTTGCGTGCAATCTTGAGTGCATAAATACTTCGGGACCCGAAACTACCCCGAAATTTGTAGAGGCCATCGAGAAGCTGATATCGGCTTAGGCGCGCGTTTGTCGCGGCCCCGTGGGCCCGCCGACGCAGCCGCTCGCCCGGGAGCAGATGCGGCTCGGAACGGTGCTGCCAACCTCGAAACAGCGCAGCGCTGCAAAACCGATCCGGCCTCGGTGGTCGCAGCCTGTATTCCCAGCGGCTGGATGCTCAGTTTTTTTCGTAATACGAGAGACGCTTTGACAATTTGGTTGCAAGTCTGAAGTTACAAGCTTTGAGGCCATTCTGGTGCTATGAATTGAAAATGCAGTCCTTTTTGTGATATTACAGAAGAAGAAAAAGTAAATGTACATTGCGAAACAAATGCGACGAAGGAAGATGCCTTATGTTTATTTTCAGTGACAAACATCTGAAATATTTGGATTCTTAAATATCCCAAATTCTCAAAGATTCAGTTACTAAAAACTTGCACTTGCTGTTTACTTTGAAAAATGTAATTTGAAGCAAAGGAACATAATGTAAATTACGTTGAAGTCGACTTGTTAAGCTAACACTTCACGCGCAAGAATTAGTTTTAAACTAAAATGGCTTAAGGAAATCGCCAAACCCTTATTAATTTTCTTTTTAAGTTTACACTACCATTTTAGTTTTAGCGTAGTAATGTAAGTCAGAACATGTATAATTTTTCCTTGGCAAAGGAGAGTTAATGTGCATAAGTGCATGAGAAATGGTACTAACTCTTGACAATCGCTTCAAATACAAATTCTAAAAAAACATTTGCACTTGTTAGGGGTCAAGGCGTACAGTTCAAAGCATCCTCGATGATCCTAGATTATATATTAGGCATCCCACCAATTTTTTGCAAGTTATTTTTTAATATTATAAACTAGTGAAAATAGTAAATGTATTCGAAATACGACGCACCTTGTGTTAATGTAATGTACAGCACAGAACGGGAAATATTATTATTACTTCTTTAAAATGTAAAGAAATTAGATCTGTCCGATTGTCTTTTCTTCTCATTTATTTACTGTAGAAATGTATCATAACGTATTCGTTAAAATTTCATAAATAGAAAATGACGAGACACTTGGGATTATTTTTATTCATATCAGACCTCAAAAAACTTCACTGATAAAGTTAGAAACAACCTTACAAAATTAATAACAATCGTCGTAAGTGACTCAAAGGTATACTGATGTTCATAATCTGTCGTATTGTTTTGAAATAATTTGCGAAGAATCGAAAAAGTGTCGTCGGCATTCTGAATCGAAAGAAAAAAAATCTTTGTATAGACACCGAGGGCCGGATGAAATCGATCGGTCGGCATTGTTCTCTGGGGCGCTGATGGAGGCTGAGACAGGCGATGCAGGCGGCGCGGCGTGACACGGCACAGCACGATGAGCGCGAGGGGTTCTAAGAAACGGATCTCCTCTGCTCTGCCGTGCTCTCCGCGCCGCCCCGCGCCGCGCCTCGCCGGCTCAGTCAGCCTCCTCCCGCGGGAAGCCCGGCGCGCCGCGCCGGGGCCAGCTCGCAGCCGAAGCGAAGGGATGCGAGCAAACGAGGCCGGCGAGGACGGGAATGAGCGGAAGAAACGGTAGGGCGTGCTGGGGTGAGGCTCACGCCTCGCGGGGACACGCGAGGACGCACGGCGGGAAAGAGGCCGAGGAAACTGGGGGGGGGTGTAAAGGGAAAAGGGAAAGCGTGTAGGAGGTAAATACATGAGCGGTGCGGGGCGTGGTTGGGGGGCTCTGGGAGGGGGCGGGGGCGCATGGCGGGGGAACGGGGCGGTGTGGGGCGGGGGCGCGTGGCGGTGCGTCGACGAGTGTGAGGGAGTGGAAACGGAACGGGCCCGCTCGTTGGCGGTCGGAGGCGGGCAGGTGCGATGCGGGTGTGCCCAGCACGGGGAGCGCGACGAGGGGGCGGGGCGGCCGCCGCCGCCGCCGCCGCAGCCTAACGAGGCGCGCTGATACGGGACAGATTGGCAGCCCTCTCCAGCAGCCAATATCCGGCGCCTCGGCGTGCCCTTCTTGAGGGCCCGCGCCGCCCTACCCACTTCCCTCATCCTCGCCAGCCGCACACTCGTCCTCAGCCTCGCCGTCGTCCTCGCTGCCCTCCAGGTTAGGGGGAAACCCCGCAAGCCGGCGGCAGGTCGGCGCCGGATCTCGCCATCCAGCGGGGGAAGATCACAGCCATCTCCCGAGAAAAACATGCACTTCACTTACGGTACTAATAACCTAAGCTTTTGACGCCCCCGGAATCACTAACAACCAACCAACCATCCAGCGAGGACAGCTTCTTGCGACCGTTGGTTGGCACCCGTGCGTGTCCGCCCCCTCTTCCCTTTCCACCCGCATGCTGTTGACAGTTCTGCGATGTATGGTCTTCAGTGGTAGACGTCCCCACTATTCTGACATGCAGGTTGTGAAATGACGGCCTTTGCTACTGTTCTGCTATTAACTGTACTCAGGTGCGGTCATGTCCGCTGTCACGCGTCCATTGGGCCTGCCACGGGGAAGACACGGAAGAGTCGGAAAGTCGAAACGTTGTGTCTGAAAAGAGACTAACTATCCGTTCGTTTCTCCTGGTATGTTTAACTTGTGGACTTTTCTGACTTTCCAACAAATAGGGACATCAAATATTAATTTACTTCCTTCGTTAAAACTGAAAATTTGAAAATCTATTATGTCATTTCCTTTTCGTTTACTGTTAAGTCAACGATCTTCATTAGATTATTAATACCTGAAAGAAATCGGAAGCGTTGAGGTAATCCAAGATGATGGGCAAAAGAAAGGAAAAGCCTGGGAGGTATTATGAGCAAGGAATGCAAGAAAAGTTTCACTAAACATTTCAAAGATTATTAATGTAAATACAAGTTCTAGAGGGTTGTTCTGCGAGATTTGCTCAGTTCAAAGAGTTAAAAGGCTGTTCTTATATTCGATGTTACACTATCATTCCATTATGAAGATTAGGATTTTTTAAAAGAGAACGAAACGATGTATTATCAACGGCGGCCGGCTTAGGGTGCTCAGAGCATCGATTGAGGTCACTGTAGCGCAGCTGTCCGGGAGCTCCTATGATTCAAGTCATAGGAGGTTCAGTGACAGGATTTAGTTAGATAGCTAGAACTAATTCAGCCGCTGTCCGGAGGAGAATTCTAGGGGCCGGCTGCATTGATCGGTTGTCTTCCGTGATTTCTTCGTTCAATACCACGCGAATGCTGGAGCAATACCCTAACAAACAGTCCGCGGATCTGTCATTTCTTCTTCCTCGTCCAGTTTCCACCCGTTACACACCTACACTTACTACACGAGTACCATGTCAGAAAGCCATTCGGATGCTTAGAGGTGGACTGTGTCTAGCTGGCAGGAGGTACCTTGTAGGGTAAAACCCGCAAGGCTAAGTGTAAGTTGGCGCCGGATCATGCCATCCGGCCAGGGAAGATCACTGCCTCCTCCAGCGATAATATTATGCACTAAACTTACGGGAATAACACTCTAAGAACGTTGTAGAAGAGTAAAACCTCGTATGGAATTTTTCTTTGAAAAAATAGTGGCTGTTTTTAACAAAATGTCGTTAAAGCTTTACTATAAATGGAAAATTTGAAGCTCTTCCTCAAAGAAAACGTTTGTGTTTTCGAAAATCTTCATTGAAAGTCATTACAAGTACTTCCACTCACAAATGCAACAATCTATACCAAATGCTGGAAAGTGAATATTAATGGCGTGAGAGATATTAAAAAAAAATACATTTGCGTAATTTTTTAAAAAACATCAACATAGGAATACAGCAATATTACCTGTATTTCGTCTTAAACAGTGCATTTAGCACTATCCGTACAAAAAGTTTAATGAAAGAATTGGGAGCCGTATTTTTAGAAATTTGGCGTTTAAGCGTCTCTGAAAATGCGGAAATCATTTCACACAAAATTTTGGGTTTTCGAGAAACTTGAGAAGACATCACTTTAAGCATATGTGCTTACAAACGCAATAATGTAAACAAATCGCCGCAAGTATAAATATTAACGGAGGGAGAAGCAAATAAAAAAATTGGGGAATATTTTGAGAAAACAAAACAAAAACGATTAGATCAAAACGATCTTAATGTCATTCTATACAGTACATTGAGCAATATATCTACCATAAAATTAAAGAACAAATTTAGAGCGGTTTTTGAGAAATTCTTACTTTTTTATTTTTTATAATGCATAGATTTCACGCAAAATTGCCCGAATACTACAAAATATTCAATAAACGTACATCATCTTAATGAAAGAACTAATAATGAAGCACAATTATTACTTGAAGGAAAAATCTTTATCTTCAATTTTGTAGTTGTAGGAAGATGCCGAAAAAATGTCAAACTTTTGCACATTTCGAAAATTAAGAGTGACTAGAAATTTGGGAGAGAAAAGGGAAAGGAAGAAAAATTAGAAGCATATTTGAAGCATTTTGGAAGAAAAATTTGGAGGCATTTAGAGAAAGTTTTGAAAATGTCCCGGTGGATTCATGTAGTGTACCCCCAAAATTTAATGAATGTTTTTCAAAATCGCTGAACTTTCAGTGAGGTCAGTTCGACGGGGTTTAATCAGTTTGTAAAAAATCGTATGCATAGTTTAGGCGCTGGTGTTGTCCACGGACACAGGTGTTGTGCACAGGTATTGCATAATTACATATATTGTGCGCTTACTCAAAGATTTGTAATAGTACAAGTCACATATCAGTATTGGTTGTAAAAAGGTATATTAATAACTTCCATCCAACTACATTTTATTTTATTAACTTATTCATTTGTTTTAACTGAGTCTCTATTATCCACATAGTGTTTCGCTATTTAGCCAATCAACTGCGTACGTTACATTTCAATAATACATCACATAACAACATCTAATGTACGATTTCTCGTCGAAGAATTTTCATTTTTTTTCCTAAAAACTGTCCCTGGGAGTATTTCGTGGAAACTGTCACGGGGATTAATTTTGAGAAGAATAACGCGTCTCTCGTCACCTTTTGTGGAAGGACCACCTTATGTGCTTAACCTCTCATCGCACTACCCTCGTCTGTTCTTCAGTCGCGCGTTCCCTCTCGCTGGCTCTTGTGCTCTCGGTGGCCGCCGCGACGCCCTCGCCAATCGCCGCCGCTTCCACCTCCAACTCCTCCACTATCTCCATGTTAACTTCCGCCTCTTCCGCTGCCACCGCCGCCTCCGCGTCCGTCGCCGCCGCCCCCAAGACTCAGCCGCTCGTGTCGCCCGTCCACCACTGTCCGCTACTGCATTCTCCATTGTTGTTTCCCCTACCACCATGTTTTGCCCGGATTCCGCCGTCACTACCATCCTCCTGCCTTTAATTTCCCCAACCTTTGCCTCCAACCACCACACCTTCGCCAATATAATTTCTGACACCACCATCGTCGGTACCATCCTTCTGCTCTTAATTTCCCCAACTTTTCCCTCTGCTACTTTCTCGTCTCAGCCGATGTCCCCAACCGCATCTCTATTCCTGTAGCCATCCCACCATTGCCTCCATCCCAGCATCCGACCATAACATCAACCCACCATCGCCCACACAACCCCGTCCCCGTCTCCAACCACCCACCTCCTCGAACAAAAGTTGTCTCCACCATCGCCGCTTCCCCCTTGCCCCTGCTTCCGATGCCACCACCGTGGCCGATCGTCGCCCAGAGCGCACGCGAGGGCTCTCCCGGGCCCTCCGGCCGCGTCGAGCACTCGCCCCCCTCCCCGTGACTTCCACCGCTCCTCGCCGACCCCATCGCTCTTGTGGGATCTACGGTGATCCATGTCGTCTCTCTTCCCTAGCCTGCTCTTGCCATGTCATGTTCGTTTCGGTGAGGTACTTACTTCGCCTATTCTCCCTTTCGGAGATTATCGGTGGAGTTTTGAACCATCCTCATTCTCTCCTTTCTTCGTTTTTAATTAGATCCGGTTCCTCAGTATCTCGTCAACCTTTTATTTCCATTCCCAGTTGTCACTCCCTCGCCTTTCACACTTTTAATTATCTATTTAACTTTATTAGGTCTTTGCCTCAGTCTTCATACGTTCATTATTGCCCTCCCTGATTATTCTTACCATTTAAGTACATTGACTCGTGTGACCATTGTTCCTGTATTCATCTTCCTGTTGATTCCTGATTTGACATTTCCTCTCTCTCTCTCTCTCTCTCTCTCTCTCTCTCTCTCTCTCTCTCTGTCTCTCTCTCGCTCTCTCTTTCTCTCTCTCTTTCTCTCACACACACTGTTTCTCTCAATCGACAGAGAGACATCTCTCTCTCCGTCTTCTTATTTGAATCCCTCCGCGGAATTTCTTTTGCATTCGGGTTATGTTTGCTCTCTTTCACATGTTGCCTTCCTTGCCCATCCTGCTGCCACACACTGCATAGCGCTCTTCTGTGTCCTCGTGCGCTGATCGCATCGCCCGCGGAGACAAACAGCTCCCCCCCTCTTCCACGATAAGGCCCCACGGCAGCACTCGAGGCCCGCGCGACTCTCAGCCTCGTGTCGCGCGCCATCCCCCTCCCCACTCTCCTCACCCTACCCTGCTTTGCCCCGCCTCTTCCTTGCTTGTCCCTCACACTCACGTCCCGCCCTCCTTTCCACCCTTTCCCGCAGCGCCACTGCTCGCCCTGCCATGCTCTGCCCCGTTCTTCCTCTGTGTTTGCCCTTCACTGATGTCGCGCTTTGAGCTTTTTCTTCCGCGCCCAGCTTCGTCTTCCCAACCCTGTTCTGCTCTTCCCCTCTCGGTTCTGCCCTTAATCGCTTAGGTCCGCTTTTTTCCGCTCTGCTCTGTCCTCCCCCACTCTGTTCTCCCCTTCCCCGCTCAGCGTCGCCCTTGCCCGCTCTGCTTAGTCCTTCCTCACTCTGTTCCGCCCTTCCCTGCTCAGCTTCACCCTTTCCCGCTCTGCTCTGCCCTTTCCCAATCTGTCTGCTCTTCCCCGCTCAGCTCCCCCTTACCCGTTCTGTTCTGCTCTTCCCCACTCTGACCCGCGCTTCCCTGATGTGACTCGCCCTTCCCTGTACTGTGCCGTCAAGCTCCGCTTCAACCCACCCGATTTTGCTGTCCTGCACTTCCACGATCTGTCCCAGTCTTCCTCGTTCTGTCCCGCCCTAATCCTGGCTCTGTCCAGCATGTCTCATTCTTCTGCATGTCCGTTTAAACCATCTACCCAACTCGAGCGCGTCCATTCTCTCCCATTGCTGCCCGCTGCACACGCCCTGGGCCGCCCATCTCCGTCCCTCTCTCTCCCGCCCTGCTCCGCGCGTCACCCGGCCACGCCGTGTCGCGCCACCACGCGCCACGAAGCGTCGCTGTTGCGATAACGTGTCACCACGGCCGATAGAATTACTCGCAGTCTCTCCCTGATCCGCGGGGCTCGTTAAATCTCTTCCTCGCTCGTTCATTATTCACGAACTAATTTGAGAAGCTCGATCAAAACAGCTTCTTTTCTTAAACGCGGGCGGCAGAGAACTCGCGCGCGGGCGGGCGGGTGGGCGCTCGGTAGTTCAGTGAAGAGCGAGGAATATAAGAGGGCTTCATTGAAAATTCCATTCGCTCTTGGCCCTTCGCGGAACGAACCGGGTGAACAGCCCGGCTGAAACCATTGAAAAGCCGCAATCTCGTTCCCCGGGAGGCGTTTAACTGATGTAGGCACCGGGAGAGGTGGCTCAGTGCATCAACTGATCGTCACTGCAGTGCCTCTGACCGGGAGGTCCTAGGTTTGAGCCCCGTCGGTGGAAGGTTTTTGACACTCGCTTGTCAGCTAGGTCGAACTCAGTCGCTGTTTGGAGGAGAATTCTAGCGGCCGACTGCTCTGATCGCTAGTTTTCCGTGGTTTCTCCGATCACTACCAAGCGAATGCCGCAGTAGTACCCTAAGAAACGGACCACGGACTACGCGTGATCTTTCCTTCCTCTTCCTTGTCTATTCTAACCCCTTACTTATACAACCTTACTCTAACATGCACTACATCACCACACATGCTGGAAGATCGGTCGAGAACATAGAGCTTGTCCCGTCTGTGGAAGTGCCCCGCTGGTGGGACATACGTGGTTGATTGAAACCCCGCTAGCCGACGTTAGGTCGGCACAGGATCTTGCCATCCAGCGGAAGAAGATCACATCCACCTCCAAGGGAATAATAACATGCAGTACACTTATGGGACTAATGACTGTAGTTAACAACCAACCAACCTAATGTAGGCAGCGGGTGCAGTGTCAGTCCCGTCTCCTCCGGTGGTTTGGTGGTTAATGACGTCGTGACTTAGAGATTGCGCCTTCGATACGGATCGAGGGTGATGGATTTGAAGTTTTTCGATTTCGCGCGATTTCTTCTCCATTCTCCGACTTTGCCAGGAGGTGTGTTTCTCGTTCACCAAGCGGTTCTGTGTTGAGGAAAAGTTCTCTTTTCATTTACGTCGAGACGTAAGCTGCTTTCCTCGCGGAGGTGTGGTGTTTGGTGCAAGTGGAGTCGCGATGTTTAATCCTGGAAGGAAATGTGGGTTCATTGTGCTCTGTTGTATGAAGCGCTTTTCGGGAAAGCAGGTGAATTCTGTGTTTCCGGGGAAAATGTGTGGGCAATCCTCTTTCCTCACAGGTGTAAAGGATCATGCTTTTCTGACGGATGGTTTGTTCTCCGAAAAACTATGAACGTAGAAGTAAGTCGGATGAAGAATAACGCTACAAAATCTTTAAACTAATGTCTTTAATATATTAAACGCTAATGTTTTAATTATGCGTATTTCGAATAAAACTGTAGTAATTAATAGAATAGAAGGATATGTTTCTTTTAGTATCAGTCACAGTGATTTTTCATTATTCTTCGAATACAACTTTCTTAAGAGACGAATCTACAAATATGTTTCTTTCGAACTGTTATGTAAAAAGTGTGATGTTCATGAAAATTAAGCCAACTTAATTTTTCGTGCAAGGAAAGAACTTCTCTTCATTAACATTACGAAAATAACGCCCGAACCCTTTTTTAATAAATATTCAGAGCTGACATCCCAGTTGACATGTTTAATATCGAACAAATATTTAGCGACCTTAGGATATTGTAACGACTTCTATCTTCTGCATTAATATCACGCATAACTAGGTTATTTCGATCCTTACTGAAATCTGAGCGGAGATATAAACCACTGTCACTCCGTGTAAATGAGGCAATCTGGAGGCAATCTCCCATTGAAGACGTCTCGAGATGTAGCGGGAGAGTCGGCTCAATAATTCACAGAAAACTCATTTCGGAAACCGGGCACCAAATTGGCGCGCCTAAGGAAACTCGATGCTCCCTCGTCTCAACTCCCAGAGAGAAGCGCTGTGATATGGCGCTTGTGCCGAGGCACGTCATTTTGCATTGTGAGCAATTTGGGTGTATTTTATTCGATACTTCGCTGCATGTTCTGAAAATGTTTTTTGCATTGCATTAACCTCACCATGAGTACGACACTGCTTTAGCCACATGCTCTCTTAAGTCATATTGGTCACTGCTCGTACTTGAAATCAAGAACCAGGTGGATCAAACATGTGATTATCTTGCTCAGTTCTTCTTTTTCGACAGAAAATGTCAAATGGATTCATTGAATATCGTCTGTATGGATGTTTTAAGGATGAATTTCAATACATTTTGCTGCTATAAATGGCATTTGCTACCTTCACTACAAATCCGAAACTCTGTAAATGTTCTTGACATCTAACTAACGTACCCACCTGAGAACTCTCGCTCGTAGAAACGTGACCCTGCTTTCCTCCATTCCACATCCGTATGAGGATCAGGATCCGTAGGATACTATAAAATTTCACTTCTAGATTATGCTCATGATTGACCACCCTTACCGCGAAATGAGGGTTCTCAGAAAAGCCAAACCTCCAAAAGGTAATAAAAGGCTCCAAAAATATTCTTTTGATAAATCACGGCTTGAAAAACATTCCTTGAGAAGCCTCGAACATTACGTTTTTATAACCCTAGGAGCACCATTTTTCAGCCATGTGAAATCGTTGTCAAGAAACGCTTTGTGTTACAGATTGCTTTTGCGCCTGCGTGGTATACATGCGTTTCTTAAACAAATTACTAATATTTATAAAGAGAAAATCTTCGTAATATTTTTTTTCTGTTTTGACATCTCATTTGCTAAAACCGTAAGTTTAAACACCGGAGAAGGGATCTGTACTGAAGAAAAAAAATGTAAAGGCGGCAGGGAATATTGTCAAATTGAGGCCACAGTCTTCAGGTCATGGTCTGAAGCTTTAAACATTTAGTGTTTTATTTTATTCTTATCGTTATATTAATAATTTCCAATTCGGCAGAAATTCTAAGAAAACTATGCAGCCTCCGGTCATGTGAAAGAGGTCACTGGTTTGTTGGATACCCATGAGTTTGGAAAAATACAAAAACAATGAGAAGGCACTTGACGCCGCGTCGAGGGCAGTGCTACTTACGAAGATACTGGTGTCATGTTCGTTGAAATCCCCGATTTTTTGAAAATTACCAAAGTGCAGTTTTTTTTGTCGTGTCTTCCTACTACTATAATACTGAAGACGGATTTTTTCTTAATGGAATCTGTTCCGTAAACACGAATCTTTAAATACATTTTTGTTCAACTTTTCAAAAAAATTAGTTGTTTTCGTGTAATTTGGCACGAAATATAGGCAATAGAAATATAACATTTTTTCTCAAAAAGATGCTAAAAATTTCTTCTTTATTTTTGCCCCAATGATAGAAGGGATTCTTAAAAGAATGGCGTGGGTCTCATTTTCGTTAAACTCTGAATTTTCGAAAATTGCAAATTTAGAAATAATGCGAGAAAGTATGTGATGTTGAGCACCACTATTTTCTTTAATTTTTTTATTTATTGCCGTTTTATACGAGTGTATTTATTTGTGGTTCTGGAGCAGTGTGCTCGCTGCATTTTGGAAAATCATTGCACTTGGTTTTTTTCAGTAGCATTTTAGCTGCGGCAGGCGACTAGTTACATGTATTGTCACATCTCTTCCACGAAAATACAGATCGGGAGCGGTGGCTTAGTGCAACTGACATCACTGCAGTGCCTCTGACCTCGAGGTCCTAAGTTCGAGTCCCGACGGCGGCCGGATTTTCTACAGTAGCTTGTCAGGTAGGTCGAATTAAGTCGCTGTCAGGAGGAGAATTCTAGCGATCGCCTACTCTGATCGGTAGTTTTCCGTGGTTTCTCCAATCAACATCAAGCGAATGCCGGAGCAGTTCCCAAACAAACGGGCCATGGACCGCGATCTTTCCTTCATCTTCCTTGTTCTATTCTCATCCCTTACACACACACTTACACTATCATGCATTACACTACCACACATGCTGAAAGATCGGTCAGGGACTTTGAGCTTGTCCTGGCTGGGGCGGAGACCCGCTGGTGGGAGATACCTGTTTAGAGAAAACCCCGCTAGTCGACGGTAGGTCGGCGCCGGATCTCGCCATTTAGATCACCGCCACCGCCCGATGAAAAAAAAATGCACTACACTTAGGGGACTAATAACCTCACAGCCCGGAATCACTAACAATCAATCAAACGAACATACAGCAGTCATCCGACAAAGCTCACCTCTCCAATTCGCGTTCCCTTCCCGGCGAGCGGCGCGGCGTGGGCGAGGGGAAATAGATCCGGCGCGTAATCGCGGGCCGAGAGTTCCGCGCGCCCACGTCCACCCACGGGACGTGTGTTTGCGCAGGTGTCGCCCGACGGGCGGCCAAGAGCATGCCCTCAAATTGGGGCCGCGGGAACGAAAATAAACGCGACCGAGAAGGAAAGTGCAGGACACGGCGACGGCGACTGCGCGGAGGGGGCTCGGATGTCGAGGCGAAGTTTCTACGAGTTCCACGATTCACATGGGGCTCCTCGCAGGCCGGTAGGGAGTTGAAACTCGTGGCCCCCTACCATTGAGAAGGGTTGGAAGGAAAAGTGCTAAGTCACTCAACGTAAAAGAGTGTGATGGGTGAATAGTGTTAAAGCTGCAGATATTGCAGGACGTTCACTTTTGTGTCAACGGAACGACCAATTACGGACATTTTTTTTCTTTGTGAGGTTTGTTAAAGAACTTTGATGCGGATCTAGATGTCACATATTTATAAGATGCTCACCAGTATCATCCTGCAACATATGAACATATATCATATGTTGCACGACAAAATATGTCTAAAGACGGGCAAATTTCCCGTTCAACGGAAACTCTCACTTTGGATTTTGGGTATATCTCCCAGGATATGTTTGATGTACTAAACGGTACTCTTATTTTGAACACTTCTCTAAATCGGCTGGTTTCCGAGAACTAAACATGTTCCACTCAAGGTATCTTACTAAATCTTGGTTCATGGTTAAATTTCAATATAAATTTTAGAAAAAAGATTGAGATCCACATCGTTCTGTACATTCTGTACGACATCGTAATGTATCTTCCAGTAATCAAATTCAAGAATGTTCTTCGTTTTGTACACCGCTTTTGAGTCCACTGAGTTTGATACTCAAATGATCGTGTTTTAACTGGTTTTTTTTCAATCTCATCACTAAAATAGCTTCCTGTAAGATCTTTAGGAAACAAAATATCTTGATAATATATATAGATATCTTACGACAGTTACGAAACAGAATATTTTGATAGTACTCACATGCGTGTTGATAGCTAATGAATAGACACGATCTTTTGACAAAAATCGTATTCAATTACAATTCCTTATTAATTTTAACGTACGAGGGTCGGTCAGAAAGTAATGCTCCACATTTTCCCCTGCATGCTATAATAAAAGTAGACTGTTGTAGTTGTTAACCCTTCAATGTTTCACATTTCCAGCTTAGTGTACGAAGTTTCAAATCTCTCTAACAGATAGCAGTTCCTTAACCAACTGTTAAAATGGTGGCTGTAGACGTCGAACGTTACAAACAGCGAGCTGTGATTGAATTCCTCGTTCCGGACAAGGAAACAGTTGTGAACATCCACAAACGCTTGTTTGAAGTGTATGGCACCTATACTGTCGCTAGGAGTACCGTTGGACGTTTGAGTAAACGAGTCAGAGCTTGGAAAGTGAAGAAGACGATCTCCATGATTTGCCACGCACCGAGCATCCCGCCACAGCGACGAGTCTCGACATGCTGATTACAATCTTGTTGGAATATTGATGGTATCATTCATGTTGAAGTTATGCCTAAAGGCAGTACCATCAATTCAAATTCTTACAACATTCTGAATACCGAAAAGAAGCATTTCCCACAAGATCAATCTCTAAAGAGTTGTGCACAAAGAGTTGCTCTGGCACGGTAACGCACGCCCACACACGTGTCGCAACAAGAGGAGCACCGGCAAAAAATGGACTGTGATTCTACATCAACTAGACAGTTCATATTTACCCCCCTCCGATTTCCATCCCTTTGAGTCACTGAAAAACGCTATTCGCGGAGGAAAATTGATGACCCGAAGTGAAGGAAGGGCAACCCCGTCACGAACGACTTGGTACCGGCCAGGTGTGCAGGCCCTTGTTTCACGCTGGTCAAGGCTGTACTAGTCGAGGGAAATTATGTGGACAAATGCAGCTACTAGAATAACCATGTTTTTATATGTGTGCAAATTTTAAGTTCTTCTAATAAATATTTCTAGAGAAGAAACTGAGGGGCATTACTTTCTGATCGGCCCTCGTATCTCTTTCGCTTAAAAATGTCCAGTTTTTATCGAAAATCTTAATAGATGAGAGGAGTGCAAATCTCCGTTAATTGATCCAAAATTATGTTCCCGAATGGGAGTTGTTGGCACAACGAGGGAGAGGACTGATTCCAGAATTTAAACACATTGAATAATGGCTCCCAAATGCAGTCTTAAAAACACATACAACAGAGCAATGCAGATCAATATACTAACCACAACGGCGTGTTAACAAAAGCTTCTGAAACAAACGTAATAATTATGAATAGTAATATCTGTGAATTTAAATATGACGGGATCGTGGTAACATACTCGTAGTGTTAGCTCATTTTTGTGTACTTTTGTCACCCACAAAAAAGTTTTGAAAATCCATTTGTCTCAGTTTATGTTCGTTTTGGATAAACTGCGAATCTGTTTAATTACTATTAATCTACAAAATAAAACTCATTGTAGTGATCAGAAATAAAAGCATAGTTTTCAAAACAGGTTTTAACACAGATTACGATTTTGCATTCAGATTGTCGCCATCACTCACCATTTTTCTACAATAGCGAACTCATTTATTACACTAAAATCTGTCAATTTCATTTCTTTATAATGGAAATGTTAGTAAAGCTTCCTCTGAAATGTGATGAACTCTCACGTCTTTTATGAACTGCTTCATGATCTCTCTATAACACCTAGCAGAAATATGCTATCATGGAGTCATTCCAGAAACCTTGGTAGCATTGCTTCTTCGTTCTGCATAATTTTAGAAGCAAAACATGCATAATTTTGAATAAAACGACGTTTTATTCGAAATGTTTTTTATGGAAACGCTTGATGGAATTTCGACGACGTTTTCATGAAAACGCTCTCCTTGTTCATCACTCACGTCACCGAGGGTATTAGAGAAGAAATCTAAAAGGGAGTGTAGATAGTGTATCTTAAGTGACATTCTACAGTTCACTTTTTGAAATGTACATATGCCTCGTGATTCCATTAATAAAAACTGAAGATTTTTTCTCACTCGAAAATGTTCACACACCCACTGAAAACTTGCCCAGACATCTTGTTCTTCTGTAGTCATCGTATCAAGGTAATCATCATCTTTTAAAATACGTCGGATTTGAGAAGATTATCTCCTTCATTTTTGATGAGTTGACTTTTGGAAATTTTTCACAGAGATACAGGAATGCTCGATTGTCTCCCTTACCCATTGTCTTCTCCAACCAATTAATCCAAACTTTATATGAAGAGGAGGAAGAAACATCACGTTGAGATCAACGAGAGGAACATTGAGAATTCTGGGTTTTCCAGGCTCTTAAGAAACGCTTTTTTTCTGCCTCTTCTTTATCAGTTTTGAGATACGCTAGTCAAAACAAGAGCTCATTTCATCCTCAACCACAGCAGCAGTTCCTGATGGAACGGCTTTGCCGTTGGAGATTTACAAAGCCATCGTGCGAAAAAGCGTCCCGTCTCAGAAAACATTTGTTAGAGAAAATCTGAGTGCATGTTTATAATCAGGCGTGGCAGTAAGTAAATCTCACATACTTTATTTTCTGATGATTTTTCATTGTTGACTAGGAAAATTCTTATTTTGCGATAATTCGCACATTCGCAATATTAAACCATCTTATTACAAAAGTGATACATGGTAGAGAAATTGTAAATACATACTTAGTATCAGAATCGTGGTACATAGCAAATCACATAGTTTTATTTGTGATGATTTTTCATTGTTGACCTGTGTTATTGAATTAGCTGGTAGGAATTTACACTATCGAAATTGGATGATACTTTTCGAAGTAGGAACAGCTTCCAAGCAAACTTCTTCTTTAAACCAAATGAAATGCACATTATCCAATAGAAGATGGCTAGGGTAGGAGAAGTATGTTTGATGAGGAATATCGGATGTGATAAACATATATCATACTGCTAGTGGGACTTTTTAAAACTAATGATATCATATACCCGAGACGTCACAAGTATGTTGTTTCACAAAATTGTTTGATTTTCTTACAAATTTATAAAGCTGTTATACAAAAAATAGTATTTGCAACTCGTTTATAATGTTCCTTTATTGCATTCGTACAAATTTGAAAATTCGCTCGTAGTGTCGCTCGTTTTCAAAACATGTACTCATGCAATAAAGTTTAACATTATAAATTAATCGTATAAACTACAATTTATACACCCGTTTGAACAGACTAGGACAATAATGTTTTTTTTTTAATATAAAATCTTGGTTTTAGACATGTGAAGTGAGAGTTATCATTATGTTGCCCCGGTCCTTTCATATTATCTCATACTAGCTGTACCCGGAAGCCGATGTGAAGGTGGTGTCGGATCTCATTATCCAGCGGGGGAGGAACAGCGTCATCTAAAGGGATATAACATTCACTACACTAAGACCTAAAGCGGTTGATGCGCCCCGCGGTAAACTCCAATCAATCTCTTACACTAGCTGTATAAAACAATCCAACTGTGATGAGCCTTCATTAAAATGACAGACATTCTACATTCTATTCGTAAGTATTCCGTCACCACGCGGCCCGAGCCCTAACGAGAGGGAAAACTTTCGCATTGGGGGTCAGAAACGTGGGACACAGCCGCGGAGTCTCGCTTTTCTAAAAGGAAGCTTCCAGAAAGATTTCGACAATTACCGTGATGGTATTCAAGGCAATAACCGATACCATGTCCGTTTTATGATTTGTATTCTCACTCGATTTGTTGCTGCTATAGCCTAAGAAGTACTTTCACTATATTACGTTCCCTAGTTCAGTTAATTATTGTTGCCCCATCTTTTGGTTTTGAAAAGTGATGTAATGATTTATCAACAAATGTTTGAAGTTTTTGAAAGTTACGGGTTTTAGACAGAAATAAAATAAACATAATTAACATGTCGATCTTCTGCTAAATAAAAAATGCTAAAACTTTTAACATGACTTTGGACAATTAAATACTACTTAAAATTCTTGGTTAAAATACTCTTAAATACTAAAGATCTGTGCTTTTCAAAAAGTTGTGGAAGACATGTGATTTCCTTGGAATATCAAAACCAGCCCTCCTTGAACATATTTAACACGCCCCAATTAAGATTCACAGTTTCAATGTCGAAACACCCTTTCATGACCAAACAAGCAATATTAATATTTCCTAGTATGCAGAATAGGATTAAAGCTGATGATAATCTGAGGGTTACTTATTGTGTTACATCTCCCTCCTTTCCCGTAATGATGTCTGCCTACGTTTATGTTTAAGTCACTTACGATACACACAGTGAGAGTATTGGTTCTTGTTTTTTCCTCAGCCTCCGATGCTTGCCGCATATTTTATTTGATTAATGGGGGATGGGTCTAGTGAAGATGGCTAGGTGGGTGGTGAAACAGCGTATGGGATCAGATGAGGGCGGAAAAATCACGCACGGCACGAAACCGGTTTTTAAGTATTGCTGTAGTATTCATCTGGAAATTATTTCTGGAAATCACAAAAACGACTCATTAGAGTGGGCCACCTTCAGCAGCTGACCTTTGGAATTCTCGCATCTTGTACGAACGTACTACTATCTCCCAGTCTACTACTGATTGATTGATTACAAAGGCACCCACACGAACACACACTCACACACCAAAATAAATTGTCAGACTCAAGGACTTGACAGATGTTTATGTATTTCGACGTGCTAAATCCGAATCTGAAGCCAGAATCGCGCTCCCACCTTCCATTTATTTTAATCGCGAAAAAACACCGTGAAACTGTAGATTGTAAATTTTATTGGGGGGTGCGATTTTTAAAAAAAATTGGAAGGTCGTAGCGTAATTCTGGCATCAGATTCGGATTTAGCGCGTCAACATACATATAGAAAAGACATGTAAAGTCTTTGGATCTGATAACTTTTTTTTGAGTGCCTATGTTATTTTGTGTTTCTGGAAGCGTCCATTGCTACGGTCGTTAGTCCCATAAGGATAGTGCATGTTTTATCCCGGGAGGTGATAATATTCCTCTCTCGATGGAACATGACATCCGACACTGAATTATTCGTTGGCTTACCAGTACGTCACCTCTTAAGCCGCGACAAAAGCTTCAAGCTTCCAACTAATCTCTCGGCATGTAAGTTTGGCACTATAGGCAGGTACATGTGTGTGCGCATGTCTGCTTAAAGGAAGTGGAGGGGACAAGGATGAAAGAAGAATGATCGTTCTTGGTCCTCTGCTCTTTTGTGGAAGTCCTGCTCATTAGCTTTATACTGATCGGAACCACGGAAAAATATAGCTGACCACTGGAATTCTCTTCCAGTCAGCGGTTGAATTCAACCAGGTCTATATATCCAGACCTCGAAAATCATTCGGGGCTCTAACCGTAGCACCTGTCGGAGACACTGCAGTGGAAACAGTTGCTGCTCTGGGCTATTTCTGTCGGCCCCGATCTACAAGCTTCAACAATGGGTTCACCACCACAAACGCTGCCGCAGTCTGTTAATCTCACTGTAGGCTTTGGACGTACTACGAAAGAGTACCGCGTGCGTCGCCTTACTCGTAATCGTGTTTGCTGTGTGGGAGAGGGAGGGGGCAGGAATCGGGGCCACGCGTCAGCTCTGCCCCGGTCCCTCGCCCGACGACCCTGCTCTCTTTTTAATTTCCCTCCGCCCCGGCGCAGCGCGGCGCGGAGCGAAGCGAACGACGGAACGGCCGGCCGGGCAATCGACCACGCCCAGAACCGCGACCACCACCACCACCACCTCCACCACCCAAACATCAGCCGACGCCACCAACATCACCGCCTCCGCCTCCAAACCCACTCCCACGGCCGCTTCTGCCACCGCTCACGCCACCGCCTCTGTCTCCGCTTCCACCTCCACTCCCGCGGCCGCCGCCTTCGCTACCGCCCACCCCACCGCCACAGCCGCCGCCCCCACCCCAGCCTACCGCCGCATGTACCACCACCACAACCACCGCCGCCGTGCCCAACCACCTCCACCACCACCACAACCACCACCACCACCACCACCACCACCACCACCACCACTAACACTCCAACAAACGACACCTCCGCCGCCGCCGCTGCCAGCACCGCCTCCGACGCCTACACCGCCACAGCCGCCACCCCCAACTCTGCCATCACCAACTCTACCACCACCACTACCTCCACCATTGCCACCAACACCAACTCCACCACCACCACTATTACCAACACCACCACCGCTGCCGCCGCTGCATGCGGGGGGCGCGTCGCTTTAATGGGGAGTTCTGAGGTACCGCGACGCGGCACGTGGCACGGCACGGCGCCGGCGCGCGGAGGCGGGGGCGGGGCGGGGGCGGGGCTCGCTGGTATTGCGTACGCGGTGTGGGCGCCCCGCCGACGCCTGTGCGGAGCGGCGAGGTGATGTGACGCTGCCGCCGCCTCCGCCGGGGCGCACTACAAGGGGATACGAGGTAAAGTGAAACACGACCGCACAGAGGCCAGGAGGCGGAAAAGATCAGAGGAATCCATGTCGATGCCCCGAATAGTGTAGAAAAACAAGGTGGCGGATTCGAGGTTGGAGGAATGGGGATGGATGTTGTTGGATATGAAACGTTCTAGCTCGAATTATTTTAGGGCTGTGAAGTTGTTTGTTTTCTGAGCAAATGAATGTGTGTGGTAAACGCCTACTTGACCTTTTCCGTTGCCGGAGATATTTCAATTAGTGGTTTCACAGAAGAGTGGCAAGTGCTAGTCGAATAAAATCGATCTCTCTTCATTCCAATTCGGAGAAATTTCGTCTAGTGGCTGACGGGAATGCGAAAACCAAGTCTTGAAATGGCAATTTTTTTAAGATGTAGTGCGCGTTGGAGAAATCACGACGTAAGGTATACGAGATCCATGTACCAACGTGGGTGTATGTGTTAGCCTAGCCAGCCCAGTGTTTCAGTGGTTTCGTTGTACAGACATTCAGTCGCAAGGCGGAATCAGAGATGGGCACTTCAGAATGTGAAATAGTCAAGATTGCATTACGTTACTAGTGCAACACACATTTGCGTGCGAAAGCTTTGGGTGAAGTAAATTAGAAAATCGGGATAATGCACGGGTATGAAGCATTTATGCTGCCCTTCACTGCATGAATGGTGAATGCAATTCATTTGAACTGACTAAATGTTTATATACACGCAATAAGTTTCATTTGGATAGCCTCCTCTTTTCCATTTTTATTCTCTATTAATATACTATTACTAGCATAGCAAAAATGCTGATAAACAAAGCCGCGTAAATAGTTTTTCAAGACGTAGCTCGGGCACAACACAAGAACAACAAATTCAATTTTTCTCATATGACACTGTAATATTAAATTTAACATTAACTCTTATAACGTACAACATTAAATATTTTAACAAAAACAGTCTACATGAATACTGCAATAACGTAGTTTAGTGTACACAATCTGTACAATAGTTATTTACATAACAAAAATATCAAAAAAGTTTCTGCTCCAAAACGCAACACGTGAATTTCAAATATTAAATGGCGGACAAACGTTTCTTTGGAGCTATGCGTTGCATGGCGTTTGGTATTTCGCAACCATTGACGTACTGTGTATTAGGATTCAGTCGGGAAGCGCAGAATAAGAATAAGCTGAATAACACAATCCAATATTTGCAGTTTTCAATTAATATCGAAACTGTTTCGATGTTTTTAACCGGATGCGGTGGCTCAGTGGATCAACTGATGTCACTGCAAATCCTCTGACCCGGAAATCATAGGTTCGAGCCCCGACAGTGACAGGATTTTCGACTCTAGCTTGTCAGCTAGGTCAAATTCAGTCTCTGTCTGAAGGAGAATTCTAGCGGCCGGCTGTTCTGATTGGTAGTTTCCCGTTGTTTCTCCGATCAACACCAGGCAAATGCCGGAGCAGCACCCTAACAGATGGGACACGGAATGCGCGCGATCTTTCTATCCTCGTCCTTGTTCTATCCTCATCCCTTACAAACGCACTTCACTACCACACATGCCGGGAACTTAGAACTCGTCCCGGCTGGGGCAGTGCCCCGTTGGTGGGAGATACCTGATTGACGGGGAAACCCAAGTAGACGAGGGTAGGTCGGCGCTGGATCGCGCCATCCGGCGGGGGAATATCATTGCCATCTCACTATGAAAAACATGCACTTTACTTACGGGACGAATGACGTCATTAGTTGACGCGCCCGGAATCACGAACATTCAATCAATCGTTTTTGAATTTTTACCGAGTTACTGGGTATCTAATAACACCACGTACACCTTTCACATGACCAGAGGTTGCATAGTTCTCTTTCAATTTCTGTGCGCATTGAAAATTAGGAACATACAGATACATTTGTTTCTGAGTAATCACACCGAAGAGAAGAGAAATTCTGTGCAATATCGCTGTCGAATTTGAAATATAAGTATTCAAATATTGCCCCCTGTTCCTGGAGAAGAGGAACTCGTGAAGGCACATGTAAGTGTAGGCGGATGCGGGAATTCTGTAGGGATGGTGATGGTGCAGCCGCGGAGTTGGGCGGTGGCATGGAGTGATGGACCATGTGCGAGAGGCAGCCACACAGTAAGGTGCGGGCTGGGAGAGGACGCGTTCTCGACGTGGATCTGGGCGGGCAGAAACCTGGCACGGTGAACGGAGCGGTGGAGAAGGCGGAGCGAGAAGGGAGGGGAGTGAGCGGAATAGGGAGAGGCAAGGAGGGGTGGGACGGGGACGGCTCGAAGCGGAGCAAAAGGGCGTGGAGCGGGGAGAAAGTTGTGGGGAGGGCTCGTAGCAGCGGGTGGAGGACGAGGAGCGGCAAGGATGTGGGGAGGGGGAGGTGGGGGGGTGTAGGGCAGGGAGGGCTCGTATTGGAAAGGTGAGGGCGCGGTGAGGGTGTGCAGAGCAGGGAGGACTCGTAGTGGAGCGGGGAGGGCTCGTAGAGGGGCAGAGAGGGGTCGTATCGGAGCGGGTAGGGCGCACAGCAGCGAGTGGAGGGGGGAAGGAAAAGGATGTGGGGACGGGAGGGTGCGGAGCGGGGAGTGCAGAGCAAGGAAGGCTCTTAGCGGAACGGGGAGGGTTCGTAGCAGCCGGTGTAGGAGGAGTGGGAATGATGTGGGGATGGGGAAGGCACGGTGGTGGTGTGTAGAGCAGGTAGGGCTCGTAGTGGAGTAGGGGCGCGGTGAGGCTATGCAGAGCAGGGTGGGCTCGTAGTGGAGCGGGGAGGGCTCATAGCGGAGCAGAGGGGTCGTATCGAAGCGGGGACGGTTCGTAGCAGCGGGTGGAGGGCGAGGAGCAGGAAGGATGTGGGGAGGGGAGGTCGCGGTGGGGGGGTGTAGAGCAGGGAGGGCTCGTAGCGGAGCGGGGAGGGCTCACAGTAACGAGTGAAGGGCGAGGAGTGGGAAGGATGTGGGGAGGGGAGGGCGCGGTGCGGGAGTGCAGAGCAGGGTGGGTTCGTAGCGGAGCGGGGAGGGCTCGTAGCAGGGCGGGAGGGTTTGTAGCGGAGCGGGGAGGGGCAGAGCAGGGAAGGAGCGCAGAGGATATGGCGCGGAGTGGGGAAGGTGCTGAGCTGGGAGGGTTCGCAGCGGATGTTGGCCGGCGCGGCGCGCGGGGAGGGGTAGCGCTGGGCGGACTCGTTCCTCGCAGCCGGTGCAGTGAACGGGCGCCACCGGCACAATGGGGGCGCGGGCTGGAAAATATTCGTACTTCGAGGGACGGCGCGGGGGCGCTGTCATATTGTAGCCGAACTCGTGCGCCCGTCGGCTGAGCAAAAACGACCGACCCTCTCCTGCTCCAATCTTGTACTACTCCTCGTTCCCGAAATTTCATTATGTTCCGAGGATGAGCGTTCGTCACACCCGGACCGTGGCATCCTTCCTAGACGGTCCCTTAAAGACGTCAGTCAGTTTTGGACGTCTAAAAGTTTTCACGAGTATTTAACACAACGTTTTCTTTACATGAAATGTCAGATTTTCGAATCATATTGGTAAACGCCGCCAGATGGCATCATTGAACAGCATACAGAGAATACACAAATAGTCACGCATATCTTAACAGTTTCTAAGGAAAGATAGCCTATTACATCCTATCATGGTATGAATCAAATGACAATGCACATTCGCTAGATTTTTCTCTACCAGGTGATACCTGAGCATTGCAAAATTAGTTATAGCTAATACGTATACGTATACTTAATTTCAGTCGTCGAAACGTCGGGATCAATAGAATGGCCTTTGCTGATACTTAGAAAAAACAAGACAGGGACAGAGTGTACTTCATGTCGCAGTTTACAGGCACTTGGAAGAACTTTGAAACGTCAAGACGACACAAAATGGATTATCAAAGAGTTCGTTGAAAATTAAAAATATACGATCAGCATTAGCATAATACACTGCGAATAATAGGTATGATGTAATAGTCGTCAATGCGCAAGGCATTGCTAATGAAGCCACAAAAGACAGTCTGAAACTGGCCCACGTCTTGAGGATAATTATCGAGTTATGCTGATTACTTATTATAAGTACAAATTGCTGAATAAATGGACCTTGAATAGTATTGCACCAAATTCGATGAAATGCAGCTAAATGAGAGTTATATCTGGATCAGATATGAAGAGACATGACTTCACGACAATGGGAAGGCCCTTGAGGCATCGACCACAGCGTACGAACTTACACAAGTGTCTGTCTTCGGCGACCCTTATGCTTTCCGAATCTCTTATCCACTGAATACCTGTGAAAACTTTTATTTAATATAGCACTCGTGATTATGTTCTTCAATGAAACGAACACCTTTGTTTCAAACACTTTCAGAACGAGAAAGACCTACGACTTAATATTCGAGTGTATTGCTGGCAAAAATATTAACTATCGACTGAGAATTTTTATAAACAAAAGTTATTGAACATCATGAAGTTACTATTCACGAAATGTTAATTACTAATTGTAAACACTTTTGTAAAGAGTTGAAGTATTAGAAATATCCGAAAGGAAAATGTGCATCTATTACATTTTTGCTGGTACTGCACTTCTCAATAATTTTCCACCTACACAGAGACGTGCAGAATCTGCAACTAAATGTGAATGAGAGGGAGATAGAGAAAGACCGAGACAGACAGAGACACAGGGATCGAGTCAAACTGAGACAGGGGCACAGAGAGAGAGAGAGAGAGAGAAAGAACGAACGAGAGAGAGAGAGGGGGGGAAGGAAGGAGAAGCAGGGAGATGAAGGGCAGAACATCTGCCGGGTTCCGCTAGTTATGCTATAAATCGGGAGTTGTCATTACGATCTATACCTGGTTTTAACGAAATAGGAAGAGTACGCTTAGAAATGCACTGCAGTACATCACTTCCGGTTATTTCTCGCCTTGAGTCCCTTGACCTGTAACTGAACAGAGGCTGCAATCGGTGATGAATTTATTTTTCTCAAGCAATAATTCAAACGCTACTCCTCTCTACTTTACTTTTCTCAACCAGCGTCTAAAATGTCAACCTGAACAAATTAGCCTATTGGTCTGCACAAAATATATATGTAAATGAAAAGGTTTAAATTCATTTAAATAAAAAGGGTAAATTAGTGTTGCTACAATTATCAGGAAGGATATTGAACATTGTTTAAAATGCATTAATAAGATCAGTCTCTTGGATTAAGCACGTAACATTTCATGCGTTCCTTCCGTATACTACTTTAAATATTTGATGCTCTCAGCAGTGCACCGTTCTCAATGCTTTAAAACTTATTTTATAAATACTATTTAATTTAAAAGAGCAATGACCACCAACAATTCTTTTTTGAAAGCAAATTCTAATAATTTCAATTCCGTTAAACATCTTTCTTTCGTGTGCAAACATTAACGGTGGGAAAACATTACAAGTTAAACGCATTATCTCCCATAATTTTTATGTTATTTACTCTGAGAATATGTAAATAAAGAATGAAAGAACTCAATATTTACGACCTTTTTTAATTAATCGATATTTTTATTATAACATTTCATTAATAAATAAATATATGAGAAAATAATCGGTTCACTGCACATGAATTGTGGAAGGAAAATAGTAATGTTTTTGAAAAATATCTTTACTTTTTTGTAAAAGTGAAGACATTTTTATTCAATTGTTAAAAAAAATGATGAATATGTTGAGAAAAAATCATGACGTAAATTAAGGACTTCTTTTATAAATACCTTAGTCAGTAAATAATATTCCTGTATTAAGAACCACAAGAGGTTTCAAATGATAAAAAAAAACATTGATAACCTTTTATAAAAATTTGGCTTAATTCGTGTAAAAACATTCGAGTTCAAATATAAAAGATTTCTATATGTTATAGTACGTTCAAAATTAAAGGGAAAAAATTAAACACTCGCGTACTTTAATAATATAATTTTACTATTTAACTTCCATCATGATTCAGCTATAGAATGTTGGAAGTTCTTGTTGTAATGCTCGCATATTCAAAATATGTAGCAAATAATACTAAAATGTATTTCAATTTATTTAGCACTTGGTAAACATTGAGTATGTAGTATATATTGATTAATACTGTTGTTTGAATTACCAACTCGCAAACCTCTATTGTCCTCGAAAAAGAACAATAAATAAAATCATTTACTTCCTTTTTTAATGTGAAATTAGAAGTGATCTCCTACCTGGATATCAAATGGTTTCGTGTATTCGAATATTTGAGTTCGGTGTTTGGAGAACATTCGGACACGCCATTCTTTTGATGCTCTTCGAATTGAAAAGGAAAATACGAGAAAGAAAATCGTTTTTGCTTCTCAGGAATGGGAAAGTCTTATAACATCACTGTTGAGGTTTCCTCTGGCGCCGATCACGAACTCTCACGCTGAAATCGTAAGCTGTTTTATTCGAACTTTAAACTTTAAGAATCTTCGAGGGGAAAGAAAGTGTTTCTTTTCTTGCCGATGTCGTTTGTTCAGCCAATACTCTTTGCTCCCGGAGCACGAGTTTCAATTTGTGAAAGACAGCTTTTATTTTACAACATACTGTAAGCTCTAGGACTAAAATAAGTTCAGTAGATTCTGTAAAAACAGAATTTTATACAAGGCGTTCTCAGAAGTTGTAATGAAGATGCAAAGTTGCATGTGGTCGAAATGTCAGAAGGAAAAAGTAGATAGAATTTTTTTGCAGCGAAAAAAAAACTACATTAAAGTGTTGTTCTAAAATGTACCAAAGAAAAATATCTCTGCTCATGACTCGAATCGCGTCTCTCTACACATGAAATAAAGTCACAAGTATCTTATTTTCCAAACATATTCCTCAGAAAGACTTTATTTTATTTTATACCTGACAAATTATCGCACACTAATTTTGATCAATATAATAAACTTATAAAATTTACATAATACCTTTACAATAAATTGGTGACATAAACAAAATATATGATGATTAATCATTACTCTCTAAAGCATACAGTACCTTTCAATTGCTTTCGAAAATTGCTTGGGTAAATATTCATCCCTTGACCGGCAGTAATTAAATTTAAACGAAGTTACGGGAAAGTACACATTGTCCGTGGCTAGCGAAACACTGTGGCGTGTGTGCACCTCTCCTCTCAAGGACCCGGCACCGGTTCATCACATCTCGGTGCCTTTCCATTTACGTGCTGCCCAGCCGCGGCCGCTGCCGCCGCACAAACCTCCCAGACGCCGACTCATCACGAGCAGGACTGCTTGCTTCCCATTACGTCCGAACACATGGCCTAATCCGCAAAAGTACACACGAGCAGTACGCTTTTCGAGATAATGGCGTGTCGCGGGAGATAATGGGGAGGTCGAGGAGGGACGAGCGGTTTCGGAGATAATTTCGCAAATGCTTCCATTTGCGCACTCACATGAGCAGGGAAAATGTTCACCTCCGTGCTGCCAAATTCCGGTCGGTTCCTATCGACTGAAATGGCTCAGGCAACATGTCAACACCGACAGCGTCCCTGTCCTGGAGAACCTAGGGTACGAGTTCCTGTGGCGAATTTCCGACACTAGCTATTCGTCGAGAGCTTGTTCGAATGCAGTCACTTTGTGAATCGACGTGGGGATGCGACCGACTGCTTTTAATGGTAGTTTTCCGCGGCTTCTCTGACCAATGTCAGGTGAAGGCCGGAGCAGTACCCTAACAATCGGGCCACGGGTCGCGCACGTTTTACCTTTCTGATTCTGTCCCGTTCTCTACCCTTACAAACACGCATACACACACACATTTACGTGCTCTAGACTGTGATACAATCCGAGAGCTTAGAACTTACCTTGACTGGAACGTGGTCTCAATATTGGAGATATCTGGAGAGGGAAATGCTCGCAAGCCGACGTATAGGTCGGCACCGGATCATGTTCCATGAGATCATGAGGAATAACATCATCACCTCCAAGGATATAACACGAACTAAACTTAGGAGACTAATCATTAAAGTAGTTGACGCAACCAGAAACAACCAACTAATCAATCAACTTGGTTGTTCCGGAGGCAGAATTCACATAGATCTTATTGCTTCTACCTTATGATAGTCGACTCGCCTTCTCTGTTAGTCATGCGGTCCATTCACAGGCGAACCAGACTTTGGAGAGCCGACCGTAAAATTGGCACCGCTGCTATCTGCTTTATTTTTTGCAGAATGGATTGACAGTTTTACAACTAGCGAGCCTCAGGCTGTGAAGTCTGGCTTGGGCCGCATCAGTGAATGAGCATATAGGGATTTGATAAAGTCATTAAAATTCATGAGAATTCCTGAACAGTTCGCATGGTACGTTGCTACTCAATGCAAAACAAAGCAGAAAATCTCATATGTAACACCCGTTACATTCCAGGAATTCCCGTTACGTTGTTGTTTCAGTTAATTATTGTTTGGCTACTTTAGTCGGCAAAGATTCCAACGTGTGCAATAATAAGATAGTTCTTTCATAATTTCAGGCGACAGTTTATGTAAACTTAGGGTGTATTACTTCACAGAGATTGTTATTTATTTATTGGAACCTCCATATATATATATATATATATATATATATATATATATATATATATATATATATAGACTACGATTCTTCGTGTCATCCCTTACTGTCACTTTTGAAGAGTATCATATATTAATTAAAATAATAATCTGTTTTACTACTTTCATGGAAAAAGGCACACTCTGCTTCTGTAATTACAGTAATGTGGCTCCAAAAATAAAGAAATGAAAATGTCTTTGAAGGTGCGCAATTGTAACATAATTTACTCGTACAATGGAAATGGATATGTCTCTGACGTTGGTGCGTTCGATATTCAGTGCATTGTGCGATCTCTTTTGGCGACAGTGATTCGAAATGACACACTTTTCTCTTTCATTTATTGTTTCAATTATACTCAGTGCCGAGAAAAGGTCTTTACACTCAGAACAACAATATGGACAAACACGACGGTGAAGTAGAGCAGCGTGCACATTCCAAGCACCGTGCGATACTTGAGAAAGAACACGTGGCAATATTGGCAGTGACACAAGCAATAATGGACGCTCTCCATTTCTAAAAAAATACATTTATTGTTCAGACATTAGTGATATTTTGTTGTTAATTTACGAGAAACGTTGAATGAAATAGTACAAAATATTTCCCGCTATGATACATTACCGTTTGAAATTTTTATGATAGATTTTTTTGCCAGGCAATTCCAATAGACTCTTACTGCAAAATAGTATACTTCGAACGTACTGTAGCATTAATGTCAGTAAGGCAGTATTATTAATTTTTTTTTCCAATACCGATATAATTCGTTCCAAAGATGAGACATTTCAGGTTAAAAATATGTATACTCATGTTTCTTTTAATATTACCTATAAATAATAATTCATCAGCCATGTCGGCCCAAGAGGCAGAGAAATCTGCAGAAAGATCTTTGATGAATTTATAATATAGTTTGAACTTTTATATCATCACCATCATACAGAGCATTGATCGGATTGACATGACAAGGCCAGGCACGGTCGTGCTGATTACAGAACTGTCATTATTCTCCAACATGTTCTATTCTTTTTTAGTTCGTTCACAATCGTCTCATATTTGTTCAAAATGCTTCACATGTGTTTCAATATATTGATCTTGAAAATTTGTTTCTATATATTGTATATTATATCAAAATATTACATTCTAACTCCATTATTATCAAAGCATGTAAGTTCGCTGTATGTTGGTCCTCTGACGCGCAATACAGATTACAGGCTGATCACTTAGGTGTCAATGACTTATGTCTTCTTATTACTCTTTCTTCAAAAGAAAACTTGCGAACATGTTCAAATATTAACTTTGTAATTCAATTTGCCTTTAAGTTGGAAGAAACGCCACATTATTATTATTATTATTATTATTATTATTATTATTATTATTATTATCATCATCATCATCATCATCATTCGTACATTCGTGTTTGATAGACTTTCACTGCAATTCGCTGCAAAATACCTCGATTTATTTTTTGTATCTGTCGTTAAAAAAGCAAGTCAGGACATTGCTTTCAACGAGTTATTACTGTATTCACAACAAGTTAGGTTTGCTACTTCAGAACAATCTTCCAATAGCAACATTTATTTCAGCAAACTATCTATGATTTGAATTTTCCTACCCAGCAAGTCGATTAATTAGCGCGGATAGTGAAGAGTTTGGCGTATTGCCACATTCCATCAGAAACACACCCGAGTTCACCCCGAATGCGTGCAACAGCAGTAGCAGCAGCCAACAGACGTAATCGAAAGAACCCAGACAGAGTGGGAACGGGTGTGTAGACAGGGGGAGGGAGTGTGGGTGGAGCGGAGGCGGACCCGTGCGCGGGGGAGCGAGCGTAACGAGAATTTTGCATCTCTCCGCCGGTCGGTCGCCCACGTTTTCGATCCCGGCGTGCGAATCTGCGGTGACGGCCGACGGGCAGGCGAGCAGACAGACGAACCGGCGGGCGGGGAGTGGCGGGGACGAGGGAGTGGGTGAACAATGGGATAAGCAGATGGAGGCGAAAGGATGGAGCGGAGAGGGTGGAAGTGAGTGAGTGGAGACGAGCGGGTGGAGGCGAAAGGGTGGAAAATATGGAGTTGAGAGAGTGGAGGCGAAAGGATGGACACGAGAGGCTGGAAGCGAAAGGATGGAGTTGAGAGGGTGGAAGCGAGAGGGCGGAGGCGAGAGGATGGAGTGGAGAGAATATACGAACAGGTGAGTTAACGGATGGGCGAGCGAGAGGAGGGACGGGGTCGGGGGAGTGAGAGAGTGGGTGAGCGGGTGGGCGGGCAAGAAGTCGGGGTTTGGGGGCTCGTGTTGGCCTGGACATTGTGGCGGACGCTGTCCGGGAAGCGGGGCTTTCGGTCGACTGCTGCGAGCTTCCACGAACCCCACGTCCATTTTGGACGCGCTCGCAGGCACCCGCTTTGCAAATTTCACACCGCCTCTCCGACGAAACATGCGCGACCCTATTTTTGCACTAGACTTCAGCCGCGTGCTGTTGTTCCAATTAAATTCTGGGAATGTGTGTCTGTAGTAATGGTTTGACCCTTCATTCATTGGTAATGCAAGAAAGAATGTGATTTTCATTACTGAACTTTATATTAGAGAATGTTGTAGTTAGTATTATGATGTCAGTGGTATCCTCTTTCGATTAACACAAGACATTTATTATATAATGGATTCCTCTTGCAAATTGCATCATTATGATTATTCCATTCATTCACCTTTTCATCCATTTTGATTTATCCATTCACCTAGAGTACCTTTGTGTTACTGTACAGTTTTGTGTTCTATTTTCAAGAAGAGAATGGAACATCAAATATTCATTGAATTTGTTTTAAAGCCATGAGAAATTTTTTTATTTCTCAACGTGAACAAAAAGTGATTGGCATTGCAATTGTCTTGTTCACTGTTTGAACGAACCCTATCCCCAATCATATCACTTGAGATAAAATATCTCCTTGACTTTCCATAATAAATAATCTAATAATACACTTTACTTACTTGGGTATTTACTGAAGCGCTAAAGGTTAGCTACCAGGGATCTCTACTCGTCGAACGAATCTACTATTAGTTCACAGTTTTGTTAACAATTAGTGGTCACCAACGTTTCAATCTTTAGAAAATAATAATAACAGACTGCGCGGTACCATTTTCCATCATCGCTAAGTGTAATTCCTTTGTGGAGAAAATTATGCACCGTAAGTGAAATTGAACTATTTTGGAACTTCATGAGCTACCTTAAGAAAAAATATATGTTAATCATTAATAGAACTATTCATCACTAATAAATCAACTAGAACAATATTTACAAAGACAATATATTTGAAAATACATTCCCAATGCTATTTAGAGTGAACATGGTCACAAATACTCTCGACCGGTGCACGAACACTGTCAGAAATTCTCAGGTATCAATTGTAACGTTTTTTAAAATATTCATAGGGTTTTCTCTTCCCATATTAGTTACGAGGGGAATGTATCACGAACCTAGATACGAACACACGTGCCGGTTCCTGGGAGCTGGGGTCAATGAAGCAACTCGACAAACGCGAAACGCACGAGAAAAGTCTCCTAGCCGAGATTACATTTAGGATTCAAATCCACTACCCTTCTAAAGGGCTGTGGCGGTTCATTCATCCTACTTGGACCATCAGTCAAGCTGAAATGTATTTTTAAATATTAACATAATAAGCACTAAATTACAGCGAAAATGTCATAAAATTAATATAAATTGGTAGTTCTCGTGCGTTTTTGGTTACATAAATATATCTTTAGGATAATTCGTGGATGCAAACTGTTGTATCGCTCTGAATGTTTTATCGGTAAACCTAAAAATTGCCAAAGAAAGTCTTAAAGTGTTTCCTTAAAATCCGTTTGAATGTTAAAAAGCTCCACGTCGCAAGGTTTAAGAGGTACGAAAATCATCTGGGCAATATTCTTAAAATCCCAAAGCAATTCTTCAACCTTGTGCCCATAAAAAAATAATGCCCACTCGCAGATTCCTCATACCAACGCAGGTCCTTACCATTCTAAGAAAATTTAGATACGTTTAGATTCCGAAATACAACATTCGGTCATTTAAAGCTGTACTGCTTGTAGCAACATTACTGAATGTAACAACATTCACATTTTGCGAATTGGAGCATTCGACCAACCCCAAGAATCATACGCTAATTTATAGGGCTACACGAGTTTCTTTATCCCAATTTGGTACTGCTTCAACACACCGTTCGAAGCCATTTGCCCGTCTCAGGGCACTTCATATTTCGAGGCGCCGGTCGACACCGTCACTGGCGCCGCCGCTACCCCTTTTGGCAGCAGCCCGGTATTATTAGCACGGCGGCCCGCGCGCGGGCGGCGGCGGCGGAGGCGGAGGGCGGGTGGGTGAGCGAGCGGGTGAGACAGGGGACGACACGCGCCCTTCCGGCCGGTCTTGCGTGAACGAGCGAATTAGGGAATGTCTTTGACATTTATTCCCTGCCCCCTGCCCCTGCCGTGTGGGCGACGCAGCCCGCCGAGCGGAAGCGCTGCGCCGGATTTAGACAGCGCATTGTGCGAAGCTATAAATGGCGCCACGTACGGCTGGCTTTAAAGCTATTGCGTTAACCTAGTGGTCTCGTGGCCTCAATATGGGCTTAAATGAACAGCCTCATAGGAAATTTGGGATTAAAAAAATATTAATGTGGGGTTATGATTATGAAAGTTGGAAAAATTAGTGTGAGAGGACTTTCAATGTCGGTAGGTGACGTTCAAGAAAGTTGGATTTTTTTAATATGCAAACCTGATTGTGAGAGCTAATTTGCAAAACTTATTGTGAGAGGATGGAAAATGTCCGTTCGTGAGATTGAAAATAAGAATCGAAAATCAGGGCATACAAAATTGAAAGTTATATCAATTTTTTTTTGTCTGATTGATGAATCTTAATCTTACTGAAATATTTTACACCATAAATATATAGGCCTAATTACTCTTTAGAATTTTATGATATTTATTTAAATTAGATTTATTCCAATAAACAAATTTATTTATTAAACTTTTAAGAGTTTTAATTCGGAATATGTGAGATTCAAAATCAAGTTTCTGATCCAGTATCAATTATTTGTTATTAGTTTGAAAACTCTCACAAAGAAATAAACGTTGAAGTGGGTCTACTTGCTGGTTCAGTTTCAGCGGTACCCGATTTAAAAGTTTTGATTTAAATGTAAATGCATCTGAGTGTTTCGGGCGCCCGGCGGAAACTTAGACTTCTCTAGAGGGTTGCTGCAATTTCACGGCGGTCGCACCGAGCGTTCAGTACATCGCCCCCGCGCCCGCCGCCTCCACCGCCGCTGCCGCCGCCGCCGGCGGCGGCAGGTGCGTGACGTCCCACGAGCGGCGGCGCGGGGGCGGACGCGACGGCGGGCGGCGCGGGGCATCGCGTGTTAGCAGGCGCGAGCGAGCCACTTTGGGAATCTTGCAACAGGTACGCTGTACTATAGACAGCGATCTACATAGCCGTGGTCGCCGCCACGCCGGCTCCGCGAAGATGGACGCCCCGCCGGCGGCGTGGCGACGCGCGGAAGCGGGAATGGGGGTGGCGGAGGAAGAAGAGGAGGAGTTGGTGGCGGCGGGGTCGTACTTCGCCGTCACCGTCGCGTTTACACACACGCGTGCCTCTCGGCTCGCGGGGAAGTACTTGGCGAGTCGGCGCACGGGTGTGCACGCGGCGTCTGGGAACGCGGGCTCCCCCCGGGTCGTGGGCGGGCGACCGGATGATCCCATGTCAAAAAGGGGGTACGCGCTCCCGCCGGGTCTCGTCTTGTGCCGAGGCTTCCTTCCCCCCGCTCCCGCCGCCCGCCGGCCGTCGCCACCGCGCGGCGCTCACGACCCTGCCGGCGCAGCGCCGCCAAATTAATTCTTCGCGCAGCTCCTCGCGCGAGGCTTAATTTCGCGCCGTTTAATTAATTTTTTAATAAAACGAGCCAGTGGAGTGTAAGTTATGAAACGGCGCGCGACCCGGCGGGGTTAGGACGCCACGATGGACGCCCGTGAGGAGGATTCTCGATTTGGCATGCACACCGCCGCCGGATGCTGTCCGGCTTCGCGCCAATTGCGAGCCATGTGGCAAACACATCCTAAGAAAATCAATAGCTCCGGAGACACACACGCGCCGCAGTACACGCCGGCTTTCGCCGGACGAGACGTGCGAGATGGCTGCTCAAACTTACCACCACTAGTCGGGCGAGCCGAAGCTGCGAGCGAAAAGTTTCTGAGTCTCTACCACGTGATCTCTCACTCGGGGAAGCGCGCAAGTACTACTTTTTTTCAGTCTTCCGTTTTTGGCCGATCACAGAGAAAAAAACGCGCGCGCGAGCTCGTCCGCGCGCTACACCACGCCACGCACCATCACCATACGCGCCGCTGCCACGCACCGCCACGCACTGCCACGCACTTCCTGCGCACCCGCCGCCTCCTCCTCCACCTCCGCCGCCGCCAGCGCCGCCGCTACCGCCAGCCGCCACCACCGCCACCGCCGCCGCCGCCGCCACCCGCCGGCGCGGCGACTTCGCACGACAGTGCGACGCTGGAGCCTAGGTTCGCTCGCTAGCGCGGCGACCGCTCTCCTGCGCGCGGAGCCTGGGTGCGAGTCGTGGCCGCGGATTGATTGCACGGCGCCGGCGTTGGCGGCGGCAGCGGCGGCGGCGGCGGCGGAGGCGGCGGCGCGGGCTCCCCCGGCGGCGCGGGATGGGGCGGCCGATCGATCGCAGCAGCCGAGTGGAGCAGCGGCGGCGGCGGCGGAGGGGCGAGGGAGGCGCGGAGCGCCCAGGCGGGGCGGGGTGGGGCGGGGCAGGAAGGGGAGCAGGGAGCCAGAGGGGAACGGCGCGGGGGCGGCAGCTGCAGCCGTGGCTACGCTCCTCTCGGACATCACCGCCGCCCACTGGTGACGTCAGAGAGGTGGTTTGGATCTCCCCTCCACGTCCCTTGTCCCATCCCCCTAGCAACGCGCACACATACACGCCCGCTTGCTCACACACATACACACACTTGTACACGCGCGCACATCGTCGTCGGCCGCGCGCGCGCACACAACCACACACGTTCAAATTCACACACACACACACACACACAACCGCACGCGCGCGCCCCGCATTCCTGCAGGGCGCGAACTCCCTTCTCTCTCGGAGCGCCGAGGCGCGGCGCGGCGCGGCCGGGCGCTCACGTGCACGTCGCCGGCCTCCGCGCCGTATCTTACGCCCCGTAATTATATTTTCATGGGGCGCCGCAAGATCCACGGCGGTGACGTAAATGCTCCGGGATAAGAATAGAGAGCAGCCGCTGCCGAAAAATCCAGCGAGGGTGCCTTCCCTTCTAAGAATAGCTCTTCCCGTAACATATTCGCGCGGACGCGCTATGTTGGAACGCGTCATAATTCGGGAATATAAAACGACGCCGGTTGCGGCGGTAAAAAAAAAGGAAGGGTCGAGTAAAGCGGGTACGAGCGGCGGCAGCGGCCTGTGGAGCGCTGAGGCGGCGCTCCGTCGTGCGCACAAATCACCGAGGTGGCGGTGGCGGCGGTGGCGGCGGCGGTGGTGCCTGCGGCCTTCGGAAGTGGCGGGGTGGAGGCGGTGACAAGGAACTGGTGGCGGCTGCGGCTGCGCCTGCTACGGAGGTGACGGCGGCGTGTGACGATGACGCAGGAAAGCGGAAGAAGACAAAGAGGGATGTGTCTGGAGAAGGCAAAAGGGCGGCCGCGAAGACGAAGGTAGAGGTGGGAGCTGGGCGATCGGCGAAGGTAGGAGGGGCAAGGGGTCGTGGAGGAGGCTTTCGCGATCGCGCGGGCGGACGGCAGGGCGACCGAACGAGTGAGTTCAGCTCCCGCCTCCAAAGTTCTCCCGTACTTCGCCTCGAAACTATGCGAGGAGGGCGCAACCGGGTGGTCGACGGCGGACCCATACATCTCACGGAGGTGCTCCCGCTCTCTACCGCCGCCGCCGCCACGGAGTCGCCTGCTCGGTCGCTTTCCGCCTCGCCGCCCACGACGCCACCGGCCGCAAATGAGTTGATCATTTACAGAGAGCACATTACGGCGTTTATTTTATTTACGCCGGCGGCCTGCTTGGTAACGTTCCGGAGATCCATTGAGTTACATTAGTGATCTGGCAATACTCTTGTCGATGGAATGGTATTTACGTTTAAAGGTAGCAATAATATTTGATAGAGGAGAGAGAAAATATTATGGAGGAAAGATATGGTAACAGATATGGCGCAGTTTGATGCAGCATCTGTTTTACGTAGGATGAGTGAACGCGTGCTGGCACAAGTCGGAACAAGACTAGCGATTTTTGTTATCGATGTGTTTTATATATCCAGATTTAGAAGACTATGTTCGCAGTTCACGATGAATTTGTCAAACAAGCGCTTTAAGACCTTTCGTATGAAATTCATTTGAAACAATTGGTACTCGTTGAATGTCGAATATTGGGACTTATTTTTTTAAATACGGCAAGCGAAAGGCTGGACACCTCTAACTGGTGACGTTGAATCCTGATAAAAATTGTTAGAGAGACGGATCATATTTTTTTAAATATATTTTAGATTACAAACAGATGGAAACAAAGATTCGCTAATGGGTGAACCCTTAGCTTACATTTCATTTTATTAGTATTTCAAATCCAAAGAAAATTGCTGATTAGTCTGTAATACTAGATTGTAATAATTAATACATAGAGCGGGACAAGAATGTATACTCACTTCAAAGAAAAAACTGTTCTGTCACAACAAAGCTGAAAATGATTAGCAATATTATTCTTAAACTTTTAAAGTTCCAACAGATGCTCAAAATACCCACCATTAGCGTCGATACATTTCTGAGTACTTGTTACTAATACTGTTTAAGCAACGTTTGCGAAAATCTCTTCAGCGATTACAGCACATGTAGTTTTAGTTTCTTCCCGAGGTGTAACCAGTGTAGCCACATTCTGAAGAGTTCCCCATAAATTGAAGTCTAAAGGAGTGAGATTTGGAGAACGCTGGGGAATCTCAATCGGACCTCTTCGTCATATTCAGTGACTTGAACGATTGTCATCAAGGTACGCATGTACATCTCGGTGGAAAAGTGTACTGCAATCGGTACACAATTCCGTAGAAAGTAAAAATCATCATTTCTATAGAGTGTACGAGAGTTATAGAGTGTACGAAGTGGGTAAGATGGACGGGCGTAGCATGTCTATTTCACCAGCTCCTGTTCCTTTAAAAAACAATGGCCTAAAGGAACCCGTAGATAACAACCCACAACAAACAATAATTCTAGGTAAATTAAAGGCTATTTCCACAAAAACATGTCGATCGTTTGTAGATCACAGCTATGCAAGGTAACCGTATATTCAACTTAAATTGTGCCTCAAAGGACTAAACTACTTTCTCTGCGAAGGCCTCATACTCTTGCACCATGATCCAAAAACACTAACAGTATTGCATTCTCCGATCATGATCATCTTCACTTAAAGCTTGCAGAAGTATTGGGATGAAAACTTTCAACTTTATTGTTTTAAATTACACGACGTACGCTGATCCTGCAAATCTCGTGCACGTTGCTTTGCTGATTTCTTTAATGTGAGCTCAAAATGTTTCAAAACCATAGCTGAAGACGCACGGAGAGTTGCTGAGCGAGATCTCCCAGATCTGCCCTAGTACATCGCGTACAATTCCATCAGTCTCAAACTTGGCACTAATGAGTGCAATTGTTTCTGGCGTCGGTGGTTCCGTAGCGTACACTCCTCATTGCTATTGAACGTCAACAACATTCTCTATTTTCCAGTACCACTTTGCTTGCTTTCCACTGTTTAAACGATAATGTTGGCTCTATTTTCTTGTAGCAGCGCTAGCAAACGTAATGAGATTCACATCTGTTTACACAATATCATCATTAAACCTTGAGACCATAAGTTTTTTTTTTATTCTGCTGTCGGTCTGGGCGCTTGCGATTAGCTCGGCTTCATTTCGTTCATTGTTGATTGACCTGTTGCACAGCTTAGCTTCGTTTTGTTCTTGTTGATTGTTCTATCGCGTAGCAACGCTAGCATGAGTCACATCTGTTAACACAATATCATACTACATGGTCAAACTTTGGAATACTTAAAAAAAATACTACAATGTGTATACATTTTTGGCACTCCCTGTATTTAAAAAAAGTTATTGGTTGAGGCAGGTGCGAATCCAAATCCGAAGTTTTATGGGGAGAGTAATTATATATAATAGAAAAAACTCAGCTCACGCTGTGATACGATTTTATTCGTTTTAATGATTATTCGAAAATATTTTTGCTTGAAAGTTTCGTGACAAGTTAAAATTAATAGTTACCTGGTTGAGGTGTGCTAGAATATCAGATGAAATATCCTCCCCCCGTCTGTGATGCCCCTTTGGGCCACTGCCGCCCCGTTAGGTAAGGAGCCTTCTCCGTCCCCGAAGGACGGCTTATGCAAGTTGCTGTAAGTAGAGGTCCCTACAGTGCCCGAATGGACACAGCGCTCGGCATGATGCCCGGCGGCCCTGTAAATCGGACGTTTTCATTTTCGTTTTCTTTCCTCTTCCAGATGGACGAGGTGAAGGGAGAGAGCGAAATGGACGTTCGCGTTGGAAATAGTGTTATTACGTCTTACGATAAAAAGCGGCAACTTTCTATTATGACTGTGTGTACTTTTCTCGAAGGAAAAGGGACCGGCGAATCGGACGGACTCGGAGAGAATGAAATGCCGTAACTTTTCTCAGAATGCAAGGCGAACTATTTGATAAGGGAAAAGGAGTTTGCAAAAAAAAGTATCTTCAGGGATATTTGGTAGCACCTAATCCAAATACGTTCATTCCCAGAAAATCGCATGAATTGACCCATGGATGAGTTATTGACACGCAAAAGAATGAATGAGAATAATCTTTTATTATTTTTATATCACAACATTGTAACTCAATACTAATTTTATTCCCTTAAGTACAATTTTTACATTTTCTATTCTTGAAGGCATGTTTGGGATGTAAAATTATTAGAAATGTAAATAAATAGATTTTGTGCAAGACGGAAGTCGTTAGAGTCGTCAAAGTGAGAAAAGAAAGTCAGGTAGTTTACTCACATAAAAGTATTCACCGTCTGCTACAAAAGAAAATATGATGTAAATAGTTAATTTTCAGGTTTGAAACGAATAAACATTATGAATTCAATAAAATATCTTTTCCCTACAGGACATATCGATATTTATTCAAAATTCAACTCGATTCGGTTATGTGTGTCAAACCTGAATGATTAAATAGGACGGTATTTTTTAGTTTCAAAGTTTCTCCCCAGCATTTTCCTCTGACTCATGGTCATTGTTTGAAACGGAGAAGAGAGGTTTGCTGAAGCAAGCTACGAATACGTACTCCTAGTAGGAGGCGCCATCTCAATAATGGGAGATTGCCCAGCGGCAAATCAAGTTTTCAATATAAAGGCGATTAGAAACTTTTTCTATTAAAAAAACACATCGTGTGTTAAATAGAATAAAAATAGTTGCAAGCATAGTTGCACTACATCGTTTATGAGCGTTAAGTAAATGCCGAGTATTGTGGTGTAATGGGTACATAATTTTATCTTTTTACCGTATGAATAGTGTAATCGTAAAGTGACGTAATGTATACAGAAAATAAAATATATGGAATTTAACTACGACAGAAGACCGCATGCAGTTACGTTGCAAATATCATCCCTATCGATCATTTTTTCCTTAAAATTTGCGTGTATTTTTTAAGTGATTTGTTATATTACGAAGTTCGTGTTTTGTTCGTGTTCGTGTTTTGTTTAGAAGTAATTTTTTTTCATGTAATGAAAAACTTCTTGAGTTCACGTCCATACAATTCATTCTAGGAATTGTTAATGGGTGTTGGTCAATTCATTAAACTCCTAGTTTGCCAACATTTCGGAACTTTATTGTTCCTCCTCAGGGCTTACTATTGAATATTGAAGAGCTCTTCACAAAATTGAACCGCCACATGGTATCAAGGGCACCTGCACTCACGACACCACTATAATCTGGCTCCATGTTTAATCTACTTTTATTACCTTATTTTAGCTGAGGATATAACAATAAAGTTCCAAAACGTCGACATATTCCTAGCCTGTCAACACCCATTAAGTACTCCAAGAATAAAATGAAAAACGGTCTCTTTGACTTATTTTTAAAAAAATCCAAAGGGGCAGAATTATGCAAACATTCAGATGAATTGAAACCGCCAGGTGTGGATTTTAGAACTTTTGCTTTCTGAGGGCTAGTTGGAAACGCATTATTCGTAATTTCGTAGTTATACACATAAATGGAAAACACATAAAATTAAAATATGTGGGTAGGCCGTTGGTCTTTAAGCCTTTACAAAGACAACGTCCTACAATTGTAACCTATCAACTAGTATCAAACGGCGGGAAAGACACCATATGGTAATGAAAAACGGTTGGGAAAAATCTCTACCGTCAGAAGACAATTTCACTTTCTCCAAAAGTGTTTATAAGCTAGTTAAAGGCAGGGGCGGAAATCACGTTTTCTCCTTCTAGGCTTGGAGAAACGATCACCTCCCGCAATACTGTCAGAGAAAATCATCGGCAGTTCACCACCTTTGATCCTCATTCCAAATACACATGCACATTTACACCCATACGTGGTATTTAGTTGCAAGCCCGTCTAGGTGTCACTCTACTTACAAACTATTGCTACGTAATGTTTTCCACTCACTGATTACCCTTTCTCTTATAGTTCGGAATTCCTCAAAAAAAATATTAAAAAATTGAGAGAGGCCTGTCACCTCTTAATTCGATATCTTGGTCAAACATTACGTTCCTATGTGGTTAATATTTCCCCTTCCCGTCCATTTTCCTCTCCATGTTTCTGTGGCACAGCAATTTGAGATGACGTGTATCCAATGTTCTTCATCGCCGTTAAGCACATCTACCATAATCAATTGAACATTTCAAACTCTTGATATCCATCTCCAGCTACGAACTCTTGCGTCTTTTCCAAGAGTGAGGAGTAACATTCAAATTCCCAGACTCGTCTACTGTTAAATTGTGCCGCAAGTGTGCGATTTTCCTCACGCCTTGAGTAATGTCATTCGCTTTCCTGTAAGTGCTCACTACAGCATCTATGTATCTGCATCTTCACTTATTTAATTCATATAAATAATATAGATTAATTTTAATATTTTTTCCAATATCAAATACCTACTCTATCGATTTATCTCAGCATGCCGATAATTGTTCTGTCTATAATCAAACTCCAATAATGGATTTGTAAGAATTAATGTCGATGAATTCCATTGATCTAGGCTATTTATTCTCCGTATGTTCTCCCTGTAGTTGAATAACCGGTATTTTTGTTAAATAAATTACATTAATGGCTTTAACTCTCACATTATTAACATTTGGAGAATTTGTGCTGATTCTAATTAAAGTATATTTAGAATTGCAATGTTATTCGTCATAAAAATATTTTTCAAATGCCATAAAAATTTGAACGAAGTAGAGAGAGACCTTTTCAATAAAAACTCTCCTTATTAACATTGTTATTCAGAATAGATACACTCGTCTTATAAGCTTTGAGTGTTTAAAAAGACTCGTCTTTTAACATTTTAAGCCGATATCTTAACAAGAAATTGTTTATCGTTGAAATTACATATTGTGATGTCTTAATGATAATACATCAAATATTTATTAAATGTCGAGAAAAAGAATACTTTTTGTCGGATCAGTGTCTAAATTGTCGTGAATCATGTGAATATTGTCAACCAAAAGCCTTTACGTTGTTTCTCCATCAGAAAGTTCTTTAAATTAACGAATTGAGATAACGAATCTTGTCCACTGTGAGTATCACTCGTCATACTATATTCCTCAACTATGTGCAAGAAATTTTGAACCCAAGGCATTTGAGAATGACTTTTCTAAAAGAGAACACCGAATTTGTTGATCTTATTCAAAACAACGGACATTGGTGTATTGCAGTTTTCCCAATACGATACACACAGTTTATAACTATTTTGAATCAAGCAAGCGAAGTTAAAAAGTGCTCCAGATAGGTGTTTTATTTAAACTACATCGACCATAGAAATAAAATTCAGAATTTTCTGAAATGTCAGAGGGCAAAGCGATGGGGACGTCATCAACGTATTAGACTGTCTACGTGCAAGCGATCCAAGTACAGAAATATCAAACGACTTCGCAGTCTGCGTAAAAAACACCACTTACGTCCACATGACGCTCCACACGGACAAACTATTTACAAGGAAACACGATCACAAAGATAATATTCAGAGAGATTTAGAAAATGTCAGAGCACAGAACACAGTTGGTTAGGCACGTCAGCACCTCCCAAGTTCGAGTCTCCATACGCCTGCGATCCATTTAAGTCAGTGCCCAGCAAGCGGACCTTGCGAATCACCACTTACGTCCACGTAGCGCTCTCCACGGACAAACTATTTACGACGAAATTCAACCACAAAGATAATATTTAGACAGATTTAGCAAATGTCAGAGAACAGAACATGGTTAGGGATATTAGCACCTCCCAAACTCGAGCCTCCATGTGCCGGTGATCCAATTACGTCAGCGCAAAGCGAGCGGACCTTGCGTATCACAACTTACGTCCACGTGGCGTTCTCCATGGAGAAGGTATTTACGAGGAAACCGACTATAAAGATAACATTCAGAGAGATTTAGCAAATGTCAGAGAACAGAACACAGTTGATTAGGGACGTCAGCACCTCCCAAGTTGGAGCCTCCATGCGCCAGCGATCCAATTACGTCAGCGCCCAGCGAGAGCGGACCTTGCGGCCGCGCGGGCGCTGGGCTGCGCGCTCGTGCGGGCGGGCAGGCGGCCGGCCGGCCGGCCGAGCTGGAGGGTGGGAGCGCGCGATGGCCGTCGGCGCCGCGTGACGTCACGACGCGCCCCGCATGCGCGCGGCGACGGCGACGGCGAAGGCGACGGCGACGGCGACGGCGACGGCAGCGGTACAGTGCCGTGACAGCACACGAAATGCACATCTCCCGCGTTTAGATGGCGACTATCGCTCTGCAGCCAATGGAAGATCGGAGGGTGAATTTCGCCAATGAAGCTGCTGTTTGGCGATGAGCACATGGATGCGAAAGTAAAACTGTGTATAACTTTAAAAACAAATGTAATTCAGAATTTGTTCAAGGGAGGCGAGTGTATGAAGTTCACGTAAGTAGGCTTTAACTCGAAGGAGTTAACGAAAAAGCAGTGCTAGTTAGAAAAGATGACTTTGTGAGAAATGAGATTAAATATTTAAAGTGCAAATTTACTTCAGAAGTAATAATATTGTATTAACACGTACAATAATATATTTAGTTTAGTAATGTTTTCACGTTGTATTTTCATTATAGGAAGAATATTTTGAGAGGAAATATTTCCACTAACACTCTTCTTGCGTATAAATAAATTCTGTTAGTTTTGCTTTTGCACTTCCTTGTATTGAATTTTAAAAATACAATATAATATGTGCTAGAATTACGAAAAGTAGTTCAGCTTTCCTTTTGACGTGTCATTTTCTGACATGAGTCTAATGCACAATCTTCAGAAATGGCATAATATTCTCTTCTCAAAATTAGATAAAACCATTTAAAGTGAAACAAGCCCTTCTTTCTACCAGCAAAATTCATAATTTTACTAATTATAAATTACGTTAGATTCATAACTCGTTTCGTTTGAATGACACTCGTAATTATTTTCCGAATAATTTAGTTATTGATTTGAGCGCCAGGAAATAATTACGAACGTAACCCTGATGTTTCCTACTTGATTTTAATATTTCTCATCCATAATTATGTCGTGCTAGCTCAGTTAATTAGGTTCGAAGTTCATAATTGTTGCTACTTACTCTGCAAACAATTACTCAATCTTCCATCCATTCGGAGTGGCGAGGAATCTGAAAATCTTATCAAAATATCTACTACTGGAGTGCACGTAACGAATAATGATAATCATCTGTCTTTTAAAGTAACAAATTGGAATTTATTGTCATGTGAAATATTATAATTCTGATAAAATTTAAACAAGAATTGTTACATCCTTAATCATAATGAAATTATCTGTAGTCATGACCAGTTTTCTCTATCTGGTAATAATTATAAAACAACCTTGTTATATTCGCGGATCTTCGCGCGCTCTTCACTTCTCCATTCGATAGCGCCCCGTAGAATCTTCTCCGTCGTCGCAGCAGAATCTTCCCTCTTCAAGTCCTCCGCCTAATGTTCGCGATCAAGTTCAAATTCTTCCAACGATACTATTATTACCCGTTACTTCCCTTATTCGCGTCAAGGATGGACGCCTATGCACGTACTATTACTTTGTAGAATTCCTTCGTCTCTTCCCACAAAAACATTTTATCCTGGTATAAGAAACGATAGACTAAATTATACTATAAGTTATTGCATCGGATTTGGTTTTCCATCAACGGTCTTTCCTCGACCAGGTAAAATGTCTGGAGCCGACCCGCTCATTATGTTGTTGTCACCCGTTGCTAGAGAGTGTCACTGTTCTTCATAAAACCCAAAGCATCATTACTCTATATCATCCTCTTTTGTCAAACAAAAACAATACTATTTCCGCCTCTGCCCGGTCACTTCCACATCCTCTTCACCTAGCGAAAATGACCTTTAAAGCCGGTTGTTTACTTGTCACATGGCGACCCCCCCCTCCGCGGTCGTCAATTGACATCCCTACATTCTACTTCATTTAAATGACATTTTCATAAACTAAAATGGTTCGTCATTTTGGTATATCACAAAAGGTTTCAGATATTTACTCAGAGGTAGAACATTTTCTTTCTTCAATGATTTTACACCTCGTTGTGAATGTCATTTCTAATACTGAGCCTCCAATTTACTCCAAAGGTAAAATGAACGATACAGTGGAGTTTACTTTACCATGAGACAATACTTCTAAGGCTGTAACGCAAATATTCATGGTTTTATACTGACAAACTACGTACGCATTTTGTATTTTCTTTTAAACTTGTGATTCAGTTCTTCAAACCAGTTTGTAAACAAATTACTGGCCAAAAGATGAATATATTTGCCTCACTTCCTTCAAAGTGGGCAAATGTTAATTTAAAACTTTACTTTCCACTCTTTTGCATCAAACTACCGTTTGGTCAAAATTTTTTTTCACACTGATTGTTTAATTTTCGGTGCTGATTCGGTCGCCTTTCATGTTCATCACCAGAAGCGGCTCGCGCGTAGAAAATTTGGTGTGTTCACAAAATGTTTGTTATCCCGTAAGATAAGAATAATATTGGGGGAAGAATGAAGATAAAATGGATTTTTAACTGACAAAAAATGGATTAAAATCATGTTTTACCAAGTTTTCTTTCTTTTCACTATCCATGCCACTCAAAAAATTCACGAGCGCTAGAAACACTCTTGGATTATGAGACTATTCAGTTTTGTCATTTAATAAAACTATAGGCAATCATTCTAGTTAGAAATCACTTTCCTATTAGCTTTTTAATCGTGATTATCAATCGACTTCCGATATGTACTGTCGACTGTTTACAAATATTGGCACCACCAGGCGTTTTAGCCTACGCTCCACGCATGAATTTTGTGGTTAATGGCTACTCATGCTTCTTGACTTTTTAACCAGGATAACACGGGTTTTGAACCATGTTTTAACCATACATGAACAATTTTGTTATTTAGTAAGCTTGGGTAACAAAACAGAATTTTTTACTACCACAGAGCCATTTATGGTCACTAAATTTTACTATTCAATGTTCTAACTCGTGTGTCTCAGGCTTATTTACTTTTACGATATTAAGTAGAGGTTTATGAGGTTCCAAGATTTTAATTGAGTTGGCCTCTGCTTATCTCATCCACCAAATTCACGGTCAATAAAAATGTACTATTCATTGAAACAACAGAATCGAACTGTTCCGCAGCATTATGGAAAATCAGATGAATTGGCAATTACACTTTAAATCAACTTGTCTGATGCAAATAAATCTAACACGAAGAAACAAAACATCAGAAGTGTCAAGGCAGCATCAGTGCCGGGTACCTCTACACTTCCCTCGTGAACCGAACTGGATTTCGTGGAGGGTTTCCTTTTTGTGTCGCTCTTTCTCCATCGCGACCATGGTAGCGGAGCACCAACTGGCTGTATGCCGCAGGAAAAGATTGTCCGCGTTGAAAGCGTCGTGTAAAGGGATGACGTCACTCTCCACGCGCACGCGCAGGATAGCGTCAAACGGAGCACATCACTGTCTGAGCTCTTGTCCACCGCGCGAAAGACCGCTCACGTAAGTGTGAAGAAAATAGGCGTTTGTTGATTAACGCAGACATTAATTAAAATAGTTTTATGATAATTAAATTTCATGTTCTGCTGTGATGAATAATAATATTTGATTGTGTAGTCACAAGTGCTCCATTGGGGAGGCGCCACGTGCTCTTCTCAATCTTAACAAGTTTCAACTTTGACTTAGCCGTCACTGTTCAACACTGCTCGTGTGTTATGTCAGTTGTTTAAACAGTTCAATACAAAAATTCCCAAAATCCCTGACATTACGTTATACTTTCAACGCATACATATATCCTGTGATATTATAATTTGAGTTTTTAATTCGAATTGTCCAATGTTTAGTTTCTTTGATCGTGAATCAGACTCAAAAAGTCTCGTTAACGCTCAGTTGCTTTCAACAAATAATTAAGAATAAAAACAGGTATGTGTAAAGAGATCCGCTTAAAACATGAATCTCAAGAAACACAAGTTATGAATCAACGTCCAACAATCATAAGAGGATGTTGTGTTTTCAGGCTATATTTCTCGAACGAGTTCTCATATACAAGTATGTACATAACTAACAACAAAACCTGTCCATAAAAAGAGTTAAATAGGATATTGTGGGAACACTGGTCATAAGAAACGATATAGTAATTAACATTTTAGTCCGAATCCAAATACCCATTCCTCTTGACCGCTTAGTCCTATTCTTCTTCGATGATCCCAGCAAAGCAGTTTAGTAGTGCTAATTCTTTTTGTATTGAATATGTTTTTGGGAGACTCCGAGTCGAAGATTAGATGGTACTGGAGTTTTCGTTTTTGAAAGTTTTTGTAATTATTACGATTCGCACTACTGTAGTGTTGTAGATTTATATTTAAAAACTACATATGTGTTCTGCTCTTCAAAAAGATTTTTTTTTTCAAATTTAAATAGTATTCCTATCGTTGATAAATTCTGTGTTCAAAATTTCGAGAAAGTGGAGTAAGACCTCACGAAGTACATAGGACAGGTGAGTGATATTGTGGAGTAGTAGTTGATAAACTATTTATTTAGGCAATGTTTAAAAAAAATCGTTGTTTGTCACTTAAGTTTTTATCATGAGAGGATTATAGTTGTGAATGATCAACTTGGAAATGAGAATACATCAATAATTTCTTCTCTCACTCTTCTTTCACAATCAATAAGTCATGGGTGGAAAAGTGTTATTCGCCCATAACGAAAGCCAATCGCCTTACAAATATCCCTGACAATTTCGTCATACGTTTCGTTAAAATAAATGCTCTTGAATGAAGGACAAAATACAATTTTATTTGTAATCCGTATCACTAGTCCGGTCGTCAGCAAAATATATAGCATGTAATGGTCGGCCACTTCCAAAAATTAAGTCTGAAATCGTAAGCATTGTCCACCAAATCTCTCTCTCTCTCTCTCTCTCTCTCTCTCTCTCTCTCTCTCTCTCTCTCTCTCTCTCTCTCTCTCTCTCTCTCTCTCTCTCTCTCTATCCATCTCTCTCTCTCTATCCATCTCTCTCTCTATCTATCTCTATCTATCTATCCCTATCTATCTATCTATCTCTTTCTCTCTCTCTTTTTCTCTCTTTCTCCCTTTCTTTATCTATCTATATCTCTCTCTCAAGACTGTATTTGATAAAATATTAAATTTATTGGAATGCACTAACAGAATATGTTATGAAACAAAAATTGTTTACTTTCTCGACTATGTACTTACGTACCAAAGAGAAAGTATTGAAATGCTTCGGCAAGAATTAGCGCTTTTTTCAAAACCGCGTGCTAGACACAGGTGTCATTCTGCGATCTTCCTTAGAGCATTTCGCCCCGTCTCCCGACCAGCCAAGCAGCTACTGGCTTCATCTTGTTCCAGTATGTTGTAAATAACTTTCTGGAACAGCTTGGGTCGTCAGAATCAATGTTTTATGGATCCTTGACACTGAAGAAACGGCAAAACAACTGTGTCTCTGCCCAACGCGGCAAAACGTCAGCTTGTGTATGTGCACAACGCATAATTTTCTCCAATATTAAAATCCCTCTGTAGATCTTGACGAAATCTACACTCTCCGTGTTTGAAACTGATAATTACATTTGGGGTAGCGGTCCTCTATATGAAGTCTCAACATTTTAAAAATGTCCTCAAAGTGGTTCAACATATTTTAAACGTTTTCTTCGAATAACGATAAAACGTTTCCTTTAAATTGCGTAAAGAACATTTAGAAGAATTGCACAGGTCTCTGAATGTCTGAATGTTTGAAATTGCAAAAGTTCAGTTTTTGGGTGGCGGGATTTCTATAACTACAATATTGAATGTAGATATTTTTTTATAAAATGTATTCTTCAAAAAAAGTATTGGAATAAATTCATGTACAACGTTTTTAAAATATTAGCAGTAATAGTAATTTAATATTAAATATAAGTAAATAGCAGTAGCGTAATATGATGGGATTTATAGGTAGATTTTAAACTACTATTTTCTCCAAAACAGTTCCAATTTCTTTCCTCAATTCAATTATTTCCTTGGATAGAACCACTAGACTCTTGGGAAGTCCCATTTTCTGAAAACTTCCTGCATTTTCGAAAATTGCAAAACATATAACAATATAATAATATTGTTAAATATTAACAATAATAAAATAATTACAATATTTTTGATAGGTTTTTTTTATTTTCTCGCTACTGGTTACGCATTATAGAGAAACTATTATAATGCTGCGGTAAAAAAAAAGTCAATTTTCGACAGAAAATCTCTTAATATCAGACCCTGGTAACGAAAAAGTGGATAAATCTTGCCCATATGTGCAGAAAATTACTTCCTCTTATTCGTTGTGTAGTAATAATACATGTTTTGAGGGTTCCTGATATCGAAAAATCAATTGACGGCAAAACGTCAGTCCGTCTGTCCGTCCATCAGTCCGTCTGTCCGTCAGTCAGCCTGTGTCTGTGGGCCAAGCTAGCGGCTAAACCGTAAGCAGGATTTTAATCAAAATTGGTATTCTCCACTCGATCAGGGTAATGTCGCGGCCATTTGAGTTTGAAACGGATAATTTAATTTTAGGGGATACTTTACTCGAAGCCTCTGGAACATTTTCAATTAAAAAAAAAATACTCCAAATTTCTTGATTAAATTTTATAGTTGGAAAGCGTAAGGGACACTAAAGAAAATGGTGAACGTCTCATTTTCGTTAATATCCCTGATTTTTCGAAAATTGAAAAAAATCATCATTCTTCCTACAACAATTATGAAGATATTTTTTCGTAGTAATGAAATTTGTTCGTCAGAAACAGATCTCTTTAAGTAAGGTCTTTTTCAATTTTTCGAAAATTTGAGTATTTTTAGGGTAATTTTGTGTGAAACAGGCAATTTGTAAATTTTAAACAATTATTTTCTCAGAAACATCAATTGCTTTTCTTTAATTTTTTTCTTCGTATGTAGAAAATAACCGTAAGACGATATTGATAGAAGTGATTGTCTCGTTTTTGGCACACTCAGTATTTTCGAAAATTGGAAGAAAAAATTGGAATTGTAAATTCGAATTTCGCGCATTTCGTTTGACGTGTTGTCAGTTTGCAAAATCGTAAAACTATGGTTTTAAAATTCTTCGAATTCATCCCATTGTTGCCGGGCGTGTAGATAGTCGTCTTATGAAATGAAATAGGTTGAAGGATGCTAATTAGCATGTATTAATACATTTAACTTGAACTAACAAACACACTTATTTACTTTTACTTAAGAAGCTGATTATGGTATTCAAATGTTGAAAGATGACTTCATTGTAGTCATAGCAGACTTGTGCGAAATTATTCGTGCTATTCTGTATTATCTGCTTCAAATTCTGAAACAATTACATTTATTCATGTTTGTTTCATTTGTAAAAGTTGGAAATGATTACTGTTTCTGGTTATCGAAATAAACGCAGGTACGCACTTCAGGAGTATTGAATTGGTTTGGAGTTTGGTGAGGAGTTTGAATTGGTTGAATTTGACTTTTTATATTGGTTGTTTGAATTGGTTGAATTTGACAGTTATAACTGAGTTAATGGTATGGCAGAAATCACAATATTTCAATATTACGTATCTATGTTCAATAACGCGAGAAAGTACGTACTGTTGTAGTACCTGCAGTTAGTTAACGAAAAGGAAATTTATACGTTTGATTCTCAAAAACGGATTCAATATTTTTTCTTTTCTTTTTTCTTCGGTAGGGCAAAGTCGGTGATGGTCCCGTTTTAACCCAACTATCTGTGTTTTCGAAAATTGCAAACCAAAAATTAACAATGTAAAACAACAATATGAATGATAGTGACATTTCCGTAATAAAATATGATCTTTGAAACGAAGATCTTGAAATAGTGTAAATGAATATCTCTCAATTTTTCAAGATTGCAAATGCAAATGTTCAATCTTTTTTTAAGCGTCTTAAATAAACAGTTTAACTATGAGACTAGTGGTTTAGGGTTAACGTGACTGTTGTTGAACTTGAGAAGAACCTGAGTCCAATCCCATCGCGGAGAAGAAATGTTTGCTGGTTGGAGAAGCTTTTGCAGGTTCGGTGTAGCATTTTAATATTTTGTAGCCATTATATATAATGCAATAAAGTATGGCCTGTTGTCTCACTAGTAGATCTACAAAAAACAATAAATAAATAAATATCTTGCTTTTAAAAAAATAAATAATTATTCTTACCAAACGTAGTATTTACCAATTACAATATAATAAACAGTGTAACACAACAAAAATAAATGTCAGAACCCATCTGATTAGGAGGGTACAGAGTTTAATGATAAGTCTTCTGTTACTTCATTGTATTCTGGATTGTTCTCGCATACATATTCTTCGGATGAAAAACATTAATTGATCATTAATTTGGGATAGTGGAGGTATGAATCACAAAGAAGTTTATTACAGAAGGATTTTTTTTGTTTAAGGTCGCATGAACATCTAGGTCATTAGCGATCACTATTGGAGTTAATGTTATGGTAACTGTGATGATGAAATGCTGTGCTGATGATAAGGGGTGAAAGGACGAACACAAATACAACCATGCCCGAGGCGGGACTCGAACCCGCGACCTTTCGGTCCGAGAATGAATTTTAATTAACAGACACTTATAACCTACCACGCGCTTAATTCATGTTACTTGGAGCCATTGATGATGCGATGAAGTTGTCCCGAAACACGTGTATGGCTGAGATTTCTGTTTATTAAAATCCATATTGTAATAAACTACTTGTGGTTAATACCTCCGCTATCCTGAATTAATAATCATGGACTACCGCAGTATATCTGCTGCCAATATGGAGTTTAATTAGTTCTTTGTCTTTCTTAATTATTTATCATTCCTTAGATTAAAACATTGTGTCCTTAATTATACGTTTATTCCATTCATGACAACATTTTACGTAAATTCTTTGCATTATTTCTTTCAAGATTATTCCTTCCGTGTCGTTAATGCTTTAGTTGCACGTTTTATTTCGTCTTCAGGACTGCATTTATCTACATATTAATATTATTATACAGCCTCAATCTTTCTTTCATGTAACGAATATTGCTTAGGCACTCCAAAGCAAAAGAATGTGAATAATGGACTTGAAAGAATGGGGGTGATTTTTATATTTTTCATTTTTAGCCCTATATAAGGCAAGCCATTTATAAAATTTTCTGTCATCTCTTAAAAATTATTTGTGAGAGTAACACACTATTTTAGAGAAAGAAAATATTTTTCGTTCCTATTTTTACATCATGTTGCTTGTTTTCATAACATTCCCTGTGGATTTCGCTACCATTTTAAAACTGTTTGAGTCATCAATATGTGGGTTAATAATTTTCGTTTCTGGGCCATTATTAAGTGGGCACTGCTGTTAACCACATGAGCACAAGGGCTGCGCTATCCAGGCCCGACACGCGAATTCCGCTGACGGGGCGCCGGACGCTGCGCCTCTTCATCACCCGCAGCGCCCGGCCGACGATCGCTGCCCTGCGGCACGCCACCGCCAGCGCACGTCACCCTCGCCAACCTCTCACCACTCACTCCACCAATGACCTTCCCTGTTCTATGGCTCCACAGCCCGCTACGGGCCTTGTCCAACCAGCTCAACCTCTCGGCCATGGGATAAGGAGTTCCTGTGGTTAGCACGAAGACATCTCTTCGCCGTTTATCTTTGATCCCGGTGAATAAGCTGTTAAGTCATAAACCCTTAGTTTTATAGGGCAGCAAAAAACAACTTTCAACTGAAGTAAATCAAGGATTAATGACTTTGAAACAAAGGCGATATTAAAACAGAACTATTTGTGTGTAGGTTATCATTAATCCCTGATTTACATTAGTTTAAAGTTTTTTTTTACTCTGCTGTAAAAGTAAGTTATTTTTACTTATCAGCTTATTCACCGGGATCAAAGATATACAGCTCTTCATAACCTTAGTGTGAGCTTTCTCATCTCACCCAGCAATACATAATGGGACATTTGTAAGGAAGGCACACAGGTATAATTTTCTTCGGCCGAGAATCGAATCTGGGGTTGCGTTGTGGAAAGCGAGCACCGCTGACCAACGAGCCACCGAGGGAGGTACATCCCTAATATCATTGCTACTTACACCACCACTAATACCGGCAAAAATGGCTCAGGGCATCAGCTGATGTCACACCAGTGCCTCTGGCTGGGAGGTCCTAGAGTTCGAGTCCCAAACGGTGGCAGGATTTTCGATACTAGTTTGTCAGCTGGGTGGTATTCAGTCGCTGTATGGAGAATTCTAGCGGTCGATTGCTCTGACGTCGGTTGGCCCCGAATCTCGCTGTCTAGTGGGCGAAGATCACCGCCACCTCCGGCGATAAAAACATCCACTACACTTACGAGACCAATGAGCTTAGCAGTTTGCACGCATGTATAAATGAATCAATCAATCAAACCATCTCTAACACCATCACTAAGATCACCACCATCACTAGAACCACCACCTCCTCCACCGGTATTGTCCCGTCTACGGTCGTGTTCCCATTCCCATCATCGTCGCAATATAGGTTGGCCCCTCCCTCTCCTGTCATCGCCATCGATATTGCCCTATACCCTCCCGTCACCGTCATCATCACATTCACAGCCCACGACCATCAGCGATCCAGTCACCGCCACCGTAATGCCAAGGCCGGCTGCGCCAACATGCATACACGGGAAGGGGAAGTTGGTTCCCCATTAGGCTAATCTGGGTTATGCGTATAGCGACGTTGATGGGCTGTGGGAGGTCGGCGGGGCCGCCGAGGGGTTGACGGGAAGGGAAAGGGGAGGGCCGAAGGGAGTGACAGCTGCGAGTTTGTGATGCGCTGCCCGCGGGGAGGGCGGGACGCCCTGAGTAGGCTCCGGAGGGGTACGCAAGGAAATTAGTTGGTGCCCAAGTGATGCCAACCTCATTACCGATAAAATACTTAGGAGTGGTGTTTGACAAAAGATTAACTGGGAAACCTCACATAAATGTAATAGCCCACAAATCTGCAAAAATATCAAAACTCTTCTCTCTAATTAATGCAAGTTCTTCTTTGAAAGTTGAATGCCGACTGTTATTATTTAAATGCTTCTACCCCTGACTTATGCTTGCCCAGTTTGGGGATGTGCTACCCCTAGTAATATCCACAAATTAACAGCCGTTCAAAATATATTTTTAAGAAGAACTTGAAATGCCTCATGTTCGTTCCAAACATCCATATTAGTAGAGAATTAAAAGTGCCTTCATTAAGCGACCACATAACACAACTAAAATTTTTTATCAAAATCTTCACTCTTCCTCATGCTTCTTAATCTTCAGTCTAGGTCGCAATGCCGCGTACCAACGTATTAAATACAGGTATTCTAAAGACCGTTTCAAACCACCGTAATTCCCCATGACCGTCAATTGATCTCAAAACTGAACCAGTCTTCAACCTGACTTCATTTACTTTAGCAAAATGTTTTCGTTCTTCCGAGTAATAAAACTACAGCTTATGAATAGGTGATTCCCAAAAGCTAAAAACTATGTACTGTATAATTAACCTCTTTGAAGGACAAAGCTATTCGAACCTAATAAACATAGCCAACTAAATAAAATTAAAGTGTTGCCAGCCAATCATTGCAGTCAGGCGTGGGCAACCGTTTCTAGCTTGTGGGTCAAATTACTGTTGCGACTCTCAGTCAAGGTGACTGAAACAGAGCCACCACATATACTATATTGGCGCGTCCATTTACTATATTTGCATGCCCTTGTAAATAATGTGTCAGCTAAGTGACAGATGAAACTTATTGAGCGAATGGCGGATGTTGTGCTAAAGCGCAATATAACAATATCGCTTTAATGGGTTTTTATATTTTTTTTAAGTGGAAGAAAATATTGTAACTTTACTGATTTTTGAAGAAAGATCATTTGTATTTTTGGCAGTATATGTGTGATCAGTTTTATACGAAGAGGAAGTACACTAAACAAAAAATTGCAACAAGGATGACGGTTGATAACCTGGAAAATTTAAGCGATTAACCTTATCAATATCAAAATCAATATTGATAGACTTGTAGATTAAGTACGAGGCTAATCATCACACAATATTTTTATATTGTTCATAATATTGTAAAATTTTGTTGTGCTTGATACCAAAATATTATAAATAAATGATTTGAATTTAAATGAATTATGAAGAGACAAAATTGTTTAATTTCCACGATATATATAATTTGGTCAAGTTCTTTACTTGGTGTCACAATACTAATTGGCTCACAAGCTAAAAAAGTTAGTGCACCCTGCTATAGACCAAGTACCCACCATCAATCTAATAGAAATAAATGTTCATTAGTCTTTTTAGTAGTACGGAGATTTTTATGTATATTTTTATTTTCTACGCACAGCAGCAGAACATTTTCCAGAGTCACATTACTTAAAAAAGAAATAATTTGTGTACATTAGTAAGAATGTGTGTTCCAAGCTTTGAGATATCTCCAGTAAATATTTTTTTCAGCGATGAGATTATTGCAGTCTTCGCTCCCTCACTACTTTAAATACAGTACAAGGGAGCTGAATAAAATTCGTAATAATAATTGAGGGATAATTCTCTTAGCATTTAGGAATATGACTTTTCAAAATTCTTGAACGTCGCTTTAATTCACTCTTCTAGAGGATGATGTCTAGAACCGGAATCCATTACGAGTGAGATTAATGCAATGGACGGGGAATTATCGGAAATGAGAAAACTGAGTAAAGTGCGTTTTTATTTTTAAAAAACTCTGAATGCTTGAACATATAATTTGTCATTGTTCTGATGTAAAAAAAAAAACTAGAGATCGAGCACAAAATTTTTCGTACTATTTGTAACTTTTGCTATTTGGGAGTTTCGGCGAGTTTATAGAAAACCTATGCTTTTTTATAAGTGAACTTTGCACTAACCGAGAAAAAAAATAAAGTAAAAAATGTGGAGCCGTTTTTGAGAACATCTGGTTTTTAAAATTTCCTTTTTCACGCAAAATTACGCGAAAACAATTCACACTTCTAAAAAATATTGCAAGCCCTTATTTGAAATCTACTTTTATAGACGAGATTTACTTAAGGAAAACAATTTCTATCACTAATATTGTAGTTTTGCAACTATTAAGCTCTTCCTCATGCATTTCTCTCACTTAACGTGGACACAAGTTGGCTTAGCAAACGTGTCATCACTACAAATATGTCGTTGACAAGGGACGATACTCTCGAAGGATACTCGCGAATTTTGCTCGTATGTACTACTGAATGTGGAATATTTAGGAATGCATGAGCTGTTGCCCACTAATGTGAGCGGAGAAATATTGGTGGTTATGAGTGGTGGAGTAAATAATATTGGTGAATGCAAATATGAGTGGGAACATTGTGTTGAAAACTAAACAGTTTTCTTCATTATTCTTAACTCTAATATGGTTCGTTGCCGACGGTGGTGTATCTGAACGTCGAATATTTAAACAATTACTTTTTAACATGATATTTCTTTACTAAAAGTTACAGCAATTAGCCAATAATGTTGTACCTTTAAAACATAACACAGTTATAACAAGAAGAATGATCGAAGAAATAAAATTACAAATCTATAAAACAGAAACCAAAAAATAACGACATAAAAATTTAAAAAACTAATAAAAATTACACAATTACAAGTGTGTAAATTTAAACTAGTGGTGCTCCAATAGTGCATATTTTTTCGTATTATTGGTAACTGTTACGTACCTACTAACAAGTCAGCCAACACTTCAATACACAGTAATGGAACGAAGCGTGGTAGGTTCGCGAAAGAATACATAACCTTTCTGTTTTTTAATCAAATGTAAAAATCAAAACGCTTTCTGACATTGAATTTAGTGTATTGTGTTTAATTCTTACCAAAATTTTAAAAAAAAATTATATTTGCTCGGTCTGAAATTTGAACTAGAGTGCGTAGGTTGACGAGACAATATCGTTTCTCTACGTGACGATTACGTCTTATATGCTGTTTCAAATATAATAATGAATTCTTAATGTTGCAGTAATTCTGACATATTCTCACAATTTAACTCAAAATCACGCCAAAACTTGTAATATTTTCAAAAAGTGTAAATGAAATTTTTGATAGGTCTACGAGTATTATTGAAAAATAAATTGCATTTGAAAGGAAACCTGTAAATCCTACATTTTATTCTTCTTATTAATATTATTATTATTATTATTATTATATTTGTTGTTGTTGTTGTTGTTGTTGTTGTTGTTATACTGAATGTACAACCACTTTCAATTATAAAACTTCTATTACTTTGGCATCTAATTGATTACTATTGTATTGAAGTTATTATTAGGCAATAGCATTTAATTCATATATGAAATATTTATCATTAATTCTGAAGAAAAAGGAGGGTGTCGTAAACATTTTAAACTATTGTAATTTTCAAAATTTTCAGAGACTTTCTTGAAAATTGGAGCTGTACCATATTATTAAGCCACGTTTGCTATATTGAAGCAATTTTTTAAGGAAACATTTATAGCCATATTTCAGAAAACCGGACGGTCAGACGGAGACACTGAAAAAAAGTGTTACTGTCGGACAGACGGATAGGCTGACAAATAGATGGAAGAACGTATTGATGAAAAATATTTTTTTTTTGTATCAGGGTTACCTAAAACATGTATTTCTGCCAAAAGAGAATAATGCGTTGTTACTGAGAAGGTGAAATGTCCCCTGTCTACTCCCCATTTCAAAGCCATCAGCAGATTGCGTATCGCAGTACCAAAAGTATGCCATCTTTTTACATGACATTTTGCCATGGTAATTTCGTCCAACATCAATTAATTTTCATAAATTCACTCATCGTCATAAAAACGATGCACCGAGAAGGAAGGGCGAATTGCGATGTGCCTTGCCGTGCCGGCTATCACGGTGTCCCCGAAGAACACTATCGGTGATCAGACTGCATGGGATGGTTGTTTGGTTATTAGTGATTCCGGCCCCGTCAACTAACGAGGTCATTAGTCCCGTTACCGTAGTGCATGTTTTTCATCAGGAGGTGGCGGTGGTCTTCCCCCGCTGGACGGCGAGATCCAGTGCCGTCTGCTAGAGGGATTTACCCTAACTAGGTATCTCCCATCAGCGAGGCACCGCCCCAGCCGGGCAAGCTCTAAGCTCCCGACCGGTCACCCGGCATGTGTGGTAGTGTAGTGCATGTCAATGTAAGTGTGTGTGTAAACGGTGAGGACAGGAGAAGGAATGAGAAGGAAAGATCGCGCGCGGTCTGTGGGCCGTTTGTTAGGGTACTGTTCCGGCATTCGCCTGGTGTTGATGGAATAAACCACGGAAAACTAACGATCTGAGCAGCCAGCCCCTAGAAGACCCACCAGACAGCGACTGAACTCGACCTCTAGCTGACAAGCTAGTGTCGAAAATCTTTTTTTTTTTAATTTATTTTATTTTCAGTCGCATCAACAGCAGAGGTTATTAGCGACTCCATTAGTTACATAGTAGTTACAATGCTTGGACTTTTACATTAATATTACATTACATATAGAGATACATTTTGGAATATTTTTACATTATTACACAAGTGAAGCAACAAATAAATATATACAACAGTATTTAGAAATATTACATACTTATATTACAGATATATGGAATCGTGTAGAGGTATGTATATAAGGACAGGGAACACATAACAACATATACACGTTAAATTAAATCTATAATGCCTATTTTTTACAGAAGTTTATTACCTTGAGTTGGAAAGGATAGTTTCTTAAAATGGAGTTTAAATGTTCAGCATCAAAATATTTGGTTCTTATGGAATTATATTTGGGACATTCTGTGAGAATGTGGTCAGTATTCAGGATTTTGTTACAACAATCACACATTGGGATTGGTTTTTTATTTAATATATAACCATGCGATAATTTAGTATGTCCTGATCGAATACGCGAAAGAGCGACCTGTTCCTGACGAGAAAACTTTGCATAGGTTTTAAGAGAAAAGAATTCATTGATTGCCTTGTGTATTTTACTAATTTTGGAATCGTTCCAGAGAGTTGACCACCTCTTCTTCATTATTTTACCAACGTGCTTCAGATAGTCATCAGTTGAATACGACATTTTGTCATTTGTCTTTTCCTGTAGATCAATTATTAATGTCGGTGGTGTGGACTTGCTGATCGGGGATCTGGCTTCTATTTCTCTAGTAATATGAATGACCACCGGCGCGATACCTGCATCAGCGGTCTCTTTGCAGACTTCAAAGAGTTTGGTGTGAATTAAAGGCATATGATAATTAGGAGGTACTGTAATGCCATTCGGTATGTATGTAGATAGAATAATGGATTTCTTGTTACAGTTGGATTTGGCGAGGTCGATTGCCATTAAGAAAGCATAATTGTAGGCACTGTTTTTGCTGCTAAAAATGTTGAACTTAATATGGAAGGTCTTCAATGGAGACTGGATGAATAAACCCAGCCTGTCCATTTCCGATGTGTCTTGGATGTGAATAACGTGGTGATCTTGATATTTGTTAAGTATTTCTTGCAGAATTAGGTCCGCATCCGAAGCTGTCAGGTTGGTGTTGGGATAATCCTTGGAAAAGTTATCAATAGTTAGATTTGATGTAACCCATGGTGGATATTTAAGAGTTCTATGTGTTCCCACTGTGAAACTTGGGATTTTATAGTCCCTGATAACATCCATGGTATTTTCATAGAAAGTTTTCGGATATGATTTCAGGTGGCTAGTATGAGTTTTAATTAATGGGTTAATGTCATTAAGAATTATGTTGTTGTTGGATGACAAAGCTTTGCTTCGATACTTGATTGTCAAGTAATCCCTACGAAATTGGAGGTTAGGTTCCGAAGCTTCTATAAGAATGCTACCGGTTGGCGTAGTATGAAAACAACCGGTACATAGCCTGAGCCCAGTGTTATGTATTGGGTCTAATTTTTTGAGTAGTTGTTTGTTAGCTTTGTTGTATATTATACATCCGTAGTCTATTTTACTGCGGATGATAGCTCTGTATGTAAGGAGCAAGGTGCGTTTGTCTGTGCCCCAGTTATTGTGATTCAAACATTTTATTATGTTCATTCTTCTCTTGCAATCAGTGATGATCTCCTTTATATGGTGATACCATGTGTGTTTGCTGTCGAATACAAGACCAAGAATTTTGGTTGAAAAAACTCTTCTTATCGCAACGTTGCCAATTTGCAGGTGTAAATTTCCCGACACCTTGCGTCTAGATATCAGTATGCATTCAGATTTATTGGGAGAGATAATAAATCCTGAAGTTAATGACCAGCTATGGATTGAGTTCAAAGCTTCTTGAGTAATGACCTGAGTAGAGGAGAGTTCCTTTCCTTTACTGAGAATTATCATGTCATATGCATACTTGCGGATGATCGTGGGTGACTTTATTCCTTGCCCAGCATCCATAATGGCTATTAAGAATAGCGTTACACTTAGGGTGGAACCTTGCGGGAGCCCATTTTCTAGCATGACTGTATCCGACAACTGATTATTGACTCGGACCTGAATACATCGATTACTTGTGAAATTTTTGATGAATTGAAGAATATTTCCACCAATACCAATGTTCCTAAGAGCCCATATAGTTCGGGGTATCCAGACCATGTCATAGGCCTTTTGAACGTCTAGATTCACAACAATGACATGCTGTCTGTTTTGAATGGCTTCGGTAACGTAGGTGTCTACACCCACTAGATGTGAATATGTGGAGTACCCGGGTCTGAAACCAAATTGATAATCCTCAATGATGTTGTAGCGGTTTAAAAACCATCTTAATCTTCTGTCAAGAATCTTTTCAAGTATCTTACAGAGATTACAAATTAGGGAAATTGGACGGTAATTGATGGGATTAGATCGTACTTTACCTGGTTTAGGAATGGGGATGACAGTTGCCAATTTCCATGTATTAGGAAAGGTTTGACATGAGAACATATAGTTATATATCTTAAGTAGGACTTCTTTCCCTTCAGTGGGTAGATTTCTAATAAGGATATTGGATACTCCATCTGGTCCAGGTGCTGAGTTATTAGATGAATTTATTGTGTCATTTAATTCCTGTGTAGTGATTGGTACGTTAAGAATGTCGGATCGATCTGGAGGGGGGTATAGACAGTTGCAATAGGTTTCTTCAATTTCGTTTTTTGATTTCACAAACTCTTCATCGTAGTTGGCTGAGCTAGAGTTGCTTTGGAAGGTCTTAGCTAGAGTGTTGGCAATAGTGGCAGAGTCACTTATAATACCATTATGAGATTGCAAATATTGAATGTCATTGGAAACTTTGTTGCCTTGAATGGCCTTAATTTTCTTCCAAGACTCCGACACGTTATTTGAATTAATTGAAGAAACATAATCAGTCCATGATTGTTTTTTACATTCTTTAACAATTCTTCTGGCAAGGGCTCTGGTTCTCTTATAAGCAATCTTATTATCCTCGGAACTTTTCTTTTTAAACCTATTAAAGGCATGTTTTGCTGCTTTAATGGCATCCCGGCATTCGTCGTTCCACCAAGAAACTCTCTTCTTGTAGCATTTAATTTGATAATTTTCAATAGCTTGGTGAGCAGCTTCCATGATAATATTAGTAAAATCCTGAACAGCATGATTGATATCATCGAGCTGGAAGTTGGTCAGGTCCGAAGCGATAATTTCTTGAAACAAGGGCCAGTTCGCTTTATTAAAGTTCAGTCTATCAAGGGGTGGGAAAGAATTGTTATTAAATCTAGGGATGTCGATGTCGATAATAATTGGAAAATGATCGCTGTCGTATGGGTATTCAAGTACATTCCATGTGCATTTTTGGGCAAAAGGAGTCGAAGCAATGGATAGATCGATTACACCAAGTTTACCATTGCTAAGATTGATATGGGTGGGCTCACCCGTGTTAATAATGACCAAATCAGAATCTCCCACAAAAGTTTCTAGCAATATTCCCCTTTTGTCAATCTTGTATGAGCCCCATACTGCATGATGACCATTAAAATCACCTGTAATCAGTAACGGTTTAGGAAGTTGTTGAAGGATATCATTAAGTTCCGAGTATTCGAGATTGTGACTGTTGGGAATATATAAGTTACATATATGCAAACATATAGGTGAGGTAATTTTCACAGCAACAGCCTCCAAGTTCGACCTTATCTGGATATTGTCTGCCAGAATGGATGATTTGACATATATGGCAACTCCACCAGATGCATATTCGGTGTTTGTTCTATTTTTATAATAGCACTGATAATTATTGAGATGAGCTGAGTAATTAAATTTCAAATTGGTTTCTTGCAGACATATTATGTCTGGATTAATATCGTTGCACAGTAATTGTAGATTTTCTAGGCGGCAGTGATATCCATTAAGGTTCCATTGAACAATTTTCATGATTTTAGTTTCAATTTATTGGTAAAGATATGAGTGGTTACTGTCTGTCATAGATTTTATACAAAGATTATTATGTGCTGTCCATACTAGATTCACTCTCAGACAAGTCTGAATCAGGTAACTGTTTCAGCAGCTTCTTCATAAGTCTAGTAAATCTACCTTTCAGGCTTCTATCTGTTAATACTTTGTAAGTTTCCTTAAGCATATTAATTATTGCTGGAATGTCATTAGAATAATCTTTAACTATAGCAATGGGATCAACTGCACCCAAGGCATTTTCTAATAATAATTGAAATTGTTTGTATGTTAAGGGAAAAGAACTTGGATTGTTGTCAATGAGAGCTTTTGTTGGACTAAGCATGTCTTCCATATTTTTTCCAGGATTGTTGCCTTGTTGGTCTGATTCTAGTATGTTTATGTTCTTCTTCTTCTTTTTCTTTTTTGGTTGTTTCAAGTTGTTTTCTTGATTTTTATTATCAGTATTAGTGTGAGTTGTTTCAGATAAGGAAGAGGATTCAGTTGGTAAGCTTCTTTTATGAGGAGGGATACTCATGGGGTCAGTTGAGGAGAGGAGCATGGGTGACTTTTGAATTTGATCTGTACAGTTTGTATCTTTGTTCAAGGGAGGCTTAACACAAGGTGATGAATCTGATGTGCAGCTTTTCTTGTTCAGAGGAGGGAAGCTATCACAATCCATATTAGGTGAATTAGAAGTTTGTACTAATGACTGATCTAGGGAACAATTATCTTTTGAGGTGCTATCATTACCTTCTGTACCATTATTTACTATTGGGCTAGAAATGTCCTCTTTGCTTGGACATTGACTAGCAATATGGCCTTCAGAATGACATTTAAAGCAAGTCATGTTATCAGTAGAAAAATATAATCTATAAGATGTGTCTTGATATTGGATTAACATAGATGGGGGTAATTTATGAATTTCATCAGGGTGAATGAACACCTGCCTTCTAAAACTCAAAATATGAGATAAATTAGGATCTGTCATACCAGCTCTTATAAAAGTTATATTAGATGAAGTTTGCACATTAAGTTGGTTGAGAGCTTTTTTTATGTCTTCATGTGGGATCACAGGGCACACATTGGATATTATAACCCTGATGTGTTTGCTAAGTAAGGGTCTGACACTTACTTCAATATTATTAATAGTGAGAGACTTATATTTATCTGTAATATAATCAGCATGTTTCTTTGAGCTTAAGAATACACATATCCTGTTGTTGGCGATACGAGACACAAAACGAATATCACTTCCTTGTATAATGGTAATTAGTTTACTCACATAGTCCTTGAGTGTTAACCCTTCATGCGCCTCAATGATAATAGCTTGATCCTTAGTCGGGAACACATCAGTAGTAGCAGCTCCAGCGTAAGATTTGGTTTGTGCCTTATCAGCAGTTGAGGTTAAGTTGGTGGTGTTGTTTACGGTGGTCATGGTGTCAGATTGTGCCGCCCGCAAAGGCAGCAGGAACACTAAGACACAGTTTTATGAGATATCACCCAATATGACACTTGATAGTAAATAATTGTCACCAGAATAAATAAGGACGCAACAACGCACACGCGAGCAGAGCGGACGATGTTATCGGTACGAATGCCGAGCGTGAACGTCGAAAATCTTGCCACTGTCGGGACCCAGAACCTCCGGTCCGAGCCACTGCAGTAAAATCTGTTGATAAACTGAGCCGCCTCGCCCGGTGGCTCCATAGGAGCAGAAATGGAATTCGGCACTGATGGTGACTCACTGCCTGTCTGCCAGTATTGCCCCATGTTCTCCTTTCCAGATATAGTAGTAGTGACAGTTCGTAACGGCCGGTTTGCGTCGAACTCTGTAGCGAGCAACAGCCTGACAATAATGTGGCAGATTAGACTGTCAGTCCGTCGTTCTGATGGTTTGTGAGTGCGTCTGTCCGTCTGTCTGGCCTTCTGCCTGTGCGTTCACCCGACTGTCCGCCTGTTTGTCCGGCTGCCCATCAGTCCTTCTGTCTACCTGCCTGTCTATCTGTCCATCCGTCTGTCCGAGTATTAGGTGACGATCACAGTGGAGCTGATTTGGCCGAAGTTTCGACTTGAACCGCCAAGATTGTGTTGTGCGCATGGAAAGGTCAAATTACCGCAACTGACCCCGCCACCTGAACCACTGAATTCATTACTTTCAGGGCAAGAACTCCTACCAAAGTATTTCTTGCGGAATATTCAAAATTACAATTCATTTAATTTAATTCAAATATTCAAATTAATATTCAGAATCAATGCTGTGCTGTCAATCGTGCAGCTATCTGGGAGAGATTATCACGCAACTGCAACAACTCTTACATGAACATAATAAGTTGATACAATTGTTAAAAACAGCCTTAGAAATGATGTCATCGGACGATCATAAATAGTGATCAGAGCAGGAAAACATGAGAGACGCTTCAATGCACCAATGTTAAAAGAAGTTGCAATTGTGGTTTTGGAGAGAATATGGAGTCTCGCGACATTGTAATTTAACGATGTGGTGGCAACCTTCAGCATGATAGCGAAACACATCGTTCGTATGATACATTACAATACCCCTTAATATTTTGCCGAGAAGAGGATGGATATCATTTTTTGATCAAGATGATTAATCCAGCGACTGGTATGTATCAATGCAAAAATAAAAAAAACAATTGTTTTTGTTGTGGTCACACCTGTTTATGAAATTACAGACAGCACAAGTGCTATCAATTACATATAGTATTACGACTAAAGGTTATGTATAGTAAGTATTACCATCAAAAGCATTCTGATGACAGTTCGATTCAATGCTATACGAAATGAACGAAACATAAAGCGCTGTCAGTTTTTGACACTGGCATTCTTTTTGTGGTCATGCTGTAAATATCTATCAACACAGTATCATCAATTATTTTCCACTGCGGGGTTGTTGTACAAGCTTCAGTAACAACCATGATAGCGGTGTAGCCTATTCATTTAGACTACACATGATACGCAAGTTTACTCACAATGTTTTCCCTCACATGACTCAATGTATGTATGTTTCAACATACAAATGTATCAATGCCCGCATAAAACAACTAATGGCAGAACTTCCCCTCTACTGTTGTTATATACTGTTTTTCATTTTGATTCCTAAGTAAAGAAAATTATTCTTTTACAGGTCAAGTAACAAACAAAAAGGTCAGCTCGATGAATTTTTATGCATACCGTTTCATGCTTCGTCTAAACGAGGATAACCACATTTTGAAATGCCGCCTATTTTTTCATCAGTTTGCCGGTGATATGTACGTCAAAATTGAAACAGAGCGTCTGACAAATATGTTTAAACCACAAAAAAATTACGTTCAGAAGAGTACATTCATTTGCGCAATGCCAAGAACACAGATGTAAATGGAAATAATGTCGGCCGACTTACCATTTTAACACCAACGTAGTGGGAAGTCCGAGACACATGCACAAATACTCGCAAGATGCTATGACCTACGAGCACCAATACGGTCGACCCGATTTATTTTTACTTTCACGTGCAACGCAAAAATGGATCGAAATCACTAATCTGTTATTTCCCGACCATATCATCATGCAACCGTCACGACATAACAGCACGAGTGTTCAAGCAGAAGCACTCAAAGCGCTCATGAATTTCATTGTAAAATATCACGTCTTCGGATACGTACGATGTTGGATGTACTTTGTAAAGTGGCAGAAGAGAGGACTGCCTCATGCGCATATTCTCCTGTGGATGGTCAAAAAAAATTTGGATGAAATTGACTCAATAACTTGTGCAGAAATTTCCGAGCCAGAAGTAGATCCAGAATTGTATGAAGTAGTGAAGAAGAACATGATTCACGGTCCGTGTGGCGAACACAAAAAGAATCACCGTACATGATCGAAGCCTTATCCCCGTGCTTTATTGGCTAATACGATTACAGGCAATGATGGTTACCCCCCCCCTGTACGGTCGTCGCTCTGTAGAAGATAACGGGAGAACAACGTTGCAAGTCAAAAATAAGTATGTCGTAGTCAACAACAGCTGGATTATTCCGTATTCGCCACTGCTTTCCAGAACATTTAAAGCGCATTGCAATGTTGAGTACTACAATTCGGACAAGTCGATTAAATATGATTGCAAGTAGGTCACAAAAGGAAAAGACAGCTGTATTTGCTATTGCAGCTTCAAATAATAACGATGAAGTTTCACAATATCAGATGGGAAGATATATTAGTAGCAATGAGGTGGTTTGGAGAATCGTTTCATTTTGTATACATGAACGTCATCCCACCGTAGTCTATTTAGCTGTTCACCAGAAGAATGGACAATGAATTTATTTCATGGCAGAAAACGCAGCGCAAAGAACTGATCGACCACCAGCGACAACGCTGACAAGCTTCTTCGAGATATGCGCAAGCAATCCCTTTGCAAGAACATTACTTTACTCAGAAAGGCCAAAATATTTTACATGGAATGCGTCGTACAAAAAATTTCAACGTCGGAAACCAGGACAGCCTGTATCGGGATAGGTGAATGTATATTCAACTGACGTATTGGGAGGAACTTCTACAGTTCACCCAAGCGATGACGAATGTTTTTACTTATGTTTGTTATTAATGTTCGTGGACCAACTTCATTCGAATTTCTACGAATGAGCAGTGGAGAATTGTACGCAACATATCGAGAAGCCTGTCAACATTTACACTTACTAAAGGATGATATTCATTGGAATCACACAATCACTGATGCTGTCATATCGTCTACTTCGCATCAAATTCTATCACTTTTTGCCATCATGATTTCAACGTTCTGTCCATCGAACCCACATAATTTGTGGAACAAATACAAAGACAATATGACTGAAGGCATTTTGTATCGAGTACGTTCAACAACGGCAAATCACGAACTTGAAATTTGCGCGGAGATACACAATGAGGTATTGATATCTTTAGCGGATTTGCGCATGATGTCCGGCAAGATGTTGTACGAATTAGGAATGCCTACGCCTAAACGCCCCAAGCACAATGCATTCAATCGTGAATTTGAACGAGAACGGCAATACCAAGCAATGCTTTGAATCAATCCGTACAAGGTAAAGTCCCACTTTTAAATCAGCAGCAAAAAACCGCTTACGATACTGTAATGAAAACAGTAAATGTCGGCAATGGAAGAAATTTTTCCTCGATGCACCCGGTGCAACTGGTAAAACATTCTTGATTTCATTAATTTTAAATACAATTCGGGCACAAAGTAAAATAGCACTGGAAATAGCATTAATAATAAATAATAATAGTCCAATAGCCCTGGTATGATAATTAATAATTCCCAAAATCAATCGTTAGAAGTGTGTGGAATAAACCTGTTTGCCGTGTTTTTTGCATGGGCAATTGTACGTTGCGTGCTCGAAAGTTGGCAAACCAACTATTTGTTTTCTCTCCGGAAGGAAAAACGAAAAATATTGTACATTACAAGACATTTAGATTTAGACAGAAAAATATTGTACATTACAATTGTTATAGTCAAATTATTTAATTGTAATTTTATTTCATTACATGGTTGTATTGTAAACGGAAGATAATTTCTCATTTTTTGCCATTAAGTACATAACGTGTAACATATCTGGTACTTTTTTATTTGACAGAATAATCACTTTCGATACATCAAACGTGCCAATGTAAGGAATTATTGATAATCCGACTCATTTGAATTTACCGGAAGTGTTACATTTCCTTATTCCACGACTGTACACCACTCGTGTGAAACCGAAGGCGGCATAAATAGTAAAACACGTCTTTCAGGAAAATATTCACGAACGTGATATAGATGTTTCAATTTTTGCCATTTTCAAAATTTTATGACTTTCGTTCCAAATTTTTCTTATTTTTTTCTCAAATAGAAAAATGTGCACTCATAACAAAGGTTTAAGTCAGGTTTTTATTGAAATCTTTGAAATTATGGAAAAATATATTTATTGCCTGTTCAAATATTACAAATTTTTCAGAAGTTTGAATTGATTAGAAATTAAATTCCTTTTGAGAGAGTTCATTGTCAGAATTTTTACACTTATTTTTAAAAGTATACAGTGATTATGTAAAATATATTATATCAATTTATTTCATATTTTTAAAGTTATAAAATTTGAAATAATAAAGAAACTGTAGATGTAAAATGATTGATAATAATTACGGACGTTGAAATATGTCTTTGGGGAAGCGAGAACGAAAATGGGGAGTATTGTAGATTTGTCCTAAGTTAAAGTGTTGGTAAGCAGGTGAATGGATTATCGAATGCTTATCGAAGTTAAAGTGTTGGTAAGCAGGTGAATGGTCAAATTGAAGAAATGTAAAGTTTGTTTTATGGTATATGATTTAATTAATTTCAATTTGCAGTTCTCTATGAAGCTGCTTGTTGAAAATAATTCATTCAAGTTTTTAAGTCTTTCGTAAAAATTTATTTTGGATGGTTTGAATTTTCTTTTTGTTAGTAGAAGATATGACTGTTACAGATTCCGGCGCGTCAGTGGCGGCTAGTGGTCATACTATTAGGGTGGGCAACGCCTTTCTTCCCTCTCCTTTCCTCCGCCCCTCTCCCCCACTCTCTCCCTATCTCTCTCTCTCTCTCTCATACACACACTCATATGCCCATACACACAGGCATACATTACAAACACACATATATTCATTTACATAAATAATGACTATTAGAAAGAAGTCATCTTATGAAGTTTGATAAGATTTTGAATAGTTCCTTTTATCATCAACGAGGGTTGACCGCATTTTTTTTCACAACATCCGTTTCGACTTCGCTCGGCAAGGACCCCTCCGAAATATTTACTACTTGTGTCGTGTTACCGCATGATTCGGCACTTTCAGAACGTTTCTCAAAGAGTGTCAAGAAACACATTGATTCGAAACTTTTTTACTCGCACTTTTGCTATAAAGTATTTTCCATAAACTCGCTGTACAAATTTAAGGTTAAAAGTTTCTATACCCAATACTCAAAAAATCAGGATAGTTTGCCGTCTATACTGACTGACGAGATACAAAGTCTGTGTCGCTTCAGTAAATGCTGTTTCTTTTCAGCAATGTTTTTTGATTGATGACTTTTTCATTTATGTTATTTTAATATTTTCGATGCTATTCATTGTCAGTTGTACAAACACACTTCACAGAAAATCGAACTCTCTAACTTCGGTTTTTCAAAACGCATTAAAAAGTAGCCTCCTACATACGTTTACACAATACATTTTGGTTTTCACATGCTTAGAAATGGATTTGTAATTGCAACTCCCTTTAAAATGAGCAAATAACATTCGATTAACACAATTTTTATGAATGCAACACTGGACAGCAATGCATTTGTGTTTCGCGCGCTACCAAAGAATTGCTATGGAAGGGGTGAGAGCTCATTTAAGTGGAGAGATATCTCACACTTTCTTTGATCAGTGCCACACTTCTCTTAAAAAATTGTGCTAGCCGAGAGTTACATCTTCACGACATGTCAAGGCTCTTCCAGAGGTCGCGCTTGCGCAGTAATATCCGCACGGTCCGGAGTATGCTCCAACCGCCCATAAGCCACCATGTTCCCCCTCTTTCCCCTCCAGCCCCGCGGGAGCCACCGACTCCGTCGGCACGTTCGCATTTACCGAGTGTGCTCTAGCTAGCTGTCACGAAGGGCATTAGCGGCGGACTGTCAATCGCAACTTCCGAACGGCGCGTGTTTTGAAAAACCATGTTTCGGAAACGCTCTGAGAGGACTTGTATTCCCCTCATGTTAAATAATGTTTAAGAAACATTGCACCGTAGTTATTTGGGTGTGCACATGCGAACGTGCGAATACCCACGAGCCGCCACTGCGGCGCGTCAACGGCTTAAGTCATTATTTCCGGAAGTGTAGTGCATTTTTTTTCCTCGGGAGGCGGCGGTGATCTTCCCCGCTGGATGGCGAGATCCTGCGCCTATTTACCGTCGGGTAGGGGAGTTTCCCCAACCAGGTATCTCCCACGTGCGGGGCACCGCCCCGGTCGGGACAAGCTCAAAGTTCCCGACTGGTGTTCTGGCATATTTGGTAGTGTAGTGCATGTTAGGTAAGGTAAGCGTGTAAGTAAAGAGTGAGGATAGGACAAAGAGGAGGGAAAGATCGCGCGCAGTCCATGCCGAAAATAATACCTCAAAATGGCACTTATGTCTTGTTAGTCAGTAAATTTAGTACTATCCGTGCAGAAACTTTTAAGAAAAAAATTGAAGCCTCTTCAGAAAAAATATTGTTTTTAATATTGACCATATTTCGCGAAGAATATTGCGCTGAAAAATACTATTTTCAAAACAAAGTACATAACATTTGTTCACTCAACTAATAATGTTGTTCAATGTCTGATACGCCTGGCAGCTTGGTGGCGACTGTACAAATTATTTTAATATGTTAAAAATTTATAAGTCAATCAATGCGATCCTGGTTGCTGTGTTTTGAACCAGTGCCGCCAAGAGATGCATTGAGTATCGGCTACACCGAACACAGTTCCAATGTACTTGTGAACGGAGAGGCATGGCGCCTTGAAAGCTGCTGGTTTTTACAGTGTTTTTTCGCGGCTACAGTTTATTTGTGCTACCATTGAGTTCACTGTCATGTGGCACATCTAACGTGTGAGTGGTGCCCTTGTTTGTTATGTGTTACGCGGCTGGGATTCCGTGATCAACGGTTTCTACCACATGCTCTCTCCTATGCCACGTGCGCAGGCACACGGCTGTACTGCATTTCTTTTACTCTGTACTGCAGTTTCATTTAATACACTTTAATGGTTTGTGTGAATTGTGTAATTGTTTTTTATGTATTTGTGTTTCAACATAAACTCAAAGGTTTGAACAACAAAGCGTTTGAACAGTTTCTAAAATGCTATGCACCTTCCCATTCATAAGACCTTAGAAATTAAAAACTGAGTATCTTAGGAGTGTATAGGTTTGTCTATTATCAGAGTCCACTGTTTTCCGACACCCTTACAACATTTATTAAAGAATTGATTGCGAAGTAGAAATTCCAATTGAAGAAATCTCTGTATTTAGTATTGTAGCCGTAGGAAGACGCCGAAAAAGTGTCAAACTTTGACATTTCTCTAAATTTTCAGGGGCAACCATGAAAATCAGACATATGCCATTTTTATAAGTGTCTTTTATTCCAGTCTTACAAAATATTTCAAGAAAAAAATTGGAGCCACGTTTGGGGAAATTTTGAAAATGTCCCAGAATCTTTCTGTAAAATATACCGAAAACAAAAAAATCGTTTCAAACTCAAAGGTTCTCGAACCAGTCCAGAAAGATTGAGGGATATTCATTTTGCCAAAAATCCTTTGAATAGTTTAGGCGCTAGAGTTCACATGACTTGCGGACATTTTGAAAAAGAAAACTTTTGCAGGACCCCAAACTGTGTATTTCCATTGATTTTTCGCAGCATTACATACCTTTCTCTATACTAAGGATATTATTGCATATATCAGGGGTGTCTATTCAGGAGAAGTGGGTGAAGTAAAACTTCACCAATTATTGATATGAGAATGAATTTTTAAATATTTTCCTTATCATGTACAACAAGTATGTTAGTTTTAATAGAAAGGTAAGTATAATTTTATATGCCACGCGCGCTGAGGCAGTTAGACCTAAGGAAAGCGAATGTAAATTGGGTAAATGAAAACGTTGGGTAAAAAATTCATTTGCCAGAAATTTGCCAGAAAAATTCATTTGCCAAATACATAAGGTATCTTACCATTAAGATAAATATTGGCTTTGCAGTCATATTAGATTTTGCCTGTTTCTTTTTAATATGTAGACAACAAATTATTTACTGTTAATAAATTAAGTAATTTTTTTAATAAAAAAAGTATGTGAGAAGGACTCATAAGTTACTGAATGAGTTAGTGGGATCATCTACCCAAAGGCAGGTTTCCGTCTCGAAGATTCCTGTTTCTTTCGACTAGATGTTCTCGGATAAATTATTGGTGGAGTAATTTTAGCATCGCAGGGAAGGGACGACAGGGTGTCAAATTAGACATTCAATTTCACCGTTATATAGCGCAGAAACTTGTTTCTCTATCCACACACCATCTTGCAACAATATCATATTCTTCGTTGCTTCTTTGGGCTTGATATGGGATTCAGTTTTCCCGAAAATATGCTAGTGGCACTCCATGAGTCAGTCTTCTTTTTTATTTAATATACATATACGATACGTGGTCGATTTTCCGCACCGTAAAAATCCATCAACTATGACTGTATTAAAACGATTTGGGATTAGTAGTCTCTAGTCTTCCAGGACACAAATTAATGAATACATTGCTGTCAAACTAGTTACCTCATTACGATCAGTGGAGATTTTTCCATTTACTTTAAAAGGGTTGATAATAACCGTAGGAAAAGGTATTGTCATGCCGCCGTATTGTTGGCAATGAAATCAATACAACTAAACATCATAATCAAAAAATTGAAGCAAGATTCGGGCGCTTCAAAGCTCTGGAAGCTCTTAGAGACAGCCCCGCTCCAGCTCCCGTCCTCGCCCTCGCATCCACCGCTGCTCCCTTCGACCGCTGCCGCCGCCCCTACCTCCCCCGCAGTCCCCGCCCCCATCCCCCTCCCCAGCCCCGACTCCACCCCCAGGCCCACCAAGGCCCCCTCACCCGCAACCAGACGCCGTCCCCGCTACTTGCCACCGCCCCGCCACCGTCACTGCCACCGGAGCACTTCGAGGGCCTTTGTTCTGCCCTAATGGCGTTGAAGGAAAACTTCGCGGAGGGGGTTTGGAACTCCATAGATTGTTGATAGGGCCCACCCGGTCTGGCGACCGTCCAGGAGCGAGAAGGACGACCCTGCCGCCGCCGTCGTAATTGTGGACGCACTTGGGGCCTGTGCGCGCGCGGCGCCTTTGTGGTGTACGTTGCGAATGAATGATGACCCCCGAAGGGAAGCTAGGTGTTAGGTGTTGCCGGGTCGCCTTATAAGACGCGCTCGTAAGATATGAAATTTTCCGCCGCGCTGCGACCCTTCGCGAGCGGCCCCGTGAAATTGATTGCGGCTGCGTCCCGCGGGAGTGGGTGCGTGAATGGCGCTAGCCTCCTGCGGGTTGATCCTTTCAGCGCAGTTGGGCCTCTCCCTCTTGGGTGGGAGATCTCGCCTTCTTGGAATGTGAAAAACGCCCCGTGATTACCAGCAAATGCTATGCGATACTGTGGGAATAATTTAATCTTGGTTTGAATACGATTTGGTCCGTATCTATTTGATTAATTGTAACGAAAGTAGCCGACCAAGGTGTGTGCTTACCGTTTAAGTACGCACCCTTCTACTAATGTACCAAAATGCTCGGTTCGTAGCAGGGGTGGATCCAGCAGATCTTTGGGGGAGGAGGGGATCATAAATTTTTGTTAAATAATAATCATGTTTTTTATTATATTGTATTATTTTTGTAGTTTATATATGATACTATAGAATATTATTTTTTAAATAATTACACATTTCTAACATAAGTATTTATTTAAATCAATTTTACCTAATAAAGGAAGATAACAAACAAAATCTCATGGCCTCAATGCTCCCCATCCGGATCCGCCACTGGTTCGTATTCTGAATAAGACATGACGAAAAAGAGGAAGGCAAAGACGTGTGCTGCATAGTATTATCTATGGTTTCAAAATGGCTCTTAAAAGCTATGTGTGTAGTACCTATTCTTTAACGCTTGGCCGCCTATCATTAATACGACTCAACAATAACAAATAGTAGGTATCTGTTAGTCTTACTCATTGTCAAAAAAACGTTGCACCCATAAAGAGCCGACCCACCCGCTGCAAACTTATTGGGTATGAGGTACACCATCAGCTATTTTTCATGTAAGAATATTTACATGAAATGATAAAATACTCAAATAGCAATTTACCTTCCGCTAGCTAAACTAATTCCCCAACGCGCTATACCATGGAAAACCGTCCAATCTTCACAAACCCAAACGCCAGTAGATGTTTCGCCACTCAAAACTTTAATTTTCTCACTAGTGACAGCAGCAATAATTCCGCAATGTGAAATTATTGTACAGTCAAAATTAATTAATTTTCATAATGGCAAATTAAACAACTTTAATGAACTGGAAAGCAAACCGAATAGAAACCCAACAGTCTTTACTTAAAGTTTTGCTACACGAACGCAAAATAGATATCGCCTGCATTACAGAAACTCAATTGGTATTGAATGAAAAATTCAACATCCCTGGTTAAAAAAAATTATGTAGAAATGGTAGAATTTCAAACGTTGCTGAGGGGTGAGTGGCATTTGTACTTTGAAATCGAATCCAACCGCAACTGGCACCTAGCACCAACTCTGCCGATCTTGAAATTATTATCCTATCCATAGACAGTAAAAACTACATACTATTAATATTGCTGCTTATACATGACCAAACCAACAATTTCCGCTAAAAGAATCCAAAGAAAGCCAACAATTTCAACGTTATACTTCTAGAAGATTTAAATTGAAGCCGAACCTGGAGTTGCAACTACACAACCTAGCAAGGATTTAGTTTACAATCCTTTTCAGTTAACAACAGCACTGATATAATAGCACCTTGACAACCTACATACCCTTCCTCTGGTGATGTCAACCGTCGTCAATACATTACTGTTTTGTTCTCTGTATTTTCTTAGGTGACAAGAGTTGGAGTTACTGAAATATCCCGGAAAGCTTGCTTGTTTTTTTCCCTTTTGTTTCCTTTTTTCCCCTTTTTTTAGCTTCAAGTTTATAGACATTGATCAGAAAACAATTTGCAGAAAAAATATATGAACAAAATCCTGAAAAACACGATTGTTCTGCATAAAAAAATTAAAGTTAGAAAACTCAATATCCTCTTAATCATAATAGGTTTTTAAATTAAATACTATTTAATGGAGTTTCGTACATTTCCTTATTGATATTCCGTTAAAAGTTTGTATATTTCAGTTTAAATAACATTTGAGTTGATACCCTCACTCCCGTATATTTTTACCACTAGCTTATTTATTATAGTTTTTTATTATTTTACATTGTTATACTACAACTTCAATCAACCCTACAAATAATTATAATCTACCCACATTTTATATACAATATTCATATATACACTAGCCATATTCTCTAAAAGTATGCATTCCTAAATTATATTTACATTCTTGGGTTAATAATTAACAAACTTAAACACACACTTTTTGATAGCCAGATTGATGCAGCATATTAAAGTATTATCATGGGGATCGTAGTAAATCTTTCGAAATTCGTGTGCCTGTTTTCTTTGGATCGTTTAAGGTTATATATATATATATATATATATATATATATATATATATATATATATATATATATATATATATAGTTTACACTTACTTAAGTACTCTGTGGAATTGCACGTGTAGAGAATCTTCCCTATTATTTCTTGCATGTAAAGGCCAATAAAATTAACCTCTGGAGAAGTGATCAAGAGCCAACGACAACGGCTCACCTTTATCTGAACGGCTCTTTGTCTTTGATCATCTCTTGAAATAAATCCGAGTTTCCTTTCACGTTTGGGTTTCGTTACTCAGTCGTTCATGAATTGTAAAAGCAGATCAAAGAGATTTTACGCCTTTCTCGCAATTTAGGAGAAACATTCACGAGAATATTATTTTTGTTTCAACATGCAGAAAATTGAAAGCGAATGAAATCAATTCCTCATATACAGTCGCAATAGAACTTCAATTAGAGTTTGAAGTATAGCTTTACTAATACAATATAATGTTTTACAGTTGAAGGAAAATAGCTATTAAAGAATAGTGTTAGTAGCTTAGTATATTTAGAAAAAAATAGAATAGTCTCTTCTTAAGTTCAGAATTAAAAGGTAATTTTGATGGAATACTTTCGGCAGATGCTGTAAGACTGACAATTAATGGAAAAATAGTTGCAGAAGAAAATTAACTTTTTCTACAACTATAAAAAGGTGGATTCAGCGCAATGACCTCAACACGTAAAGTAGATCATTTTTTAATTTTCATTAAAAAAGATGGTTGCCAACCAGCTGTCTTGTTACCGTGGAAAAAGTACATCACGCATAGAAATCTAACGAAGGAAATAGACAACCCTCTTAGGAGGCACGCACAGAGAACACCAGGGACCCGGGAAGTTGCTCCAATGAGGGTCTTATTTCAACAACAACAAAAAAAAAAATCCCCACCCTCCCCAATTCATTAACAGATTTCATTTCTCTATGCATTGGAAATAACGTAGAGCGTTTTTGGATTCGAGATTTATTTTTCAATTCTTTTGAATGAAAATATTCGAGGCATCAATTAAGTCGGGACCTGGGCCGCGTTGCCTTACCTGCCACCCCCTCCCCTCCCCCTCCCAAACTGGGCTCTTAGCAACACTTCCCCTGTCATGTTCCCTACATAAAATACTGCTATTCCATTGAGATATCAAACATCTTACTCCAATACAAAATACAAACTTAATTCAAATGTTATTTTTATACCTTTGTAGAAAAAAGTTCATCTTTCGTGAGCGATCTCGATTGATTGTTATGCCTCGACCTACGCTCTCGCAAAAATTCATTCTCGACCAAGATAAAAACATCCACTCGCGGACTTTAAGAGAAATAGTATTTTGTTACATTTTTCTATAACAACATAGATGCATAGTAAAAATAGGTTGTCTGTAAAATTTAAATTATCAGACACCATTTTCCTTGGCAGTCCAAAGAATTGACGGCATTTTTTAATAACGTTAGTACTACTTCTTGGATTCACGACCGCAGTTAATTATGGAATGAGTTCATGAGTGTTGGTCACTTAATTAAAATCGTAGTTTGCCAATTTTTCGGAACTTTATTGTTCCCTACTCAGGGCCATGAATCATATAATTACAGTATTAGTACACAGGTATTTACAGAATTAGATGGAATACAAACAAGTATAGTGAAAAACATTATGTGATAGCTGCACCACCACATGTATGAAGGACACACTCACACCACCATCACTCTCTGACTCCATGTATAAAACTTAGAGACATGTTCAAAGTTAATGGTACTGATTATATTCTTTATCTTTAAATATTGCATTATCAAAATAACTAAAGACTTCAGAATGAAGTCTAATGTAATTCCGGAGAGTAACTGTGCACTTATTTCTCTAATTTTTTGTTGAGATGTATAGAAACCTGGGTAGAATCACAGAATTATAGTAACGTTATAAAAAAAACTTTATATATGTAATATTTATGTAAACATTAAGGGTTGGTAAATTGATAAGTATGGGAAAATAGAGAAACGCCCAATTTAGATATTATAAATTGATAAGAATGACGTTTTATTATCTGTTTTAATTTAATGAAAGCTAGGGATCACTGGAGGATAGAATTTCGGAATGTAATTTTATTTGTTCTGTAGGGTTTATAAAGTTGAACAAAAAGCTTCCCGTTTTACCCGACTTTCTCAGACAATATAGCCCAATTGAAATGCTACCACATTCTCAAATGTGATTTAATTTTAATTTTAAATGAAATTATTACTTATCCCCTTGAATAATAGTTAAAATTGCTCAAGAGAAAATGAGAAGTCTTGTTGTGTTTCTTGTGAGCATACAATAATTCAAACGGTCTATAAATACCCGTTTTCATTTTAATTAGAGTTCTTTGAAACAATAGAATGTTTATTTTTAAACCGTTTTTATAAGTTTAATGTTAACAATACATTTTCGGATAAACAAATTAAATCACAACGCGTCTATTTTTTAATTTTTTTTTAAAGTGCATGCTGTTAAAAGTTCATTCATTTCGTGTTATATGCAGGCTGGAGCAGCGTCATGGATTCTTTATTAACTACTAGTCTTCCAAACGCTTGCAGCGCGTACGTGGTGGCTGCGCGAACTAGAACGTCGAACGAGAAGCGTGCTTGCAGGGGCAGTGCTTGGCCAATGCCACGCCTCCCGTGGCCACCGTGATAACTACATGCACCTGTGGGCATCGACCTTAACTCTACTACTCCTCTGCCCTTTCTCTGCTACCTACGCACGGCCTGCATCTGCGTTCGCTCCAGAGAGCTCGGAACTTTTGTAGGTTGAAAGATCGTGCCCTATTGCAATTTTCCTCCTAAGCGTGAGGTTTTGATCCACTCAAACCAGTGACCACGAACAAAAGAACGGTTAACCTTTACTGCGCAGCCTCTCCCTTTGATCGTGTCGTCTTCTAATAAAATACGACTTTTCGTTTCCATTTGCCTTGTCTCTTTGCCCTTCAGAAATTGCAAGACGGAATAGAGATTGTATGACTTATTGTGGTACGTTCTCGAGAATTCCCTTTATTGCAGCATGAACTGAAACCCAAGAGAAAACTACTTTGAGTGTAAATCCTAGACAGTTCGTCGCGAGTGACAGTGTCTTCAAGATTTTATTTCCGTTTCACGCACAGTTTTCAGTATTTTTTTTTAAGGAAATGCAGCCTTTTCAAAACCAATTCATGACTTTGAATTATTGACAATAAACTGTTTTGTATTTTTGGACAAGCAATGCTATATTTATTTCACTTACAATTCTTCATTTAAATATTCTTACTTATTTTGTTTTGAAAACTATGGTAATTGTTAATTAAATATATTTTGAAATATCTGTCATATTATTTTCAATTCTTTCTCGCTGGAGCAGTTACAATAGTTATGGAGATATATACTTATATGCATATACACTCCGACATTAAATACCAGAAGCACTACGAAGTTACCGTAAATTCCCAATATTCTTCCCTTTAATTTTCATGAAGCCAAAGACAATGATTCAAAAATATTTTTTGGGATCATCGAATATTTTTCAGTTTTTTTAAATAAACCTTTAAGAAAAGAGAATTATTTGCAGTGAACTTCCCGCAATTTTTAAAACAGCAGGTTTAAGTACGAGAAACTTCGAAGGCATCTTCAGTATCCCTTGAAGATTTCAAGGAAATCACTAGTTTTTATATAGCGGCGGAGTTAGGTCAATGCAAGGGTAATCGTAGGGTATGAGTCTGAACGGTGAGGAATTTTTTGACACTAGCAAAATTGCGAGGTCGAATTCAGCCATTGACTGGAGGAGAATTCGTTGGAAAACTACAGATCAGACTGCTCTGTTCTGTAATTTTCCATAGTTTCTCCGATCCATTCCAGGCGAATGCCTTAGCAGTATCCCAACACACGGGCCACGGATCGCGGAATCTTTCCTTTTTCATTCTTGTGCCACCTCATCCCTTAAACTCATCCACACACACTTACATGCAGTGCATTACCACGCATGTCGGGTGTTTTTACAGTCAGAAATTTCCGCATTACTTTAATATAATGTACATGAAAGTAAATATCGTGAACGCATATTAATTTTAATGGTCTCTTGTACCATTAAAATGATTGTTTCTCAATGATTTAAGGTCATATTTGGCAGGAATGAATGATTTTCATGGACTGGTGATTATGAAAACACGATATGAATGATGAGAGGCAGGGGAGCGGGAGAACCTCTACATTAAATCTACACTGGTTTTAACTTAAGCATTAAAATGAATGAACAAATCTATCAAGCTCTTTTTAATGTACAAGTAATGTACTAGTTTAATGTACTGAAACTGAGGACATTTCATGTACATTAATATACATTAAATATACATTCAATTTAATGACATTTTTGGTAGTGTAGAGAATCTTTCGGCTGGGGCAGTGCCCCATTGGGGGGAGGTACCAGGAGGCGGAGACCTCGCAAACTGACTTGTAAGTCGGCGCGGGATCTCTCGCTCCTACGGAAAAGGCACTTTGTCACTCTCGTGATAAAGCATGCCGAAACAAACACAGTGGATTAATGACCATAGCATTTGGCGCACCCGGAAACACTGACCACAAAAAAAGAATCAATGATTTTTATTAAATACTGGTACGAACCTCGTAAGTCCTACTGAGCTCGTCTTTGTTCATTGTGTTAAGTATTGTTAACGCTACATTAATGTTTTCTTTATTATTTATGGAAGGAATTTAATTGGTAATGCATTTCTGAAATTGTGCCATACATACAAACCGACAGTAAATCTTAATCCATTTGATGAGTAAACTCTTCTGCCCTTTTTGTTTCTAATAATAGTGTATAATGCATTCGAACATTCTTTGCTTGTAGTGAAAGTTACAAAAGAGATGTGTATCATTCACCGAGTGGATTTTATGCTCCGAAAGTTTTACTACTTTGTCTGGGAGACCAGTCAGAAAGATACGATGCTGTGGAGTCCCTCTTATGCATTTTTGATGAGAGAGCAAGTTTGGGTGCTGCATCACCTCCCTCTCTACTGTTTAGTGCTCTGCGTTCTTTACAAAAAACATGCTTGTTTCGCTACTTTCTCAAATTATGGCATTCTTAAACTTCGAAGATGAAACGAAATACCCGAACGAATAAAACTTAGGACATAAACACGCAAATGAATAAGGAATTCGACGAACACACGTCTTCGTTGGCAATTGTTATGAGCATGTAAACCCCGTCCCCACGACATCCTAGGAACACGAGAAAGCGTCTTCACACTTTCACACTTTCTTAAGAACATGCATTCAACTCTAGTGTGGAACGATGACGTCACTTTCCTCGAACTACTCTCTTTTGAATGGCAAGTCAATACATTATTCAGTTCCTGGCGATATTTACAGTAAATTACGACTTGAATTGTCTTTGCAAACATTAGTCTTCGATGAAGCTATTTCAATACCATTGAGAAAGCAACATCGTCGTTTTATACCTTACGGAATCACGTTTAGATGTCATGAAAGGACGGCGGTTATGTAAGACCATGTTTTCAACATGCACATCTCCGCTTCTTGAGTACCTTTTGAGTGCAAGAGTGGATGTAGGAAGAGCGACTACAGTCAGATTGATGGTCAACGAATGTTGTAAAGTAAATAGATACTAATTTATAATTTAATTGTAAGTGTATTAATTTTTACGCCAACTGCATTATTTCATTATTTTCTATTTCAAATTTCTCTCTTAAACATTTTCTTGCTTTGTTTCGTTTCTAAGTTCAAGTATATCTTCATTTTAACTCCGTAGGCAGAAGTGTGTCTGTAAGATACGATCCCACCCTGAGTCATTGTCTCATACAATGCTCGCTGAATGTCACGCCCCTGTAGCGCACGATGGTCGGTCACGTTTAACCCTGAACGGCGAGAACAATAAACCGCTCCGTAATATAGGTGAAGGCGAGAGACAGCTTGGAAGTGCTCACGAGTGGGTTTTACGGCAAGCGCTGGAGAGATGCTGGGATGTAGTTTGCAGTAACGCGCAAGACGGCAGTATATGTTCCGAAAATAGGAGCTTTTAATGTTTTCGAACCATTCGAGGGAAAGTGATGAAAATAGGGAATTTTATTGATGGTAGAAAAATTGCTAGACAATAGGTATGATATGACGCACATTAACATCGTGCATTTTTCTTTGCCAGTCCGTTAATGCTCACGTTTTTCGGGCCGGTCATGACCTGCTGCCACGCTCTTTGAGTCTACAAACAATTGCTGAAGATTTATAGACAGTCTTACCATAATAAATTGGTTGTATAAGAGTTTCTTGAAAGGTATAGTGCTTCGTTTGTACCTCGAGTTCGAATGATGTTAAGCACTATAATTACGATGATTGACTGTGTAGTAGAAAATAATGGGGTAATGCCTTTAATATTTTCAACTTTTTCTTTTATGAACACTCTTAAAAATGTTTTGTTAGAGAAACAAATTAACACAGTTTTATATTATACACACAATAATAGTAAGATATTAGGAGAACACATACGTACTGAAAAAGGTAATTCGGTATAAAGATTGATGTGGTATCTATCATTAATTAATAGGGAATTAATAGGATTATAAGAGTAGACAATTTTAAATCTTCGTTTGGTAGTAGTTTCCATAGCAATTACACTTTTGGAAGGAAGACAAAAGAAGTTTTATTTTGCCTATCTTTTAACCTTATAATATAAATTTTAAAAATATATGAAATCAAGAATTGAAGTGCGACAATGACATTACGGAAAAAGGAGAGAAATGTTCATGGATTTTTGTGGCTTCGATTATTTAATTTCTGGACACGTCAACTAATACACGTTGGCCCCGTAAGTGTAGTACATGTAATATTCCGGGAGGGAGGCGTTCGTGTTCCTCCCTCACTGGGATGTGATATCCGGCGCCGACCTACACGTCAACTTGTTTCCGCTCTCCTGGCATCTCCGTCCGCCGGGACAAACTCAACTTCCGATTGTAGGTGTGAGGAAGGAATCAAGGATGAGAATTCAAAGATCGCGCGTAGTCTGTGGCCCGATAGTTAAGGTACTGCTCCGGCATTCACCGGATTTTAATCGGAGAAACCTCGGGAAACTAACGGTCAGAGGAGTTGGCCACCTAGAATTCTTCTACAGATCGTGGTTGAATTCGATCTAGTTAAGTAGCTAATGTCGAAATTTCACCATCATCGGACTCCGAACCCTAGGACCTTCCGGACATCAACTCTGCATAGGCACCGGCAATCCTGCAACTCAGCAAATTTTGACCAATTCATACGTATTTTGAATCACAACTATCGTACTCGTGCGAGAACTCTCGCATATTAATCCCCATCTTCTTACCTATTTTTCCATTTCCATATTAAGCCTGTAATATGTCTATATGTTCTATATGTCTCCTTTTAATTGATAACAAGACAATACACTCTTGTCAATACAATCTATTCTTATTTAACGTTATTACCGAGCAGAAAGGTACATCCGTGTTATATAATCGCATAGAATATCAAGTAATTCGTTTAATTTCACATACACTTGCAGATTCTATAGGCTCTTAACAGGTGACGTATAGTCGAGAAGCGTCGAACCAGCAGAAATGCAATTGAATGTTCAAGATCTCATCATGAAGAATATGGTGTGAGGAACGTTTCTTTGGGGACACAGTCTCAAAATTTGAGGTTTTAAAACCCTAAAACGCTTCGTTTAGGAGTTTTTAACAATATATATTTTAAAAAAATGTCCGATGTCTTGCGGGTGGCATTTGACATGAATATTTATATGCTTTTTAAAACAAATTCTTAATATTTTTTAAAGTCAAAGTTCAATTTGTCACGTTTCCGTGAAATTCTCTTTCTTTAGAGACCTCATTTATAAAGATTGGTTGCGTATGAGAGCCCCAAGATGTATGTATACTACTGGAATAATATGGGAGGCGATTTTCAAGATGTGCATTTTATGATACGTCTCCTTTCTTTCAGGTTCAAAATAGTCTTTGGGTGCTTAGCCCCGCCATCACGCGCCATCCTTTCATATGAATCTCAAAAGCAACTAACAACCGGCAATTTCTCTTGACCTCGGAGAACTCTCAAGGCTTCGCAATTATTTATAGTGAGCATTGCCGGAATTGTATGAATGAAAAATGCTGACGAAGCTGTGCTCACTTAAGGCGAGGAAATTCTTATTTTGAAGGTAAGAATATTTTAAAATAGTATATGATTTGTGGGTTTTATTATGATTCGCGTCAATCTTTTGTTCGTTTTCTTTCGGAGTCATACAGCTGTGTGCGTTTCTTGTCTCTGTAAAGGCGCGGAACCGACGTATGGAAGTATATGATATGCGATAAATAACCAGAAAATTGAGTCTTATGAGTTAACGGGAAGAAGATAAGCGATATGGTAACATGAACTGTTATTTAACTCGAAACTTGTTTGCAAACGTAAACTTTGTTGAAATTTATTAGGTTCTAGTATTACAAAAATTAATTTGGTTTTTATCAAAGTTTCCGTCATTCGTATCGTTACAAATTTTATGGTACATCCAGAGACATTTGCGAGTCAAATCTTTATTGAATTAGTGGTATGCAAAGTACATGTTAGGCGTTCAGTGCACAGGAGAATCAAGTCCACTTTTAATGATTTTGGGTCCATTTCATGTTTAAAATCTCCATCCAAAGCTATTTTCAGAGCTTGAAAGATGAATATCCCAATATTTTAGGAAAAGCTTATAAATTTGACAACCTGTTCTGCTCAAAGGGAAACGTTTTTACAACACTACGGTAACATGTCCATGCATCTTTCCATACTTTATTTTTGTCAGTTTCCGCATTTTCTAGACAGCCTTGGTTTCTACTGTAATCAAGAATCGAGAACTTGCATCGTGTTTAGTGTATCACCTTAAATCACGTGCATCTACACATCAAATAATCCTATGTTCAGATTCTTGTACTCACCAAAAAAAAGAACATTTAAGAGCCGAGTCACTCTTGAAATTATGTCAACATACCAGCATGAAAGTGTCAGCTATTGATAAAAAATGTTTAGTATCATGTCATTTTTACTTGATTAATGGTGGTGAGTTTATTCTACTAGAAAGAAAGCTAATAGGACAATATCGCACTTTTACTCAATTGGATGAATGGATGGATATAGTTAGAACAGCAAATACAACTTCATGTTTAAGGTCATTGAAATTATATTCTCAGACTTCTTATCTACTACAAGCTTGGAATATACTGTAACAAACAGAAAGAAAACAATTAATGTTTATTTTAAGTAGGCGGATATCAAATGGTTACATGTAGAAAGTGACAGTACAAAAACACAATTCATACACCCTTTAAATAATAGCAGGCCAGCCCCAAGGATTCCCTCTTTCCTCAACATTACTTAACATATACACGTCAGACATACCTACTACAAATCAAACCCAAATAGCACAGTTTGCAGAGACACTGCAATTTACAAATCCAACCGATCAGTAAAGACCACAATAGACAAAATACATCCTCTAAACAAAATAGATTGGTCAACAATTTGGAAAATTAAGCTAAATCAAAATCCATTGGTAGTGAACATAGGTACCAAAACTGGAATGCACACTTTACAATTAAAGCCGAACAAGCAGAAAGGAACACTACACTGACGAGCTCGTCAATGCAATCCATTGTACCGGGCCATTTTGAGGTAAGGTACGGAAGATATGCATGTTGATTTGGATTCGTGGTGAAATTGTGAAGGCAATTGAGGATCTTCTGTCACGCAGGGATACTTGGAATGATGGAGTACCTTATGTTTTGCAAGAAATGTCTTAAATTAATTTTTGTGACTTACGCGAAGTCCGGAAAATCAGTTTGTGTTTTCCTAAAATTTAATTTTGAATAACTTCATGTTAACAAACCCTGTGCTATTTGATAATCAAATTGTAGGTTCATCTCAATTTCGAAACGATAATAAATTGAAAATAAAAATAGTAACCCTTACAAAATTTTTTAAGTATATGTGCCAAGAAATGTTTCTCGCACGCCCATGCATACATCTGCGGAAATGCTCATGCTAATGTTTTTAATAACCGAACAATTCTGCAGAAGCCTTTTGGGTCAAAATCTTGTTTACTACATCAAACACTGGCAAATCTCGAAAAATGAAATTTCGACACATACGCATTTGAAGTTTTCGTAGTTTTTAAAGAAATCACACGTTAATAATTTATGAATTAAGGAGTAAGAATCGCTAAAAGACTTTATAAAAATTATAACAACGATCATAATTCAAAATTATTATTTTTCGTCTTCCATGAGTGTGACAGAACAAGAACAGCTGTCTATAATCTCACTGCGTAGCGCAAAACGCTGATTCAGTTCCGGAATCCGTTTCATTCCTAGCTGCCCTTCACGAGTGTGGGGCAGCACTGTTGCGGAGCGATGACGTTTTTTCCTTGCACTAGGGTGAGTTTCAGTGTAGCGAATGGAAAACGCTATTAGTGGATGTTTTGAATAAGTCACGTGTTTCCTTATATTTCATACTGCGAATCAGTCACCAAAAGGAATCATTTTAGCCCCTTACCTTGTCGCAAGTATACAAGTATCCAACTGGTGGGGTGGCAGATTCTCAGTCAGTCGGTATCATCCGGAACTGTCCACGCAGCGCACGTGAAGTTTGTGTCTGGTTTGCGTGTGCCTCAAATACATCAATACATTACAGTTCTGTGTTTTTTTATAAAGTGAAATTTGCCACATGATCTGTAGAACTGAATTGGTTCGATAAAATGCAAGTCATCATTTCACATCGAAAGTGAGCGAATAAACCCGTTAACATCTGTTACGTTTGTGGAAGATTTACACCCAAACTTCAAATTAAAAAAATATATGAAATTACAAAACTTGAGTATTCTTTATTCTTTATACTTTGGCTGTCGTGTTTGTGATCAGAACAAACGATGGGCTGCTCACCAGTGTTGTGTCACCTCTACAATGAACGTTAGGGTGTGGTTATATGAAAAACTCAAATCATTGTCATTCGCTCTACCAATGTTGTGAAGAATTCCGACAAATAATGATTTTAATGTATTTAATGTGCTTATTATTGCACGAATATGCGTATTCCATTTTAACCTGTTCTTACCTCATATGAAGCATGTTCATAAAAATGTGTTGTAATATAACCGCGGCGACAACGCGGAAATTAGTATAGGCTTTTGTTTATTTCAAAAACTAAATGTATGTTTATATATTTTGAACCATGCGTGATAGAAACTTTTTACAACGATTTTCGAAATCAACGTGATCGTTTCCTTTGAAACCACCTCCTTTCATCCTGGTTGTACGAAAAATGTTTTTTTTCCCCCTAGCATTATCAGGGAATTAACATGTAATGCTCCTACAAGAAGTTCTGCAGCTTCACAAGGGCAAGAAGGTGAATGTGAATCTTTTTTAATTAGATTTTTATAACAATTTGTTTTGCAAATATTTGTTAAAACAGGCATTGTAAATAATAAAATTTAAGAGTTCAGAACACAAAAAAGTATTTTTTACTATTTCCTCAAGAAACACACTATTATAAAACTGTCAGTGTACAAAGCAATCAAGTCTCACTATTGGCCATTGATGACACAGCCACCTGACGTTTCCAAACAATGTAAACTTTGCCCTGTAACTAAATATTCCGTAGACATTTTATACCTATTTTTCTCACTCTCACGTTTGCTAATATACGTAGCTTTCCTTTGCTCTGCACGCCTCATATAATGGTTCATCATGAAATAATGTAAAATAATTGAATAATGTTAGAGTCTCCAAGGTTTCAGATTTGTGCATTTTAATATTGTGGTAGGCAGGTAAGAGAGTTAAGTAAAAAACAAAGATAAGAGAATGTAGAATATATGAATACATTGATACGTTTGTCAGACTGATAGTAATAGTAACTTTTCAAGGCAAGGAGCTATTGCTTGGTGTCCTGAAATCTCAACATCTTCAGGAAAAGAGCAAGCCACGGCTGTTTATTAAGCAGTAGAGAAGTGGGGTATAACCGACTAAAATCAGGGCCTTTCCTGTAACATGAAAGGAAGCAACAGACCCAGAAAATGGTGCCTACAAAAATTTAGAAAAGTTTTGAGTTTGTTTCGACTCACTCATAGGTGCAACTTCTAGTCCAAGATATGGAGCTTTTGAAAAGACTTAGGGACATCTGATCAAAACTCGACAAGAACTTTCAGGAAAAGATGTCTAACTGGTTCAGGATTATAATAGCATCTTCACAAAAGGTGAAACTGACAAACAATTCGTTTTACAGATCGGTGTCGCAGATCGTAAGAAATACTCAATTGCTAATAAGTCCTCTCGTAGGAAAAATAAGTTCAATGTTTGTTCGTTCATCTTCTGTTTTCATTCTCCAGAAATGACTGTTGTAAATAAACGTGTGTTTCTCTTGCAGATGTGTGCATTAATAAAAAAAATGCATTTCCTTATTTTTTCATGTTATTTCAGAAATGATTTAATGAACTCTTGAGTAATTTGATTTAAATGTTTTAAACAATTGCTGTGATGGTGTGAATGATTCACAAAAATTAAGAAAAAATGAATGTCTTGGTAGCGAAGTTAATCGCTTTTTAGTGGAATTATTTGTTGAGTGTACTATTTTCCAAGTCCAAGGCGTTTGGAGGTCGCACAGAAATTATTTAATTGGGTTGAAATTTTGCACAAATCATTTTCTTGTCGGCTGAAACTAGAATAGGTGGTGGGAAGATTTAACTTTCGTAAAATTACCCTACAGCTAAGGGCCGACTTAATGTACAGCGGTGTGCAGATATTAGTCACAAATTGCCCTGGAACAAGGAATTAAATATGAAACACACAGAGTAAAATAATTGTGAATTATATACTTGTAACGTTCATTCAATTGAATCAGGATTCTAAAACGGAAATAAGTCGTTGTTTCATATTTCTTACTAGGTAAATCTTAATAACATCCTCAGTTGGCATCTGGGACATTTATGTTCTACTCTGTGACCGCTCACGTATTTATATCGTAGATATATCGTATTATGTATCATAGATAAGTTTTTAGACGATAGGAAGAATTCTTAGAGACACTCATTCTTCGCGTTTTGTGAGTATTACATTTTGTATTTTCAAACAATGTTATTTTTCTTTACAATTACATGTATTTTTGTGTATTGCTTTGACAGTGTGCTTTTAGTGTATTTTTATGTGATCAATGCTAATGTGTTTGTAAATATTCAAATCGTGTCCGGGTATAATTTGTTCTGATCTCCCACCATAGTTATTAATAATTCCCTGAGAGTCTATTCTTTCTTAAACTATTTATCCAATTATCAAATTAGTAAATGGGAATAAGCCATTTAGGGGATGGTGCAATGAACTACAGAAAATGGCAGAGAAGAAATGGATACAAGTGGCTCAAGATAAACTAAAGTTGAAAGAGAAATACATATACTTGGGTTTTTCTAACGTGACATCTGAGGGTAGAATCTCCAAGATGGAATATGGCGCTACGTTTTGAGTCTTTCTCGGTCCTGCTGCAAGATGTCGCATTATCGCGAGCGTATCAAGCTGTGCTGCAGATGAAGCGACTCTAGCGGCACGACCAAGAAAGTCGCGAAAAGCCGTGGCATATTCCATCGTGGAGATACTACCCTCAGATGCCTCGTTAGAAAAAAACGAGTATAAGTGTGAGTTAAATTCGTGTTAAAACAAAACTATAGCAACCATCATCAGAAGTAGCTCATCTGATGTGTAATGTGAGCTATCCCTGTTTCGAAACAGGAGACCTTTGCCCGATAGAGATTTGTGTAGTCTATATTATTATTATTATTATTATTATTATTATTATTATTATTATTATTATTATTATTATTATTATTATTATTATTGATTTTTTCGTGTTTCCGGGCGCGTCAACTGCTCTGGTCATTAGTCCCGTTTGTGTAGTGCATGTTTTTTCTCGTGAGTTAGCTGTGATCTTCCCCGCTGAATGGCGAGATCCGGCGCCGACCTACCGTCGGCTAGTGGGGTTTCCCCCTAACCAGGACTCTCCCACCAGCGGGGCACCGCCCCAGCCGGGACAAGCTCTAAGCTCCCGACCGGTCTCCCGGGATATGTGGTAGTGTAGTGAATGTTAGTGTAAGTGTGTATGTAAGGGGAGAGGATAGGACAAGGAATGGGAAGGACAGATCGCGCGCGGTCCGTGGCCCGTTTGGTAGGGTACTGCTCTGGCATTCGCCTGGTGTTGATCGGAGAAACCACGGAAAAATTATTATTATTATTATTATTATTATTATTATTATTATTATTATTTAGGGGTTGCTGCGCCCGTGTTTTTGGAGTAAACCACTGTGTGTCGTCAAGAAGCCCCAACGGCTTACAGTAGAAGCCGACCTCACACGAGTTAGGTTGGTGCAGGAGTACTATCGAGTGTGTGCGTGGGAGTACACAGCCCGTGGGGTCGCCTCACGAAAGTTGTAGGACTAGTCGTAACACTAGTTGCAGAAGACATTGTTGATTACTTGGGCTACTCTGTAACTTTGAATTTGTATTTCTGTGATGTACAGAACCGGTTTATAACTTGGGTATATTTTCTTTATAAAATAATTATGAAATATTTAAAAAAACAGGTTTTTTTATTTATTTATTTTTGGACTTATGAAACAATATAGCTGTGGAAGAAATATGCAATGCTGTGAATTAACATATTGTGCAATAGGGGTATGAAAAATACTCTTACTAAATTATGAATGTGTCTACACATCATCGATTTTCACTTGAGTCTGGGGCTATGTCAACTTTCTGGTAGAAATAAAGCTATTTATATGGAACGTGTTTGACTATTTTTTTTAACATCGGTTACTTTCTTTGGGTTGATTGGAAGAACAACTGAAACATAAATTTTCTTGAAAGGTAAACGTGGGCGTGCATTCCCTTTTGTCATAATGAAAGAGTACTTGATAAGCCCATCAATATATGTACTCAAACGTCACGAGGTAAACAAAATATTCTGTATTATACGTTAGTTGCTTTACTTGGAAAGAGTCACAATGAAAACTGCTGCCGGGAAAAGCAAGATACTTGGCTTTCTTCTTAAAATAGTTCGAGTAGTATGTTTTGAAGACTATGCTATCCTGGATGTATATACGTGTTGTCATGAAGCATTTAGACGTCTCCTGGCTGATAATATTAATTCTTTTCCCAAAACAGAGGGTGAGGATCAGAAAGTAGTTCTAGACTTCTTTCTTTTTTGCAGATATTAGAATTTTTAGTTGGCTTTAGAACACACAATTTAAGCTGGAAAAGTTTCATTTTTACACTGATCTAGAGCTTGAAAAATGACAAAGAAAATGTATATCTCAACTCTTTTTACGGAAAAAGTGGACTTATTTTCCTTTTAAAATCTCCGATTCAATTATTTCTGTTCTTGCAAAACATATTAAACGTCATTCTCTTCACCTAGACATTAAAACTTTCCCTGGTCACCACAGAATTGTGAACCTTCATTTTTCCAAAATAGATATGATAAATTAGCTTTCTGTTTTCACCATTCCCCCAACTTATTAAAATGTTATGTTATTAATTGTTACTTACTTATATTATTAAATTACTTTTATAAATGTTAACTTATTAATTGTTGAGAGAATGTTTGATTTCAAGTTTACAAATGAAAACATGCGTAAGCGTGAGTATGTGTGCGTGAGTGTGCATGTGCGTGCGTGCTTATTCCTTTCGCGTCGTTTTCTTTGTGCTCGGATATTTTCCTGTTGTTGAGGTCAGGGCCATTCCCGAACTCCGCCATTTCGCTTTTTCCTTTTCGGTAATTAAGGCAACACACGTGTTTCATTCGAAAAGTGGATACTATTACACGATGTGGTGGTCGAGTAGTACGGAAAGTTTTGCGCGTGTAGCTAATGGAAAACCATAATGGAAATCAAATAAAAAGGTTGTGCGAAAATTGGACGCTTGCGGTTGAATGACGAGACAATTTGTTTGGAATTAACTGCAGAATTAGGGGATCGAAAGGGTCGGGATTCACAATGTTTTCAAAGAGAAAATAAACTCTTTCGTTATACGGGCATTACATCCTTGTGGATCACATCGTTTGCTTTGTTCTTCCAGAGACGGATTTCCTCTCAGGTGAATTACAAAAAAATTGTTTTTTATTTCGAAGAAGACGAAGAATGGCAGAATGAATATTCTAGAAGTTTTCTTGAAACTTATGTTATCAATTTTGCTTCTAACTCTTGGGAGAGTTACAATTACAGTAAACCCTCGTTAGCACGACCTCGCTTACCACGAATTTCGCCGTAACACGAACAAAGCTTCTGAGTAGGCAAAGGATTACGGTAATTCGGACATTTATAATACGTGGATAACAGGATTTTTTATAAAACGAACTGCGATAATTTCGGTCCCTTGGAATCCATGTTAATGAGGGTTTACTGAAATCAAATTAAGAAAATGGTCAGACCCAATGTTATTTGAAATAACTTACTTCACAGGTTTTACATTTAATGATGAACTGATATTTCATTAATAATATATCAATTGATACCACATGATAAATTATAAAACGTTTTTCTAAAAGGAAAAAACGACTTGAGGATTTATTATGAATTTTCCATACACATGTAGTAATTGGCATGACTACTTTGCGAATAAACATATCGATAAACTCAAATAAAACTATTAAATTAACAAATAAGACAAAAAGATGGTTCTTGTAATACCCATATTTCAGTTCGTTACGAAACGTTTTCATATTGCTGCCACTTGGAATGATTTACTGCACATCGTGGAAGTTTCAAAATGGAATTCAGAATGTATTGTTTAAATTCTACAGTACCTATTTAAAAACAAGAAACTGATATAAAAATAAAATGTAACATTACAAGACACACAAAAAGGAAAATTAAACTAATGAAATGAATAAGTATTTAACTAGTGGTGCTAAAACAGCACGTACTTTTTCCCCAGTATTTGCACACAAACTTCACGGAGAATTTTCACGCAGCGTACTTGACCTTATTTCAAAATATATTTTTAAGGAACATTTTTATGAAGGGAAAAATCGCCATCTTCAGTATTTTAGATGTAGAAATACTCCGAAAAAATGTTGAACTTTTGCAATTTTCGAAAAATCAAGATTTTAAACAAACGTAAGACCTGAAACATTGTCTTAAACGTCCTTCACACTATCCAACAGCAAAATTTAATCAAAAACGATGCAGCCATTTTTTTGAGAATTTTAAAAAAATTCCCAGGCATCACGTTAAGTACCCCCACAAAATTTCAATGTGTAAATTTGGAAATTTTTGATGATAAATAGCAATACATTAGAATAATGTTTACTAGATAAACCTTGGAGAACATTCCACTTTTTGTTATCTTTGTTTTAAAAATGAATATGGCGGCAACTTCGAACGGACCCAGGCCCTGAACTTTACGTTAAAGTATTACAGGTCTAATTACAGTTTGTGAAAAGTTAAATATTCCGATATTAATTATATTTGGAATTAATAGGCCAAGATTATTAAATAGTCAATTAAATTTATATAGATTTAGATATTCTACTTGTCTCTGACCACCTATGAAGCTATTAAATTGAGTACTCAGAAAAGCTTAACCCCCAAAAATATAATGGAAAGATCAAAAAGGACTAATTAGGTAGAATATGGCTGAAGAAACAACTAAGACCCTCAAGTTTCCCTGTATGTTTACCTACATTTGTACCACCTATTACCCAGAGCCCCCCTCCCCAAACACGTTCCATGAATATTCCCCCGTAATCACCCCATATGTACCCTTGCATGCTCCCCACATATTCACTGTTTCCGCCAACCTCTGAACATGTGTTTCAGCGATAAGGACCAGTGGCGTAGCTTCAGATGGAGTCAACCGGGACAAAACTAATGATATCACCCCATCACACACACCCCACCAAAAAAAATTAAATATAAAAATATCGTTGGATTCGAGAGTCTTTGAACATTGAAAAATAGGTGCTTACCGCTTATAGTTTCGCATTTTAGTTTACATTATTTTTTGCTTTGCTTTCTTAGTATTTATGATTTAAATGTATAATTATTAACTTAATACATACATTTTTAACTAAATCATAAAAATTGTATAATTCCAGCAATAAAATTTTCAAAATACTAAAACTAACAAAACTCTTAATATACATAATTTTTAAGTAAATGATTTAAATTACATAATTCAATTATAAAATATTTTAATTAGTGTCACCCGGGGCGCACCGCCCTCCCTGTCCCCCCCCCCCACCAGGTACGCCACTGATGACAGACCCGGCACTGAGCGTGAGTAAACATTCTAATACAGTAAAGTCTCGGTAATTCGAGGTGGAATGTGATCCAAACAATGCAAAGTATTGTGAACATTAGTCTGGGCAAAGTATTTTACATTTATATCTGATCTCACCGTCAAATTTTGACAGGTTTTCACTAGTAAATTTATTTATTTTTATTATTTTTTTGGTAAGCTGGATTTAGCTCGGATTTATGGAAAAAATCGCACAATCGAGACTCGAATTATAGGAACTACTATTACTAACCGTTTTCGTCTGAATTCCACAACCTACCCCCAAGCCTGATCGCCCCGAAGTCTGACCATTCTGAAGTTCTCGTGTAGCAAAGCCCTCGTATCTCGAAGACCTCGAATCGAGAACTCCTCCCAACGAGAGCGATGGAGGATTATCGCCACCACTTGCGTATTTTGCCATCCAAGTAACTCAACTAAATATATCACCTAATAACCATAGTAATAAACATAAAAAATTACCATCTGATATTTTGATTGCAATCTCAATAAAAATAAAACAAAGAGACTACGGAATCAGTTAAGAACACCGAACTTAAAATCAGAACTAAATTTAATCACAAAAGTAGTTAAAAACTTAATAACTAACCACAACAACCAACAATACCAAGCATTATTATCTTCACTCCATGCTAACAACAACTCTTTATGGCAATTCACCAACAGAATACTGAAAAAGAAAACCACGATTCCACCAATAAACACTTCGACAGGTAAAGCATATTCATCCGTTGAAAAATCCGAAGAGCTGGCATCCTACTTTTCATCAACGTTTATAACAAACATCTCAAAACCACACCTTGAACATCAAACTATACACAATAACAACAAAAAGACGTACTACGGTCCACATCACAACATACATCTCACCAATCCAGCCGAAATTAACAAAATAATTAAAAAATTACCCTCCAGGAAAGCACCCGGCCACGACAACATAAACAATACAATAGTGAAAAACCTACCTCCCCCTGCAATAGCATTTATAACTAACATTTACAACTCCTGTCTTAGAATAGGTTATTTTCCACAATCTTGGAAGCATGCCATAGTTATCCCCATTGCCAAACCGAACAAAAATCAAGCCGATACAAGTAGCTACAGACCTATAAGTTTACTCCCCACGTTATCCAAAATTTTTGAAAAAATAATTCTCAACAGACTAAAAGAACACTTACAAGCAACCAAAGCCATACCAAAGGAACAATTCGGATTCACTGAAAAACTTTCTACACTACACCAACTCCTCCGCATTACCGAACATCTTTATTCATCATTTCAAAAAAAATATCACACAGTAGCAGTTTTCATCGACATAACACAGGCCTTTGATCGGACGTGGCATGAAGGTCTCATATACAAAATAAAAAAAAAATAGGCACTCCACATTATATCCAGTCCATCATTCAAAGTTTCATCAGTAACAGGACCTTTTCCGTAAATGTAAACAACCACCATTCCAACCCAAGACCAATTTTAGCAGGACTACCACAAGGATCACCTCTATCACCTACTTTATTTAATTTATATGTTGCAGACATTCCCAAACTTAACGACATCCACATTGCACAATTCGCGGATGATACAGCCTTCTAAAACTCCGGTCTTTCACTTACTGATTGCAGCAACAAAGTTCAATTGTACCTTAACCTAATAGACAGCTGGGCTTCAAAATATAAAATCCAACTCAACCCAACCAAAACGGCCACCAAGATCTTCACACTCCGTCCACACTCACCCCCGCGACCACTCATGCTAAACAATACACACATCAACTGGCTCCCTCTTAATACCCCAATCAAATACTTAGGACTGAACATGGACACAAAACTCAATTGGAAGCAGCATATAGATGCCAAAATCATTCAAGCCAAAATCAAATTAATACAACTAAAGCCATTAATATACAGATCCAGCCCATTATCATATAATTCAGCATTATTAATATTTAATACAATAATAAGACCCTTGCTACTATACGCCTGCCCAATCTGGTTAAATGCAGCAAAAACCAACCAAAGGAAATTACAAATAATACAAAACCAATTCCTCAGAATTATCTCAAACGCTCCCTGGTATGTCACCAACAAACAGTTACATAACGAATTCGACCTAGAGACTATAGACCATCACATCACATATCTAGCCACCAAATTCTCAAACATATCCCAAATCCCTTCATTAGCAGTTCACAGACTCGGCAAAAACCCATCACATAGAACCCGAATACAAAATAAGTTTCCATTCCACATTTTTCTCAAAAAATTCTCTGATCTAGATCCCGACTAGAGGAGCCCCATCGGTAACCTCAACCCTTGTATTAGTATTAAGTTTTAATTTAAGTTAGTATTAAGCCATCAAACATATGTAGAGTTATTTCAACTGAGCTATGTATTCACCATCAATGGCAAATAAATGAAAAAAAAAACTTGCGTATTTAAATCAAACAAGATGGAAGAGGAGTTCCGAAGCGGCACAACTTAAATAGGGATATTCGTTTTCCTCCGTTTCCAGACTTGTATAGGAGTATTACAAATTAACAGGCTTTGGTCGGCACTACCTAATTAGTTCTCTATCCCATTCTCTTTCTTGCGGCTAATAACCCATCTCACAGAGCTGTAGCTATGAATCCTTAGAAATTGTTTGTGCCGGTGCACTGGCTGCGGCACCGCGGTGCTGATAATGGGCAGGAATTTCAGAATGTATAGATTGAGAGAATAGGTTGGGAATTTACGTCATCTCAAGCTGCAATAATGAGGCCACGAGGGGTAAATATAGGCTACTACGGTGATTCTAAACCAGCAAATTCACATTATTACACGAACTAAGCAAACTCCAGGTATTTGAAACTAGCAAAAGAAAGGTTCCTTCTTTGAAATAAGACACGACAAAAAAAAGTCATGATCTATGCAATACAAAGAGCAGCTTAAACAAAATGGTGGTGCATTGGCATTGTGCTCCGTAGAGGAACAACGACCAGTAATACGGGTTTGACATTTTATAGGATAGAGCGCGTACAAACTCGAGAAATTCATAGAAGAAATGTGACAGGTACGGCAGTACCTGCAGTAACGAAAGAGTCAGTCAGACATCAATCATTGATGAGCAACATCCTGATTGTCCTAGGAGGCTTCTCTCAACCCTCTGTCACGGAGATAAAATCGACCGCGTAAGATAGTTTTCACTCTTTGCTGGGACATTAATGGTCAGATTCAAGCACTATCAGGAAAGGCGTAAAACATTGAATAGTACCCGGTGCGAAACAGGAGGTAATAGGAGCTAAAGCCAGCAACACGAAACCGTCAAAGAGGACTTCTGTCAAAAGGCGTTTATCTTCCTTCACGACAACTCTCATCCGCATTGCGCAGCTCCAACTTTTGAAATCATTCAAAAACTGAAATTTCATATCCTCGTACTTACCCATACACTCCGGATCTTGATTCATTGAATTTTCTTGTATTTGAACCTCTGAGGGGACGGCGATTTGAGAGTGATGATCATATGAAGGAAGCGGTGCATTCTTGTTTGAAAACATAACCAAAACACATCGTTTCTTGGAGAATATAAAAATTGTAGCAACGGTGCAATAAGTGTATTGAGGAGCAAAGAGTTTGTGAAAAAAGGCATGCTTATCTGATTTGTGGTTGAAATAATTCAAAAATATTCAGTTTGCTGATACCCTCATATACAAAAACTATGGAGCCACAATTCAGAGAAGCTGTAGGGAAGGGAGACTCGCTCTCTCGTGCCCACGCTCATGTAGTGACATAGATACATTATTAATTAGGAGGTGTTAAAAGACTTCACATGAAGAACACGCTCTTTCGAGATCGAAGAAATGCTTTTAAAAACCCCTGATAGTTGGGAATGGAGATAAACAGCTGATTAAAATAAATTTCCTGCTGTTGGAAAATGAAAAAAGAAAGCAAACGTTCAATATTGTATAGCTTCTCATGATCATTATGAACGGGTATCTCACTGAATGAAATCTATTTAGAAGAATACGCAAAGAGTGAATTCTGCTTAAATTCTGTCTTAGAAATCCATCTGAAAATAAAATATAATTGAATATATGCATTTCAAAATAGGTGTATGTCGAAGTATGGTATGAACAGAATTCAATCTAGCCTGAAAAATACTGTCTCAGAAATTGAGAAACTACACCTACATATCGCCTACACGTTCACGAAAATTTACAACTTGCACGCATAATAATGACGGGAAAAGATGAGAAAGACCACTGGACGTTTTGGAGATCGATATTAAAGATATCCAAATGAAATGACAAATGGAGGAGGAATGACGTGAAACTAAAATTTCCTCCTAGCCATGAGTGTTATGAGATAAAACCGTTGAAAAAGTACACAATGTAAAAATTTCCTGGAACTCAAAGTTAATGGCCCAAAGACGAGCGATGAACAATCCAAAATAATTAATCATTCGCCAACCCAAGGGTAATATACCATCGACAATGAAAATTGCCAGACGTCGGAGGGATCGTACGAGGGATCCGCATTTTCGACATCGCTTTGCAGACGCGCCCTCGGATTAGTCTCGCACGGGTGGGCGAGCGGTTTCGCCGAAGCGCCGCGACGCCGCCAGTCCCCTCCTCCGTGCGAAGCGGCGCGGCGCGGCGGCCGGGCGACCTTGCTCCGTGCGGGTCACGGCGGCGGCGGCGGCGGCGGCGGCGGCGGCGGCGGCGAGCCTCCTCCGCCGGCAAGCCAGCCAGCGGCAGCCAGACAGGCACTCCGCCATGGGCCTTCAAGGTGTCCGCACCCCACCGGCGCCGCCGCCCCGGCCGTGCCTGCAGCCGGTCGCGCTCGGCGCGTTGGCGCTGGCGCTGGCGCTGCAGGTAGCGGCGGCGGCGGCGCAGCTCCAGGCGCGCGAGGAGCCGCCGCCCTTCCGCACCGAGCTCTTCCCCGAGCAGCTGGAGCAGCAGCGCCTGCAGCTGGCCACGCAGTCCCTGCAGGGCGAGCTGCAGGAGATCCAGCGCCGCCTGCAGGTGGCGGCGGACCCGCAGCAGCAGGCGCGGTTTCTGGAGGAGCAGGCGCGCATCTTGTCGCTGCTGCAGGAGACGCAGGTGGCGCAGCAGGACCTGCAGGTTCGCCTTCAGGTGGGTGCTCTTTTCTAATCTTATGGTCACAAGAAGGGTAATAATGAACACGTAACTTTAAGTTCAGTGCTTGAACGATTGCATTGCTTTCGGCATGTTACGAATCGAAATTTGAATACGAATCGATAAATTCAGTTATTTAAACAGTAATGTTTCCGATATTTTCGTTTTTCAATCTCTTGGATAATTCACGGAAGGTATTTTAAGAATCTTCATTGTGATTCGCACGGTGTTTTGGGAAATTTCCAATTTGATGAGCAATGTTAAGCACTTTAAACCTTGGGACCAATTTTGGCTGAAGATTTTTCTCGTTTGATTCGCTTCATACTGAGGAAAGATAAATTATATCATATTATCAAAGCTAGGCACCCACATCTACACCTCGCATGATCCTGCCTGACCCACGCCAGGTGTAAATCTTTGTCACTGCTACCTGCTTTATTGTTCGCATAAAAAATTATGACATATATACTATCAGCATGAAGCAGGCTCATAAAGTCTCACTTGCCGGAGAGTGTCTACATTAAGGAAGCGCTAAAGTTGCGTTTGCTTCATACGTACTTCTGACACACCAACTTCAATGTCAAACATCTTTCATTCTAAAACCCTTCAAGGTAACGACGGCTTTGCTCATTTCCATCTCAAAATAATCGTTGATGCATTGCTTACGCATGACGTTGCATTGTTGGATTTTAAATCTAAGCACAATAAGAACTATTAATACAATACTTCAAGTTTTTTTCATAGTTTGTTGTTGTTTTTATATTTCCCTCGAAACCACGATCCTCTCGATTCAAGTAAGTTATGCAGTGTATGTTGAGCCCCGTATCGAAGGCAATAACAAGCAAAATCGTATCACTAAAAAATAAAATTCATTGTGATTAAAAACGACCCTACAATTGCCCGAATGTGTCCACATGAAGAGTTGCAGTCACCACCAAACGCTCCTCGTTCTTCCCCAACAGCTACAACTGAGTGGCCAGCAGGTGCCTTTGCTGCCTCGCGTCCCGCCACCTCCACCGCCACAGAGCACCCCGCAGCCGCGGGCGCCGCCGCCCCCGCCGCCGACGCCCATCGTGAACCGCCAGACGCAGCCGCCCCCGCCGCCTCCGCCGCCCGCGCCCGCGCCCGCGCCCACGGGCCCGCTGCCCGACGCGGGGCCGCCGTGCGCCATGGACACGGGCGAGGCGGGCACCTGCCGCCCGCTCGTCAAGTGCATCACCTTCTACGCCGAGCTGCCCGACCTGCGCAAGCAGACGTGCGCGCTCACCGCCGACGGCGTGCTCGGCGTGTGCTGCCCCAACAAGAAGCGGCCCGCTGCCGGTGAGACTCTCTTCTTTGGTGCACCCCAAGGCGCGGTTTGTGACTCGGGCAAATCCATCTTCGATTCGCCAAAGAATGTCGTCCAAACAATATCGCCCGTGGCCTGCAACAGTGGCACAAGTTAAAAAGTACGAATTTTGAGTTTGAATCTCCAGAATTGCAGATTGGTCTACCTTCCAGCAGCATACCCTTCAGCACAGAATTTCACAAACAAATGGAACAACTGTGAATGCATGAATAATGCGTTTCAAAATAAGATGAGAAACTTCAAACTCGCTTATCTCAATACCGTGTTTTTTGAGTTGTGACACTGTTGCAGTCCACGAACGATTTTATCATTCATTCGGTAAATAACCCTAAAATCCGATTTACAAACTTCCTTTTGGCGAACGATTTAGGAGTTTTAGCAAAACTGCGCATGCTGCGTCACTCCGTCACTGCGGTTCGGGAATCTGTGCATGCGTGCGTTCACTGTAACTCCGAAATCGTTCGTTGATAAGAAGCGTGAAAAGTGGATCCATCGACTGCTTGAAAAACCTTTTTTCTTAATGCGATGTTGCGCGTATGTTTGACTACAGTACCGGCAGCGTATAAGCGACTCTGAAAGTTCGATGCGCTCTCGCCATACATTACTACGCACATGGTACCACCTACATGACAGATAAAAAAATCTCAAACCATTAACTGTTACCGACAGGCAGTCACACTTTTTGATATCTTCATAACCTTCGTCACACCCGAAATTTACAGCCTCCACGACTGCGTGTGAGTCAGATGAACGCCAACGCTGAACCCTGGCTGTGAGAAGTAAACAAATCCTCGCCACCTGATTGCTTCAGAGGAGGTCACATGACGTACCACAGCACGTGGCGAGAGAACTGTCAGAGTCGCATGTACGCTGCCGGGTACTGTAGCGCACTCACATAGATGCTGTTCTAAGACTTCATTTTATTAACTTCGTTCAGCCTATGTATTTTACTTCCACATTGGTACGTATTTTACGTCCACCACGTTGTCCACACTTCATTCATCTTTCATGTCCCTAATCATCGTATAACGACACGAGAGGATCAATTTGTCTAGTCAACCAAGTCTTTATCATTATTTGTTGGTTTTGTTTGCAGGAAGTTTTACACATTTCTTTCCAACCTATTCTCGGGAACACATAACAAACGGTCCTCCAGCCGCAACACAAGTGATGCCCTAGGAATTTCCTTGCGATGGGTCGGGCCCCCGTAGAAAGAAGGGGAAAGTGTAAGGGGATGAAGTGTCCTCGGTGGTGCCCAGCTTGTTGAACAGTCGTGTAGAAGATCGTTTGGTTCTGCTATGATCGAAATTCGTTCGTTCCTTTAAAACATGAGGATGAAATGTAAATAAGTTCTTAGCGTAAAATATAACTTCCTTTTCGCAGACGGGTAAAAGGTAATAAAGCATGAGACCGGATTTTTGCTGCGGTGGAGACCAAGCCATTTTTTAAATTTAAATTATTTTTGTTTCCATTTTTACAAGTTCACAAGAAGCTCACAAGATCTTGCACTGGTGTAGGCACCCCAAACATGTTTATCCCATTTCCTTTATCATTTTACTGAAAACAGTAGCCAATGTTTTACGGACGGTGCCAGTGTGGATTGTTTGTGCAAAATATTCGAGGAATTCTAATGGGTGTCTTCCAAATACTAAGTAGGGGTGGCAATGTTTTCCAGTGGTTTGAAGACTCCTCGTTCAAGGTATAGATGTTTATATCTTATGAATATGAAGTGGCCTATTTTCTCACACTACTACATTAACATAATTATTCTTCTGTGATCATTGCTCATGATCGTACTAATTGGAATGCTACTTCCTACCATGCTAAAGTGAACAAGTAATAAGAATCATAATAGAAAAGGATCGGGCCCTACGTATGCGTTATTAACTCATTTTCAAAATAGAGGGCACAAAATGGGTTCATCGATTTCTGATTGAAATTCGTATTTTTTAAACGTGAAGTAGTCAGCAACAAAAGCCAATTACTTGTAAAAGTTTCGAACTTGAATAAAAGAGTCAGGTGTGTCCAAACCATAACGCCTGTACTTGAGGATGTACGTAATTGATGTAGCGTGTGGTAACTATCTACGCATTGTAGCTACACTGTATCGCGTATTTCTCCCATTCATCAAAAATTCCATGAAGAACTACTTCGTTATCTAAAATAGAATTTCAGAACTGTCCGTTGTAATCTTTCTTGATTTTTTCTTTGGTCTCCTGTTCAAAAATTATTTTTAAAATGATCCCAAGCTTTTTGTTTATTTTTCTGAAAAAAATTCAACATCCTCGTGAAATTGGAGATGTAATTCTATAATACGCGGAAATTCAACTTACTATATCAACTAATAGCGAAAATGCATTGATCGGATTGTCACTTCAAACAACAAATTTTCAAATCTCATTTACGTTTTTAAGCTTCGTTCCATATCTTCAAAGATACATCTTGCCGACCGATTTGACGTCGTGTGTAGGAGATAACTGTATGAGGCATGAAACAAATCAATAATCTCCATGAAAATCTACGCAAATGTAATTGTTAATGATTCATTCTAATAGTGTTTTAATTTTATATTTTTAATATTAATTTGGTATTTTCACAAGTGGACGTCGAAAGGAATACATGTAAAAATGAAACTTCTATATAGTGACTATATGGAATTAATGATTGAAAGGAATATTTTACTGAAACACGCGTTTCTATTCATATAGCTTTCGAAAATATGGTAGTAGGAATAAATCTTAATACGAAAAATATTTGAAGAAAAATTATTTTTGTTGCTGTGCACTTTGATTTATTCGATAGCGACCTCTTGATATTGCATTCGACTTTTTTGTTTTCGACGAAAGACGTCCTTGAAATAAGTCCTTGAAATGTTGTTTGAATAGAGTGAAAACGTTAATATTTAGAGAAACTACACTATTCAATTCATTATGGAGTACGTTATTTTAACATGTATGGCGCTTTTGAAATATGAGTTTATATAAATACCATTGTTTCGTGTAGTAAGCGATGAAGTTCAAGTGCATGCAAATTTTTAATAAACATCATTTCATTACAAATTTACACATGAAGTGAGTGATGTTCAAGGATAAGGAAGGAAAATTGATTATGTATTGTGTTTAAGATCTTTTCCGGGAAATGTGTAAGTGCGTGTTCTCCTGCTTAAAACTTCTTTTTCTCAGAAGTAAGACTTCTCATTACTTGAAGAGTATACACAATTATAGCTCTCTTATATGGAAAAGAGGAAGAACATTTCCAATGTTCTAATAGTATTCACGGAGCATTTTATGCATCTTGAATACCGTTTTGGTTCTTTGTCCGCGGTCAAGGTTTTGAAGTTGGTTTTCCAGCTTAGTTACTGCACTAATCTTCGCAGAACAGGAAGTTAAAAATAATGAGGCAATGTAATTGCTAGTTAGCATCTCCTCATGCCGTCTAGCGTAAATTCCGAACTCTGATCTCTTGAACAGAAATTGTAGGAATTTCCCACACCTGTGAGTCACCGGGAATACTGTTTACTTCTCGTTCGTTAATAGAATACGTAAGTGTGAATGAATGAATTTACCTTGGAAAAAGGCTACAGTTGCATTGATTGTGTCATCGAATTATTTATATTTTTCAGCAATGTATTATTGTCTGCCATGTACTTATTCCATTCATTTTATCACACTCCACACATCAAGTATTCGCATATTCTAAATTACAGCAATATTATTTCAAATCTGGAGAGGATAACATTTTACGGTATTAATGGGCGAGTTTTGTAAATATTTTGGTAAAATGATATCTTGAGAGAGAATCTTATCCTTTCAGAGTTGTTCGTTTAGTAAGTGAACATGCTCGTTTAAGCACTATTGCGTGACAACAATCTGACATGTTTAAAAGTTTTCATTTGCATTTAATTACAGCCAACACATGTCCTGATGTCGCCTCTTTTAAGCATCAATACAAGGGACATTACAATAATCACCTTATTTCATATTGTGTTTTCGCACCTATTACTAAAGTTGGTCAAGGAATTTTAATGTATGAATCTTGTGAACTGCTTGCATTTATTTATGGTCACATTATTTTCGAATAGTAATCAGAAGTTCGCATTGTTCGTTAAAAAGCGTATGTCTAAACACATTGAATAATTAATGATCGTTGCAGGAGAATTTATTGCTGGGAAAATTTCCCGGCTGGAAATCAGAATAGTGAAAATCAATGAACGTGTGCTCGTCGGCTATTCCCATATTAAACACGGGCGTGGGCAGCTGAATTCCATTCCACTTTCCACTTATGCCCGTGAAAGGGCGTGCGAATTTCCGTGTTTGCATGTTGGGAATAATTCACGGAAACTGCTCCGCCTACGAAAGCCTTCAGAGGAAACCAGCTGCAAGCGTAGGCTTTGAGATCGGCGAACGACTGTTATGTTACAAGCTAACTCGCGGTAAAAATTAGACGTAATGCAAATGTGTGCTTTTCACACTGAAAAAATGTCGTTAGAGTTGCCTGTATAGTACAACTATATTGTCTGTTACTCTGTGATTAATATAACATTGTGTTAATAAGAAATTGACATTATTTCACTTTGATTGCAATTGCCTATTTTGCTTTGAAAACGCTTTTATTTGACAGAACATTAATTATTTTAGAATGACGAGGCGAATTAGTGTTTCGCTTACTTAATATTTTCTCTTGTTTACTAAGTCTACAAAGTCATATTTAATAAAGTTCTGATCATTTTCCGTCGGAAACAGATATTGTTAAAATTAATGTTTACTTCAAATATATATCAAACTCCAGTGTCAAATTTTATGGTAGGTCACATGGGTGAGATGAACATCACGCAGTCATTACCTACTGTTTAGCTATAAATTCTGACCTGAATCATATCACCTGTAAATGTCATGAAAATAGAAAAGTGGACCCCAAAGACACGTTAATAGGAACTGTATTTCAACGCAAGTACCTATTTTCTCCCTGTAATAAGAACGTATGCTCACTTGTTATGTGCATGAATCATCCAATATCCAATTAAATTACTTATACATTATTTTATGATACGTATCTAGCATGCTTTACCTGTTTTCTTATTAAGCATCACATTCTTCTAAATTACTAATTATTCTAAGTATATTGCTTTAAAACTTGTATTGAGCGACAGACATTCCATTGTGTAAAGTAACTAATGCTGTTAACTAAGCTACTTTTAGAATTTTAACCACGGGATTCATTTAGGGATGTTGTCAACAATTTTCTGGGCAATTAAGATGTTCGATAAGAACATCTTAATTGATCTAAACGACCTTCGAAAAATTCAAGGGACTGGAATGTACTATGAGCTTGAAGTTATATTTTCTACATTATCATCTTGAATACATTTGTAAAACGTAGATCACTCAGTGGAAAAACAGGGAAACGGTTTCCTCGAAATGTAAAACAGCTGGAAAAGAGGTAACAGGGGCGTTCTCCATGATGGCTCACTACTGTTGGTGCTTAATAGTAGTTAACATACACCTAAACCACAAACGCCAATCAACTCATCATTCGTTTTTAACCTAAAGAACGTGAAGTAGTTTTCCTGCAGCAATTTTTATATACCATTATTGATTGCTGACTACTGTATCTGTGCTAATAATAATGTGTAATATTTGCAGTGTTATTGCGAAATATGGTTAGTAGTGAGAAATTACTAAAACGTTGGTTTTTTCTTTTCATCATGACATAACCGTGCGTGATACGCAAAAAACGGATTTCAATTAAGCACACCAAAAGAAGGTTTAGAGACACGTTAAATCCTATACCACAGAAAGAAAATATTATTTTGCAGGGCTGATTTATTATGCATATGTTGCATATGTTTGCCCTGATATTAAAAAATATGTCATCCACGAAATACGAATTAACTTGCCGAGTATATAAAAGTAAAGAGAAAGAAATGTAACGCCATATGCTCAACTATTTATAGACTGCGATTCCATTACTAGTTCTGGACACCGAGAAAAGACGTTGCGGCGCTCGTAATTCTCTGGAACCGCTCTTGAACGAGAAGTTGCGGCTTCTGCGGGGGGCAGGGGGCCGAGGGGCACCGTTTTCATCTTGGCGGCGAGTCGCTAATAACAGTTCGAAGCGCCATTATGCAACCTCTACCCGGAGATGCGGTTCTTGGAAGGCGTCCAGGAGAGTGTGAGCGAGCCGAGGGCGAGGGGGAGGGGATAGGTGTCACGGCGTTGCACAGCTGGCGCTCGCCACGCGGTCCGCCGCCGCCGCCGCCGCTACCGTCACCACCGCCCCCGTCACCACCGCCCCCGTCACCACCGCCCCCGTCACCACCGCCCCCGTCACCACCGCCCCGTCACCACCACCGCCCCGTCACCACCACCACCGTCACCACCGCCCCCGTCACCACCGCCCCCGTCACCACCGCCCCCGTCACCACCGCCCCCGTCACCACCGCCCCCGTCACCACC